>WNGS01001312.1:67211952-67241201 GCA_020271785.1 Procambarus virginalis | reverse complement strand
CTGTCTCTATTTTCCGCTTGTTACAACTTGTAATAAAGTTGTTACATCTTGGCTTAACGTGTTTATGACGTATTAGAACGTTGTTACAACTTGCTATATTGGTTGTTATAACTAGTTAGGAGGTGTTAAAACTTGTTCGAACGTTGTACCAACGTCGTAGTCTCGGTGTGTGTTTGGCGGGTAGCGCCCTCTGATTATTCCGCACATTTGATGGTGCTACATAGCCTTCCCGGTTTGGTGCCTTCTTTTGATAATTACTTGCTTCTGTTTATACACAATACACTACTTGTTTCTTCATCTCATATGTCGTTTATCTACAGGAAGCGAAATATGGATACAGTGCAAGGATTTCAGCTAATTTATCCATGGTAATAAAATAGTTTGCCATATCATAGTGTTAGCTTAGATTTATCTCTAAATAGCTCAATTTTACTACAATCCAAGATATAGTGTTCAAGTGTGCGTCCCTGTCTTTGTCCACACACTTTACTTCATCTAGATCCCTATACAAGCCGAACTGCCAGAGATGCTTGTAGCCAAGTCTTATACGAGCTGTGACAACATCTGTTAGTCTACTTTGTTACTTGCCCCATACACGTTTTACTTCACACATTTCATGGTGATGAACAATGAACCCTGCTAGTTCCAGTTTGCACAGTTCTACTTTTCTTCAAATCCATCCAGGAGTTCTTGTTTAATGACACTTTTAAGGGTCCTATTTGATAACTCAAGATCCGGGAGATCAGCAATGTAAGTCTGTGCTGCATGTGCTTCAGCTTCACAGCCTTGGGGGATCCCAAACCCGAGCTGATTAGGTTTCAGCAAAGTGGCTGCTTCCTGGCTCATCTCGCTGCTGCCTTAGCTACGAGGCGTCGGAGGGTGTTGCCAACGGTAATAGGCCTGATTCCCCTATCCTTCTTCTTTAGAGCACAGAGTGCTACTCCATAAAAGACAAGCTTGATGTCCTCAGGGATGCCGCCTGTCAAACACATGTTGGGGAATCTGGTAAGTTCCACTAGAAGGTCCTTTGCAGCATCTCCAAGCACCGAGTTCAGCATTTGTTTAATGTGCTGGAGTCTTAGGCCTGTAAAGCCCCCTGCTGAACCTGTTGGGAAAGACATGGCTGCTTTGTACACCTCAGATTCTCGAACGGTCAAGGGTTCCATGCCCGTATTGTTTTCCTGGGGATTCCTGCTGCTGTATGGGCTCTGGGTGAGTGTCTTGTAGAGCCTGTGCTGTCGTGGCGTTCCGTGGGGCAATAGTGTCATCGCTGGTTAGGATTCTGATAGCACCTTTGGTATTGCACTCTTCTATTTTCTTGGTAATCTGTGCTCTCATTATGTGGTTCTCAGGCGAGTTATTGTTGGTCGACCTTCGGCTGGAGTTCTTTGCACGAGGGGGAAAACAGACCAGGATGTCTGCTCTGAGGAACTCATTAAGAGCCCTGATTACAAAGGTTGCTAATGACTTCTCTCCTGGGCGGTATTGCTTTGCATGCATTCCCACATAGGAGATTGTGCCATGATCCAGTGGTTCTGGGAGCATTGTTGACCTTTGTCAACAGACTGGTGAGTTTGGCTGCTGCTTGGTGACGGACAGCCTTAAGGATGTGGGGCCAGGTCCTGGTGGACGTCGCTTTGACTGTTTCAAGCAGATTATTTGCCGAGATGAAGTTGAGTGAGGTATTGTTCCTAGCTCCTGCAGCAGGTTGTCCATCGTCACCACCTCCGGGCCTGCGCCTAGACCCTAGACAACCACCTGAATTGACAGAATGAAAGCGGACAGTTCCACCTTGATTAAGACGATGCCGTCTGTCACACACTTGACAGTTTCCTCTTGGGTTTTCATCTTCTTGGCTGGAAAGAGGCTGTGTGTCGGGTGCGACATGCGCCCGTGTTCTCCTCCCTCTTTGACTTGCCTCCAGTTCCTAGCTCAAGATTTCTGCATCCTCGCCTCGCCACTGTCTTCAATCCCCAGCTTGCCTGCTCTAGGGGTCCTTGGAACGTAGAAAAGTTACAATCTGATAATAAAGACGAAATTATTAATGTATTAACAAAATTAAGAAGTTATATGAATGACTGGCTACTCGACTATTAGTAATTGTAAGTGGTGATCACTTGACTGAGGTGATCTGATATCCGTCATTGGTAAGTGGAGGTCATTTATCTACTAAGTATCACGTTCCGAGGTCACAGTTGTTGGAAATTGCATTCACTTAGCTACTGTGTACCGTGTTCTAAGGCCAGTGATTGGGGGATCATTTAGCTACTGCGTACTGTTCTGAGGCCACAGGTCGTTGCAGTCGTCAATGAATGGGAATCATTTAGCAACTATGCAGTATTCTATTGCCACTGGTCGTCAGTAAGTGAGCATGCCTTAGCTACTGTGTGGTGTTCTGAGGCCAGTAGTCCACTTAACGCTGGTCGTCACTTAGCGTCTATGTTGCGATATTGCTTCCTTCATTGGGGTATTCAGTTGCGATTTCGGCGCCATCTAAGGGTGGGCACCTCAGTTCCCCTGATATTGAATGCTACGTGGTCAATGCCATCTATTGGTGGTGACAAGGCAGCGATCAATGTCTCCTGTTTCCTGCCCCAGTTAGCCAGAGAGGTCGGCGTGGATGACCTCTTGTGGATGGTGTCACGATCAGTGCCATCTGTTGTGCTACAGAGCATAATGTCAACTCCCCTGCGAGTGTGTGTTACCTCATGGTTTCACCAGTGTACCGTCCATCTAATTGATGACGTTTTGTGTCCACTGAAGTGACGTGTGGACAGAGTAGTACTGAGGAAGTCAGTTTACCTTGGGCAGTCCATGTACTCTCAACTTAGTCCTAAAAGAAGACCAAGTAAGGCGCCATCGATCTGGGCAATGTGTTAGCTGCAAAATTATGCAGTTGGTAGAGATCGGCGTACCCCGGGATTGGCTTAGGAGAGTAACGGACGACAGTAAGGTGCTTTATCGTGAAGTGCTCCTAGTAGGTTACTAGAGGCTTCTGACAGGGGTTAGCAACCCATGTATATGGTTGTTTGTGACCCTTGTCAGCATGATCGCCGAAGTCCTCTGCCAGAGAAGAGCTCGAGAGCGAAAGTGGGGTGTAGGCACCTTGTGATACTGTGTCGGTGGACTGGCCCACGTAAAAGGTGAATTTGCCAGTGTTTATTAGTACCGGTGCACAAGTATGTCGAACATACTTGTTCGTATGAGGTAACACACTGAGGAAACCACGAGCTGACACACACTCACCGGGGAGTTGACATTATGTTCTGTAGCACAAGTTCATGGACGGTGGAAACACTGGAGTTGGTGTAAACGTGTCCTGCATGAGACACATTAATGTATATACATGTAGTTATAATCTATTTAATCTAATATATATCTTTAATGGTGAAAGTGTAAATATATTGAAGGGAATAGTATGGTTTATCCCCCCCCCCTCTTATTTATACATTGCACTACTACTAGCCCATGAAAGCATAATACCGACTTTGGGTCGGATACTATAAAAGAGGTAATAACATAAAGAATCCGGTTACTGGTCCATAGTGGCCGCAACATAATTGGCATCCCCAGCGGGATCCGACCTCTTGTTAAGTGCCCCCCCCCTCCCCGATCAGCTCGTTGATGCCGTGGGGGGGGGGGCTTAGTGGGTGGCTGCAGGAGTGTGATGCTCCTTGGGACAGTCCTCTGTCCTTTTCTAGACTTGTGCTCCTGCTGCCGTCCTCTCCAATTGTGCTGAGCACCTTTTCCTTTTCCTTCTGTTTCGTTTTTCTCCCCCCTCTTCTCCTATCTGCTTGTCGTTTCCTGCCGACCTTTTGCTTGTTTTGGTTCATCCTTTGGACTTGTTCTATTTTGGCGCTCGGGTGTTTGAGGAGGCATACTCTTGCACCCATAGAACTGTAGTACCCGACGTCTCCAGCGAGGGGAACCTTTTATTGTCAATCCCCCTTTCGTCGCTGAACCCAATCTCGACGGACTGACGGTTCATAAGGTGGCGCTTGCGGGGCGTATACTCACGACGCACCCCTAGGGGGCCCCGGCATGATCGGCGATAGCTTCCTGTTGGGTGTCCTGCCTCTAATTGTTGCTTCATGGTGGGTATGGGGGCACATTCGTGGATGAATTTCTTTCTCTTCGTCTATGTCGATGAAAGTTTCTGTTGTACCCTCTCAGGCTCGTGGGGTGGGCGACCAAGCCCCCGAGTCGGCCTGTATTGGAAGACCAGGCTCTGTAGCTCCCGCTGCGTTGGGCCCCGACCTTGCTCCTCCTTTGACCATCCTGACTTCTTTACCCACCTCCCCTCCCTCCTCTGTGGTTGGGTCGAGCCTCCAGCTCCCAGTGGTGACCACTTCGTCTCCTGGTGTGGCTAAGTCTCTCGTTGTGACTACTGCGCCTTTTGTCCCCTCTCCGGGGGTTCTCAACGCCGTCCGCGCCCTGGCCGCACCCGCTCGATTCCTTCCCGTACTGACGCGTATCAGGCCTTGTTTGGTCCCGCTTCATGGGCCAAATACTTTGATCTCCTCCCTCTTGATTCTGCACCTCCTGACGATTTCTCCCTCCATCGGCATCTTGTTGATTCCGTAGATGCGTCTGTTACCTTCAACCCCAATCCTCTCGGTAAACGTGTCGTTGCTGCTCCTTCTCAGGATGCAGCTTCCCGCTTGGCTGCCTTATCTTGCCTTGGCGAGATCCCTGTTTGGGTCTCCAAGAACGTTTGGTTGAATGCCTGTATTCTCCTCCCGCCCCATGCTGCAACCGGTGTTCGGAATCTGCAGGACTGCCACCATGACATTCGGCATATCCTTGATGCCCAAGGCCATTCTGTCCTCCAGGTTAACTCGTTTACTCGTCCCCCTCGTGGTCGTCGCCGTCAACCCCTTCGAGTTGTGAAGATCACCTATGATGGTAGGACACTTCCATCCTCAGTCATTCTTGCTGGTGCCAGGTGCTCTGTCCAGGAGTATTTTCCTTCTCCTCGGCTTTGTAACAAGTGCTGGAGGTTTGGGCATGGCGCCCTCCACTGCTCTGGAACTCACTCTCTCTGTCCTTTGTGTGGTGGTGAAGGTCACTAAGTCGGAGTGCACTTCTCCCCAAGCTCGCTGCCTCAACTGCGGTGAGGCCCATCCTACCTTCTCCCGTGAGTGTGTCCATTACAAACTTGAGGCAGCCGTCCTCAACTTGAAGCACCGTGAGTTTATCTATTCCTGAGGCGAGGTGCCAGGTTTGCCGGCTCCCGCCTTATGCTAACGTCTCTTATGCTCGCGTGTTGCGCTCTTCCTCTCCTCGTCCTTCCCTCCTTTAACAGACTCGCAACCGTTTCTGGATCTTGGACCCTGATACGCCCACTGCCCCCTCCTCTGTTCCTTTGAGTTCTGTCCCGAAGGGTCCCCCTCCTGGTCCTCTGTCTGGAGTTCCCCTTCTTTCTACCCGGTCTGTCGTGTCTCCTGTGTCTTCTTCCTCGTCTCCCTCCGATCCTCCTTCCCATCCTTTTCCTCCATCTATTGACTCTCCCCGCCGCCTGTCGGTGCAGGCGGATGTCCATCGCTCTCCTAACGGCCGTCGTGTGTGCTCTCGTTCAGCTTCTCCTGTCGAGACACTGGAATCCGTTGCCCGGTACGTAGTTGCTGGGACACCGGTTTCTTTAAGTCAGAAGCGTAAGCCTGGCTCCTCTCCTTCCTTCTCCCCGGCGGGTAAGAAGGCTTCGCTTTCTTCCTCGGCCCCTACTACTGGCTCTATTGCTCCTTCCCCTCCCATTTCAGTGATTGCGTACCCTGTTCCTGCTATGGAGGTTTCTTTGGCCCCTGCTTCCCTTTCGGTTGCTGCCCTTGCTGAGGTGCGCTCCCCTCTTTCTACTCGCCCTCTTTCTACTCCCCCTCTTCCTGCTGCTGTCCTTGACTGCTCCTCTCCGTTGTCTCCTCCTCCTCCTCCTCTTCCTCCTCCTCCGGACCCCGCCCGCCCACCTCTGGTCTGTTCTCGCGCTTCCTTCCCTCCGACTTTGCTCAGTTTACCCATGCCCAGTAACCCTGACTTTGCTGACCCTGATCCCGACCCTGATATTCTTTAACGTGCCATGTTGCTCTTTCGCCTTTGTTTCTTCCTTGTTCTTGTTGTCCTTTCTCTTCTCGTCGATGTCTATTCTTCAATGGAACGTTCGAGGTTATTACGCCAATTTCCTCGAACTCCAACTTCTGATTTCGCGGTTTTCGCCCCTTTGTGTCTGTCTCCAGGAGCCTATGATTGGTGCTCGTCCTGGTCGTTTTTGTGGCTATTCCTTTCTCTCCCCCCCCCCAAGCTGTTGCTGGGGCTCCTAATTCTTCTGCTCTCTTGATTCGCGCTGATGTTCCCTTTGTTCCTTTACTTTTTCCTTCGCCTCTCCAATGTTCTGCTGCTCGTATCTTTGTAGGGAAATGGTACACAGTTTGTTCCATTTATCTCCCCCCGAGTGTCCCGCTTTCTCTTCCTGTCTTGAAACACTATCTCCTTGCCGGAGCCAGTGCTCCTGCTGGGTGATTTCAATTGACGTCATTCTCTTTGGGGGTGACGTTCTAAACGAATACCCGGGGTCACCTTCTTGAGCAGTTTCTCCTCTCTTCTTCCCTGTCTCTTCTGAATTCTGGTGAGCCCACTCATTTGGTCTCTCAGACTCGCACTCTTTCCTGTCTTGATCTTTCTCTCTGCTCTTCTCTTTACTTAGATTTCACGTGGCAGGTTCTTGATGACCTCCATGGCAGTGATCATTTCCCCATCCTTGTTTCCTTTTTCTCTTTTCGCCCTTCCCTCTCTTTCCCTAGGTGGTGGTTTGCTAAAGCAGACTGGAACCTATTTACCCTTAGTGCTGCTCTCTCTGACCTCTTCATTCTGTCTCTCCCTCGCGCTCTCCTCCTTTTTCATCACTTTTTCATGACTGTCTTCGACGCTGCCCTCCGCTCTATTCCTCGCTCTTCCTCTTGGGATCCACGGAAGTGCGTTCCCTGGTGGAATGCAGCCTGTGCTCGGGCTGTCCGCTGTAAGTGTGCAGCCTGGAAGAGGCACCGCCGTCGGCGGATGACCGATTCTTTTTTCTTTCGGAAAGCGAGTGCGGCTAAACGTGAATGTTGGGCTTCTTATGTCTCCACAATTACGTCCGAAACTCCCCTGCCACAGATCTGGAATCGTATCCGCAAGATAGCGGGTAAGTTCGTTCCAGATGTTTCCCCGGTCCTTCACCTCCGTGGTACTCTTGTGGCGGACCCGTTACAGGTCGCTACCGAATTTGGGTTCCCACTTTTCTTCTGTTAGCTCTGGTCTTCATCTTCCCCAATCTTTCCTTCTTCGTAAACCTGTCCTTGAGTCTCGTCCTTAAGATTTCTGCACTCGTCTTCGACTTTCCTATAACGATCCCTTCTCTCTCTCTCTCTCTGAACTTCGTTCTGCCCTGGCCCTCTGCGACTCTACAGCGGCGGGCTCCGATGGTATTCGTTATGAGATGCTTCGCCATCTCCCTCCGTGCACGTCTCAGTATTTACTGAGTTTGTATAATCGGATCTGGGAGTCGTCGTCAGTCCCCGAGGAATGGCTCGATGCCGTTGTCCTCCCTGTTCGCAAACCAGGGTCTCTGGGAACTTCCCCCAAGGACTTTCGCCCTATTGCCCTCACAAGTTGTGTCTGCAAACTCTTTGAACGTATGGTTAACGTTCGTCTGATGTGGTTCCTGGAACACCACCACCACCTCTCCCCTTCTCAATTTGGTTTCAGCAAGTGCCGCAGCACGACACATGTCCTGGTGAACTTGGAGGTCTACATTCGTACTGCTTTTGCTGCTAGGACCTCCGTTGTTGCCGTCATTTTCGACCTGGAAAAGGCTTACGACACCACTTGGCGATATCATATTCTATCCCAGCTTCATTCTTTTGGCCTTCGTGGTCATCTCCCTCTTTCTCCCCAGCTTCCTCTCTCGTCGTTCCTTTCGGGTGCGCCTTGGTGCCGCTCTCTTTGCCTCTTTTCAGCAATACGAAGGTGTGCCCTAGGGTAGTGTTCTGAGCACTACTTTTTTCTGGTTGCCCTCAATGGTCTTCTTTCCTCTTTTCCTTCAGGTGTCTTCTCCGCTCTCTATGTCGGTGATCTTACCCTTTGCTGTCAGGGTGGTGATTCGCCTCTCCTTCAGTGCCGGCTTCAACTTGCGATTGATGCCATGTCGTCTTGGGCCACCGATCATGGCTTCAAGTTCTCTACTTCTAAGACTTAGTCAATGTCTTTTACTCGGAAACGGGTCGTTCTTCGTCCCTCTTTGTCACTTTATGGTCATCCCCTTGAGTACAAAGTTTCCGCGAAGCTTTTGGGGTTATTCCTTGACACTCGTTTGTCTTGGTATCCCCATATCTCTTACCTCCGTGTTGAGTGCTCTAAGGCCCTTACCCTCCTTCGAGTAATGTCCCATACTTCTTGGGGAGCGGATAAGCGCGCACTCCTTGCTTTGCATTCCTCTCTTGTCCTGTCTAAGCTCGATTACGGTTTCCCTGCTAACTCTTCTGCCTCTGCTCTTCGCCGTCTTGATGCTTTGTACCATACTGGACTGCGCCTCAGTTCTGGTGCCTTTCGTTCGACTCCCGTCCTTAGCTTGTATGTTGACACTGGCTTCCTGTCTCTCCAGGTCCGCCGTGATCGCTACTATCTTCACTATCTTGCGCGATCCTTGCAACATCCTTCCTCTCGCCTCTGTCGTGCTTTAACTTTTACCCCTCCTGCGGTTCCTATTCCTCTTCACCACCTACCTCTTTCTGTCCGGTTATCTCGCTTACAGAATTCTCTTTCCGTTCATGTTTCTAATGTTTCTCCTCGTGTTGTTCCTTCTTTGCCCTCGTGGAGTCTTCCCCTTCCGCAGTTTTGTACATCCTTGTCCCGCGTCACTAAAGCTTTTACCCCTCCTAGGGTTCTAAAATGCCTTTTCCTTGAGCACTTTTCTTCTCACTCCCGCTCCGTTTCTGTCTTCACCGATGGGTCTAAGTCTGCAGACGGTGTTGGCTACTCTGTTGTTTTTCCTGATCGCACTTATTTGTCGCTTACCTCCGGAGACTAGCATCTTCACAGCGAAGCTTTATGCTGTTCTCTATGCTTTTCGTCTCCTGCTTTCTCGTTGTCAGTCTTCCTTTGTCGTTGTTGTTGACTCTCGTAGTGCCCTCATGGCTCTCGGGTCCTTTAATCTGGTTCATCCAGTAGTTGCCGAGATCCAGAATTGGCTGTTTCTTGTTCACAGTAAGTTTAAGTCGGTTGAGTTTTGTTGGGTTCCCAGCCATATTGGCGTGCCTTTAAATGGGCGTGCGGATGCTGCCGCCAAGGAAGCTGTCCGCTCTTGTCCCGTCTCTCATAAAGGTATTCCGTATTCCGACTTTTACCCTGTTATCCATTCCTCCATCCTTACCTGTTGGCAGGCTTCTTGGTCGTCTGTTACTGGTAACAAACTCCATACTCTTAAATGTTGTTTCCTCGTGGCCGTCCTCCTATTACCATAACCGGCGATGGGAAACTTTTCTGGCGAGGTTGCGTATTGGCCATACTCGCTTAACCCATGGTCACTTGACAGAGCGCCGCCCTGTTCCTTATTGTCCTAATTGCATTGTCCCTCTTACGGTCGTGCATGTCCTTCTTGAATGTCCTGACTTCCGTGACGAGCATGTGTCTTGCTTTCCGACCGCCCCTCGCGGTCACCTGTCCCTCGATAGAATTTTTGATGACTCGGATACTTTTGATATCGTTCGCCTTATGCGTTTTTGTTCTCGTATTGGCATCCTTGGTGATATTTAGCGCCCTCTGATTATTCCGCACATTTGATGGTGCTACGTAGCCTTACCGGTTTGGTGCCTTCTTTTGATAATTACTTGCTTGTCAAGTGCATTTGATATGAGTGGTTACGTAGTGCAACCCCTGTGAAAAGCTCCCGTTTTCGTTTTGTGTGTAAGTGTAGTGCGGTGTTAAGTGCAGTGTTGCGTGCTCATGCACAACGTAAAATGAAAAATGGCAGAGGAAAGGTCCCTTGACTACCTGGATGATCAGGAGTTCCTGAACCAGGAAGACTACCAGTCAAAACTGAAACACCAAGGAAAGCCAGAACTCGTGTTAATAAGTGCTTTTTTAGGGATGAAGGTGAGTGAGCGGGATTACTGTCGAGATCCCTTCGAAGGTCCATAAGCACTTAAAAACCGACGAAAAGCAAGAAACTTAGGCACACAGTAAGAAGGAAAGTATTATGGCTTCCACTGAACAAGAAGACCTAGGAAGTGATGGTGAGTGACGCGAATGAGCTGATTATAAGCTTGACTGTGAAAATGCGTGAGTTAGAAATCCATCGTGAAATGGAATGGAAAAAGCTAGAACTAGCAAAGGAGAGAGAGAAAGAGAGAAAAGGGAAAGCAAGAGAGAAAGTTTCAATTCGAAAGAGGAGAAAAAGCTAGAATTAGAAAGACAGACAAGAGAAGGAAATGGTAATGAAGCATATAGAAATAGAAAAGCAAAGAGAAGTATAGAGAGAGAGCTACCACTTGAAAGAGAGAGCAAGAGCGAGAAAGAGGAAAGAGGAGAAAGAAAGAAGAAAGGAAGGCAAGAGAGAGAGACAGACAAAGAGCGAAAAAGAAAACACCAATTGGAAGTGCTAAGATTAAGTGGTAGACGGGAAACAAGTGCTTTTGACCTGGTGCGGAACATTAAGATGGTTCCTAAATTCAACAAGACGAAGGTGTCGCAATTCTTTGCTGCTTTTCAGAAGGTAGCTGCGTCATTGAAGTGGCCAAGAGACAAGTGGGCCATTATAATCCAGTCCGTCCTTACTGGAAAGGCCCAAACTGCGTACTCCACACTGTCAGTAGGTGACGAGTAATACCGACGCAGTCAAGGTGGTGGTGCTGATGGCTTACCAGTTGGTGCCTGAAACATACAGGCAGAAGTTCTGCAACCTTAAGAAGACGTCAGAGCACACCTTTTATGAAGTTTGCATGTATTAAAGAGCAGCTGTTTCACGAATGGTGCGTATCTCGGAAAGTGGAGACCAAAGAATAATTGGAACAACTCATCCTGTTAGAAGACTTCAAAGAAGGTTTGTCTGGTGATATGAGGACATTCTTGGAGGAGAAACACGTAGAGACCTTGGGTGCTGCGACAACAATGTCCGAAGAATATATTCTGACGCATCGGCCCTCTACCAGGTATGTTCAGAAAAGCTACCCAAGACTATTTTGACAAACGTTAACCGGAAGAGGAAAGACCCATCCCACAAAGTGCTTTGAAGACGCCTCCCAGGTAGTCCACGGAGGACTAGTCCTAACAGTCCAAAACGACTTGGTCCTAGGAAGAACCTAGCGTGTTGGACCTGCGGGCAGAGGGGGCACATTGCTACTAAATGTCGGAGCAGGCGAGGTAACAACCTGCATAGGGAGGTAATGCTGGTGAATTGTGTGATCTCACCAGTAAACACCCAGTTTCTCAGTAGGAATGGAGAGAAGCCAGGATTGTTTGCCCCATACACTTCTAGCAGGTATGTGTCCAGTGATCAGACTGGTAGGTCTGTGGTAGTGCTCAGAGATAGTGGAGTAGCCCAGTCTCTGATCGTGAGAAGCTCGTGACCCGAGGGAGTGTGTACTGATGGGAAACAGTGTTATTGTAGATGGGTTTGCCTCGACGCGGTACGTTGCCCCCCTTAGTGCAAGTACACTTGGAATCCTCCTATTTCAGCAGCACGTGTGCGTTTGTAGTAGTTGATACCCTTCCTATAGATGGGATAGAGGTAATGCTACCCAACGACTTGGCGACGGGTTTTGATGATAACCATCCAACGATTGGTGACGACCTAGTTGGAGAAATAGTAACACTGTAGTAGCAGCACAGATCAGATCCCAGGTACAGACAGAGTTGAAACTACATGATTTGTTTAACCCTACATCTACCCAACAGATTATTGAAAGCACTCCAACAGATTCTCCTGACTCCATGCACGAACAGAAGCATTGGGTTAGAGCGACCAGGATGACTGAGCCAGAGGATGAACCTCGCGTGCAAGTACCTAAAGATACCCCAGAGGCTGGAGCCATGGCAGGTAATAGGTATTTGCGGTATGGCAAGGTACGGTGTTCTCTGAACCGGCCAAGGACTCCTCAGACGGGATGCGCAGAGGTATGTGCACAGGTTCTCGTGCCCTCTGTGTTCCAAAGCAGGCTAATGAAAACGGCTAGTTATGGACGTTACGGACAATGCAGGCTTGTGACAGTTTAGCCTTGTTTAGCCAAATGTTTTTTAACGGTATTTTGTATCTTCATCGTGTTTGCTCTAAGGAGTGACCAAAGATCAGTTGACGGACCAGCAGATGATAGCTCGTGTGAGCATCGTTGAGCGATATCAGTGACAGGATATTCGCCTCATGAGTGTTGTGGATGGAAGAAGGGACGGAGAGGTGATTGAGGATTTTGCTAATATAAGAAATGTTTTAACGAGTGACCGTTCTCGACAGGTTGACACCCACCAGTATAACTGGTGGGCTTCGAATCAACATTATATGGAACCTTGGTCAACCTGACGTTGGAAGAACGAACGCGCTCCTCGTTAAGGTACAGACAGGCACTGTGGGAATACGCGCGGACCTAATCATCGGTCATGCCGTAAGTACGTATTTCCAGGCTGTATCTGTTACCCAAAATCATTAGTCTCCTGTATTCCAGATTCCTGTCTCCCTGAGGGACCGCCAGATCAGTGCAAGAAACACCCTCTGCATGCAGCCACCAGTGGTACCATGGTTCAGATCAATGTTGTCGGTTCACCCCCAGTGTTTCGATCCCCTGCAGAATCTCGATACTAATATTACCCAAGATGCATAAGGTGACTTTGCTCCTGACAGGAACATCAGTCAGATCATTGGAGTTCACATCCAATGATCTTTGAATTCACTCCGTGCCAGACACCCCTACTAGTGTGGGTCTTCAAGCAGGACTTCTCAGCATTGATCCATTATCGACATACGTCTAATTGGTTGTATTTCAACATACTAAATTAGTTAATTTTCTTTCTAGAACCCAAACCAAATTCTTTTTGGTGGGTGAGGCGTTACGGTATCGCCTCCACCATTGGAGTATGGAGAGGCGATTTTGGCGCCATCTATGGGTGAGCACCTAAGCTCCCCTGATATTGGACGCTACATGGACAACAGTAGTAGGGAGTGCGCCTCGCACACGAATTTTTATTTTTGTTTAAATCGCGTGTAGGGTGCCAGGGGTTCCAGGTCAAATATCCCGTTTAGACTCTCGGGTTTCCTTATAATTTTTCGATTCCCATTTAGACTGCTGGGTTTCCTTACAAATTTCCGATTTGGAGATACAGAATTCTTATGAGGAAAATAATTTCTTAGAAGTTTAAGAAAATCTTACAGAAGAAACTCAAAATTTTTCAGAGTTTCTTCTGTAAGATTTTCTTAAACTTCTAAGAAATTATTTTCCTCATAAGAATTCTGTATCTCCAAATCGGAAATTTGTAAGGAAACCCAGCAGTCTAAATGGGAATCGAAAAATTATAAGGAAACCCGAGAGTCTAAACGGGATATTTGACCTGGAACCCCTGGCACCCTACACGCGATTTAAACAAAAATAAAAATTCGTGTGCGAGGCGCACTCCCTACTACTGTTGTCCATGTAGCGTCCAATATCAGGGGAGCTTAGGTGCTCACCCATAGATGGCGCCAAAATCGCCTCTCCATACTCCAATGATGGAGGCGATACCGTAACGCCTCACCCACCAAAAAGAATTTGGTTTGGGTTCTAGAAAGAAAATTAACTAATTTAGTATGTTGAAATACAACCAATTAGACGTATGTCGATAATGGATCAATGCTGAGAAGTCCTGCTTGAAGACCCACACTAGTAGGGGTGTCTGGCACGGAGTGAATTCAAAGATCATTGGATGTGAACTCCAATGATCTGACTGATGTTCCTGGCAGGAGCAAAGTCACCTTATGCATCTTGGGTAATATTAGTATCGAGATTCTGCAGGGGATCGAAACACTGGGGGTGAACCGACAACATTGATCTGAACCATGGTACCACTGGTGGCTGCATGCAGAGGGTGTTTCTTGCACTGATCTGGCGGTCCCTCAGGGAGACAGGAATCTGGAATACAGGAGACTAATGATTTTGGGTAACAGATACAGCCTGGAAATACGTACTTACGGCATGACCGATGATTAGGTCCGCGCGTATTCCCACAGTGCCTGTCTGTACCTTAACGAGGAGCGCGTTCGTTCTTCCAACGTCAGGTTGACCAAGGTTCCATATATGTGATTCGAAGCCCACCAGTTATACTGGTGGGTGTCAACCTGTCGAGAACGGTCACTCGTTAAAACATTTCTTATATTAGCAAAATCCTCAATCACCTCTCCGTCCCTTCTTCCATCCACAACACTCATGAGGCGAATATCCTGTCACTGATATCGCTCAACGATGCTCACACGAGCTATCATCTGCTGGTCCGTCAACTGATCTTTGGTCACTCCTTAGAGCAAACACGATGAAGATACAAAATACCGTTAAAAAACATTTGGCTAAACAAGGCTAAACTGTCACAAGCCTGCATTGTCCGTAACGTCCATAACTAGCCGTTTTCATTAGCCTGCTTTGGAACACAGAGGCACGAGAACCTGTGCACATACCTCTGCGCATCCGTCTGAGGAGTCCTTGGCCGGTTCAGAGAACACCGTACCTTGCCATACCGCAAATACCTATTACCTGCCATGGCTCCAGCCTCTGGGGTATCTTTAGGTACTTGCACGCGAGGTTCATCCTCTGGCTCGGTCATCCTGGTCGCTCTAACCCAATGCTTCTGTTCGTGCATGGAGTCAGGAGAATCTGTTGAAGTGCTTTCAATAATCTGTTGGGTAGTAGATGTAGGGTTAAACAAATCATGTAGTTTCAACTCTGTCTGTACCTGGGATCTGATCTGTGCTGCTACTACAGTGTTACTATTTCTCCAACTAGGTAGTCACCAATCGTTGGAGGTTATCATCAAAACCCGTCGCCAAGTCGTTGGGTAGCATTACCTCTATCCCATCTATAGGAAGGGTATCAACTACTACAAACGCACACGTGCTGCTGAAATAGGAGGATTCCAAGTGTACTTGCACTAAGGGGGGCAACGTAACCGCGTCGAGGCAAACCCATCTACAATAACACTGTTCCCATCAGTACACACTCCCTCGGGTCACGAGCTTCTCACGATCAGAGACTGGGCTACTCCACTATCTCGAGCACTACACAGACCTACCAGTCTGATCACTGGACACATACCTGCTAGAAGTATGGGGCAAAAATCCTGACTTCTCTCCATTTACTGAGAAACTGGGTGTTTACGTGAGATCACACAATCACCAGCATTACCTCCCTATGCAGGTTGTTACCTCGCCTGCTCCGACATTTAGTAGCAATGTGCCCCCTCTGCCCGCAGGTCAACACGCTAGGTTCTTCCTAGGACCAAGTCGTTTTGGACTGTTAGGACTAGTCCTCCGTGGACTACCTGGGAGGCGTCTTCAAAGCACTTTGTGGGATGGGTCTTTCCTCTTCCGGTTAACGTTTGTCAAAATCGTTGGGTAGCTTTTCTGAACATACCTGGTAGAGGGCCGATGCGTCAGAATATATTCTTCGGACATTGTTGTCGCAGCACCCAAGGTCTCGTGTTTCTCCTCCAAGAATGTCCTCATATCACCAGACAAACCTTCTTTGAAGNCTCTTCCTTCAGGTGTATTCTCCGCTCTCTCTGTCGATGATCTTACCATTTGCTGTCAGGGTGGTGATTCGCCTCTCCTTCAGCGCCGGCTTCATCTTGCGATTGATGCCGTTGTCTTGGGCCACTGTCATGGCTCAAGTTCTCTACTTCTAAGACTTGTGCCATGTCTTTTACTCGGAAACGGGTCGTTCTTCGACCCTCTTTGTCACTTTATGGTCATCCCCTTGAGTACAAGATTCCGCGAAGCTTTTGGGGTTATTCCTTGACACTCGTTTGTCTTGGTCTCCCCATATCTTTTACCTCCGTGTTGAGTGCTCTAAGGCCCTTACCCTCCTTCGAGTATTGTCCCATACTTCTGGGGAGTGGATAGGCGCACTCTCCTTGCTTTGCATTCCTCTCTCGTCCTGTCTAAGCTCGATAATGGTTGCCCTGCTCACTCTTCTGCTTCTCCTTCTGCTCTTCGCCGTCTTGATGCTTTGCACCATACTGGGCTGCGCCTCAGTTCTAGTGCCTTCCGTTCGACTCCCGTCCTTAGCTTGTATGTTGACACTGGCTTCCTGTCTCTCCAGGACCGCCGTGATCGCTACTGTCTTCGCTATCTTACGCGGTCCTTGCAACATCCTTGCTCTCGCCTCTGTCATGCTTTAACTTTTGCCCCTCCTACGGTTCCTGTTCCTCTTCACCACCTCCCTCTTTCTGTCCGGTTATCTCGCTTACAGGATTCTCTTTCCGTTCGTGTTTCTAATGTTTCTCACCTGTTGTTCCTTCTTTGCCCCCGTGGAGAGTCCCCCTTCTGTAGTTTTGTACGTCCTTGACCCGCGTCACTAAAGTTTTACCCCTCCTACGGTTCTAAAACGCCTTTTCCTTGAGCACTTTTCTTCTCACTCCCGGTCCGTTTCTGTCTTCACTGATGGGTCTAAGTCTGCGGACGGTGTTGGCTACTCTGTTGTTTTTCCTGATTGCACTTATGTGTCGCTTACCTCCGGAGACTAGCATCTTTACAGCGGAGCTTTATGCTATTCTCTATGCTCTTCGTCTCCTGCTTTCTCGTTGTCAGTCTTCCTTTGTGGTTGTTGTTGACTCTCGTAGTGCCCTCATGGCTCTCGGGTCCTTTAATCTGGTTCATCCAGTAGTTTCGAGATCCAGCATTGGCTGTTTCTTGTTCACAGTAGGTTTAAGTCGGTTGAGTTTTGTTGGGTTCCCAGGCATATTGGCGTGTCTTTAAATGAGCTTGCGGATGCTGTCGCCAAGGAATCTGTCCGCTCTTGTCCCGTCTCGTAAAGGTATTCCATATTCCGACTTTTACCCGGTTATCCATTCCTCCATCCTTACCCGTTGGCAGGCTTCTTGGTCGTCTGTTACTGGTAACAAACTCCGTACTCTTAAATGTGGTGTTTCCTCGTGGCCATCCTCCTACCACCGTAACCGGCGGTGGGAAACTGCTCTGGCGAGGTTGCGTATTGGCCATACTCGCTTAACCCATGGTCACTTGATGGAGCGTCGCCCTGCTCTTTGTCCTAATTGCATTGTCCCTCTTACGGTTGTGCATGTCCTTCTTGAATGTCCTGACTTCCGGGACGAGCATGTGTCTTGCTTTCCGATCGCCCCTCGCGGTCACTTGTCCCTCGATAGAATTGTTGGTGACTCGGATACTTTTGATATCGTTCGCCTTATGCGTTTTTGTTCTCGTATTGGCATCCTTGGTGATATTTAGCGCCCTCTGATTATTCCGCACATTTGATGGTGCTACATAGCCTTCCCGGTTTGGTGCCTTCTTTTGATAATTACTTACTTCTGTTTATACACAATACACTACTTGTTTCTTCATCTCATATGTCGTTTATCTACAGGAAGCGAAATATGGATACAGTGCAAGGATTTCAGCTAATTTATCCATGGTAATAAAATAGTTTGCCATATCATAGTGTTAGCTTAGATTTATCTCTAAATGGCTCAATTTTACTACAATCCAAGATATAGTGTTCAAGTGTGTGTCCCTGTCTTTGTCCACACACTTTACACTTTACTTCATCTAGATCCCTATACAAGCCGAACTGCCAGAGATACTTGTAGCCAAGTCTTATACGAGCTGTGACAACATCTGTTAGTCTACTTTGTTACTTGCCCCATACACGTTTTACTTCACACATTTCATGGTGATGAACAATGAACCCTGCTAGTTCCAGTTTGCACAGTTCTACTTTTCTTCAAATCCATCCAGGAGTTCTTGTTTAATGACACTTTTAAGGGTCCTATTTGATAACTCAAGATCCGGGAGATCAGCAATGTAAGTCTGTGCTGCATGTGCTTCAGCTTCACAGCCTTGGGGGATCCCAAACCCGAGCTGATTAGGTTTCAGCAAGGTGGCTGCTTCCTGGCTCATCTCGCTGCTGCCTTAGCTACGAGGCGTCGGAGGGTGTTGCCAACGGTAATAGGCCTGATTCCCCTATCCTTCTTTAGAGCACAGAGTGCTACTCCATAAAAGACAAGCTTGATGTCCTCAGGGATGCCGCCTGTCAAACACATGTTGGGGAATCTGGTAAGTTCCACTAGAAGGTCCTTTGCAGCATCTCCAAGCACCGAGTTCAGCATTTGTTTAATGTGCTGGAGTCTTAGGCCTGTAAAGCCCCCTGCTGAACCTGTTGGGAAAGACATGGCTGCTTTGTACACCTCAGATTCTCGAACGGTCAAGGGTTCCATGCCCGTATTGTTTTCCTGGGGATTCCTGCTGCTGTATGGGGCTCTGGGTGAGTGTCTTGTAGAGCCTGTGCTGTCGTGGCGTTCCGTGGGGCAATAGTGTCATCGCTGGTTAGGATTCTGATAGCACCTTTGGTATTGCACTCTTCTATTTTCTTGGTAATCTGTGCTCTCATTATGTGGTTCTCAGGCGAGTTATTGTTGGTCGACCTTCGGCTGGAGTTCTTTGCACGAGGGGGAAAACAGACCAGGATGTCTGCTCTGAGGAACTCATTAAGAGCCCTGATTACAAAGGTTGCTAATGACTTCTCTCCTGGGCGGTATTGCTTTGCATGCATTCCCACATAGGAGATTGTGCCATGATCCAGTGGTTCTGGGAGCATTGTTGACCTTTGTCAACAGACTGGTGAGTTTGGCTGCTGCTTGGTGACGGACAGCCTTAAGGATGTGGGGCCAGGTCCTGGTGGACGTCGCTTTGACTGTTTCAAGCAGATTATTTGCCGAGATGAAGTTGAGTGAGGTATTGTTCCTAGCTCCTGCAGCAGGTTGTCCATCGTCACCACCTCCGGGCCGGCGCCTAGACCCTAGACAACCACCTGAATTGACAGAATGAAAGCGGACAGTTCCACCTTGATTAAGACGATGCCGTCTGTCACACACTTGACAGTTTCCTCTTGGGTTTTCATCTTCTTGGCTGGAAAGAGGCTGTGTGTCGGGTGCGACATGCGCCCGTGTTCTCCTCCCTCTTTGACTTGCCTCCAGTTCCTAGCTCAAGATTTCTGCATCCTCGCCTCGCCACTGTCTTCAATCCCCAGCTTGCCTGCTCTAGGGGTCCTTGGAACGTAGAAAAGTTACAATCTGATAATAAAGACGAAATTATTAATGTATTAACAAAATTAAGAAGTTATATGAATGACTGGCTACTCAACCATTAGTAATTGTAAGTGGTGATCACTTGACTGAGGTGATCTGATATCCGTCATTGGTAAGTGGAGGTCATTTATCTACTAAGTATCACGTTCCGAGGTCACAGTTGTTGGAAATTGCATTCACTTAGCTACTGTGTACCGTGTTCTAAGGCCAGTGATTGGGGGATCATTTAGCTACTGCGTACTGTTCTGAGGCCACAGGTCGTTGCAGTCGTCAATGAATGGGAATCATTTAGCAACTATGCAGTATTCTATTGCCACTGGTCGTCAGTAAGTGAGCATGCCTTAGCTACTGTGTGGTGTTCTGAGGCCAGTGGTCCACTTAACGCTGGTCGTCACTTAGCGTCTATGTTGCGGTATCGCTTCCTTCATTGGGGTATTCAGTGGCGATTTCGGCGCCATCTAAGGGTGGGCACCTCAGTTCCCCTGATATTGAATGCTACGTGGTCAATGCCATCTATTGGTGGTGACATGGCAGCGATCAATGTCTCCTGTTTCCTGCCCCAGTTAGCCAGAGAGGTCGGCGTGGATGGTGTCACGATCAGTGCCATCTGTTGTGCTACAGAGCATAATGTCAACTCCCCTGCGAGTGTGTGTTACCTCATGGTTTCACCAGTGTACCGTCCATCTAATTGATGACGTTTTGTGTCCACTGAAGTGACGTGTGGACAGAGTAGTACTGAGGAAGTCAGTTTACCTTGGGCAGTCCATGTACTCTCAACTTAGTCCTAAAAGAAGACCAAGTAAGGCGCCATCGATCTGGGCAATGTGTTAGCTGCAAAATTATGCAGTTGGTAGAGATCGGCGTACCCCGGGATTGGCTTAGGAGAGTAACGGACGACAGTGAGGTGCTTTATCGTGAAGTGCTCCTAGTAGGTTACTAGAGGCTTCTGACAGGGGTTAGCAACCCATGTATATGGTTGTTTGTGACCCTTGTCAGCATGATCGCCGAAGTCCTCTGCCAGAGAAGAGCTCGAGAGCGAAAGTGGGGTGTAGGCACCTTGTGATACTGTGTCGGTGGACTGGCCCACGTAAAAGGTGAATTTGCCAGTGTTTATTAGTACCGGTGCACAAGTATGTCGAACATACTTGTTCGTATGAGGTAACACACTGAGGAAACCACGAGCTAACACACACTCACCGGGGAGTTGACATTATGTTCTGTAGCACAAGTTCATGGACGGTGGAAACACTGGAGTTGGTGTAAACGTGTCCTGCATGAGACACATTAATGTATATACGTGTAGTTATAATCTATTTAATCTAATATATATCTTTAATGGTGAAAGTGTAAATATATTGAAGGGAATAGTATGGTTTACCCCCCCCCCTCTTATTTATACATTGCACTACTACTAGCCCATGAAAGCATAATACCGACTTTGGGTCGGATACTATAAAAGAGGTAATAACAAAGAATCCGGTTACTGGTCCATAGTGGCCGCAACATAATTGGCATCCCCAGCGGGATCCGACCTCTTGTTAAGTGCCCCCCCCCTCCCCGATCAGCTCGTTGATGCCGTGGTGGGGGGGGGGCTTAGTGGGGGGGGGGGCTTAGAGGGTGGCTGCCGGAGTGTGATGCTCCTTGGGACAGTCCTCTGTCCTTTTCTAGACTTGTGCTCCTGCTGCCGTCCTCTCCAATTGTGCTGAGCACCTTTTCCTTTTCCTTCTGTTTCGTTTTTCTCCCCCCTCTTCTCCTATCTGCTTGTCGTTTCCTGCCGACCTTTTGCTTGTTTTGGTTCATCCTTTGGACTTGTTCTATTTTGGCGCTCGGGTGTTTGAGGAGGCATACTCTTGCACCCATAGAACTGTAGTACCCGACGTCTCCAGCGAGGGGAACCTTTTATTGTCAATCCCCCTTTCGTCGCTGAACCCAATCTCGACGGACTGACGGTTCATAAGGTGGCTCTTGCGGGGCGTATACTCACGACGCACCCCTAGGGGGCCCCGGCATGATCGGCGATAGCTTCCTGTTGGGTGTCCTGCCTCTAATTGTGGCTTCATGGTGGGTATGGGGGCACATTCGTGGATGAATTTCTTTCTCTTCGTCTATGTCGATGAAAGCTTCTGTTGTACCCTCTCAGGCTCGTGGGGTGGGCGACCAAGCCCCCGAGTCGGCCTGTATTGGAAGACCAGGCTCTGTAGCTCCCGCTGCGTTGGGCCCCGACCTTGCTCCTCCTTTGACCATCCTGACTTCTTTACCCAGCTCCCCTCCCTCCTCTGTGGTTGGGTCGAGCCTCCAGCCCCGAGTGGTGATCACTTCGTCCCCTGGTGTGGCTAAGTCTCTCGTGACTACTGCGCCTTTTGTCCCCTCTCCGGGGGTTCTCAACGCCGTCCGCGCCCTGGCCGCACCCGCTCGATTCCTTCCCGTACTGATGCGTATCAGGCCTTGTTTGGTCCCGCTTCATGGGCCAAATACTTTGATCTCCTCCCTCTTGATTCTGCACCTCCTGACGATTTCTCCCTCCATCGGCATCTTGTTGATTCCATAGATGCATCTGTTACCTTCAACCCCAATCCTCTCGGTACACGTGTCGTTGCTGCTCCTTCTCAGGATGCAGCTTCCCGCTTGGCTGCCTTATCTTGCCTTGGAGAGATCCCTGTTCGGGTCTCCAAGAACGTTTGGTTGAATGCCTGTATTCTCCTCCCGCCCCATGCTGCAACCGGTGTTCGGAATCTGCAGGACTGCCACCATGACATTCGGTATATCCTTGATGCCCAAGGCCATTCTGTCCTCCAGGTTAACTCGTTTACTCGTCCCCCTCGTGGTCGTCGCCGTCAACCCCTTCGAGTTGTGAAGATCACCTTTGATGGTAGGACACTTCCATCCTCTGTCATTCTTGCTGGTGCCAGGTGCTCTGTCCAGGAGTATTTTCCTTCTCCTCGGCTTTGTAACAAGTGCTGGAGGTTTGGGCATGGCGCCCTCCACTGCTCTGGGACTGTCTCTCTCTGTCCTTTCTGTGGGGGTGAAGGTCACTCTAAGTTGGAGTGCACTTCTCCCCAAGCTCGCTGCCTCAACTGCGGTGAGGCCCATCCTACCTTCTCCCGTAAGTGTGTCCATTACAAACTTGAGGCAGCCGTCCTCAACTTGAAGCACCGGGAGAGTTTATCTATTCCTGAGGCGAGGTGCCAGGTTTGCCGGCTCCCGCCTTATGCTAACGTCTCTTATGCTCGCGTGTTGCGCTCTTCCTCTCCTCGTCCTTCCCTTCTTTAACAGACTCACAACCGTTTCTGGATCTTGGACCCTGATACGCCCACTGCCCCCTCCTCTGTTCCTTTGAGTTCTGTCCCGAAGGGTCCCCCTCCTGGTCCTCTGTCTGGAGTTCCCCTTCTTTCTACCCGGTCTGTCGTGTCTCCTGTGTCTTCTTCCTCGTCTCCCTCCGATCCTCCTTCCCATCCTTTTCCTCCATCTATTGACTCTCCCCGCCGCCTGTCGGTGCAGGCGGATGTCCATCGCTCTCCTAACGGCCGTCGTGTGTGCTCTCGTTCAGCTTCTCCTGTTGAGACACTGGAATCCGTTGCCCGGTACGTAGTTGCTGGGACACCGGTCTCTTTAAGTCAGAAGCGTAAGCCTGGCTCCTCTCCTTCCTTCTCCCCGGCGGGTAAGAAGGCTTCGCTTTCTTCCTCGGCCCCTACTACTGGCTCTATTGCTCCTTCCCCTCCCATTTCAGTGATTGCGTACCCTGTTCCTGCTATGGAGGTTTCTTTGGCCCCTGCTTCCCTTTCGGTTGCTGCCCTTGCTGAGAGTGCGCTCCCCTCTTTCTACTCCCCCTCTTCCTGCTGCTGTCCTTGACTGCTCCTCTCCGTTGTCTCCTCCTTCTCCTCTTCCTCCTCTGGACCCCGCCCGCCCACCTCTGGTCTGTTCTCGCGCTTCCTTCCCTCCCGACTTTGCTCAGTTTACCCATGCCCCCTAACCCTGACTTTGCTGACCCTGATCCCGACCCTGATATTCTTTAACGTGCCATGTTGGTCTTTCGCCTTTGTTTCTTCCTTGTTCTTGTTGTCCTTTCTCTTCTCGTCGATGTCTATTCTTCAATGGAACGTTCGAGGTTATTACGCCAATTTCCTTGAACTCCAACTTCTGATTTCGCGGTTTTCGCCCCTTTGTGTCTGTCTCCAGGAGCCGATGATTGGTGCTCGTCCTGGTCGTTTTCGTGGCTATTCCTTTCTCTCCCCCCCCCCCAGCCATTGCTGGGGCTCCTAATTCTTCTGCTCTCTTGATTTGCGCTGATGTTCCCTTTGTTCCTTTACTTTTTCCTTCGCCTCTCCATTGTTCTGCTACTCGTATCTTTGTAGGGAAATGGAACACAGTTTGTTCCATTTATCTCCCCCCCCCCCGAGTGTCCCGCTTTCTCTTCCTGTCTTGAAACACTACCTCCTTGCCGGAGCCTGTGCTCCTGCTGGGTGATTTCAATTGACGTCATTCTCTTTGGGGTGACGTTCTAAACGAATACCTGGGGTCGCCTTCTTGAGCAGTTTCTCCTCTCTTCTTCCCTGTCTCTTCTGAATTCTGGTGAACCCACTCATTTGGACTCTCGGACTCGCACTCTTTCCTGTCTTGATCTTTCTCTATACTCTTCTCTTTACTTTGATTTCACGTGGCAGGTTCTTGATGACCTCCATGGCAGTGATCATTTCCCCATCCTTGTTTCCTTTTTCTCTTTTCGCCCTTCCCTCTCTTTCTCTAGGTGGCAGTTTGCTAAAGCGGACTGGAACCTATTTACCCTTAGTGCTGCTCTCTCTGACCTCTTCCTTCTGCCTCTCCCTCGCGCTCTCCTCCTTTTTCACCACTTTTTCATGACTGTCTTCGACGCTGCCCTCCGCTTTCTCTTTCCGTTCATGTTTCTAATGTTTCTCCTCGTGTTGTTCCTTCTTTGCCCTCGTGGAGTCTTCCCCTTCCACAGTTTTGTACATCCTTGACCCGTGTCACTAAAGCTTTTACCCCTCCTAGGGTTCTAAAATGCCTTTTCCTTGAGCACTTTTCTTCTCACTCCCGCTCCATTTCTGTCTTCACCGATGGGTCTAAGTCTGCAGACGGTGTTGGCTACTCTGTTGTTTTTCCTGATCGCACTTATGTGTCGCTTACCTCCGGAGACTAGCATCTTCACAGCGAAGCTTTATGCTGTTCTCTATGCTTTTTGTCTCCTGCTTTCTCGTTGTCAGTCTTCCTTTGTCGTTGTTGTTGACTCTCGTAGTGCCCTCATGGCTCTCGGGTCCTTTAATCTGGTTCATCCAGTAGTTGTCGAGATCCAGAATTGGCTGATTCTTGTTCACAGTAAGTTTAAGTCGGTTGAGTTTTGTTGGGTTCCCAGCCATATTGGCGTGTCTTTAAATGGGCGTGCGGATGCTGCCACCAAGGAAGCTGTCCGCTCTTGTCCCGTCTCTCATAAAGGTATTCCATATTCCGACTTTTACCCGGTTATCCATTCCTCCATCCTTACCTGTTGGCAGGTTTCTTGGTCGTCTGTTACTGGTAACAAACTCCATACTCTTAAATGTTGTTTCCTCGTGGCCGTCCTCCTATTACCATAACCGTCGATGGGAAACTTTTCTGGCGAGGTTGCGTATTGGCCATACTCGCTTAACCCATGGTCACTTGACAGAGCGCCGCCCTGCTCCTTATTGTCCTAATTGCATTGTCCCTCTTACGGTCGTGCATGTCCTTCTTGAATATCCTGACTTCCGGGACGAGCGTGTCTTGCTTTCCGACCGCCCCTCGCGGTCACCTGTCCCTCGATAGAATTCTTGATGACTCGGATACTTTTGATATCGTTCGCCTTATGCGTTTTTGTTCTCGTATTGGCATCCTTGGTGATATTTAGCGCCCTCTGATTATTCCGCACATTTGATAGTGCTACATAGCCTTCCCGGTTTGGTGCCTTCTTTTGATAATTACTTGCTTGTCAAGTGCATTTGATAAGAGTGGTTACGTAGTGCAACCCCTGTGAAAAGCTCCCGTTTTCGTTTTGTGTGTAAGTGCAGTGCGGTGTTAAGTGCAGTGTTGCGTGCTCGTGCACAACGTACAGTGAAAAATGGCAGAGGAAAGGTCCATTGACTACCTGGATGATCAGGAGTTCCTGAACCAGGAAGACTACCTGTCAAAACTGAGACACCAAGGAAAGCCAGAACTCGTGTTAATAAGTGCTTTTTTAGGGATGAAGGTGAGTGAGCGGGATTACTGTCGAGATCCCTTCGAAGGTCCATAAGCACTTAAAAACCGACGAAAAGCAAGAAACTTAGGCACACAGTAAGAAGGAAAGTATTATGGCTTCCACTGAACAAGAAGACCTAGGAAGTGATGGCGAGAGTGACGCGAGTGAGCTGATTATAAGCTTGACTGTGAAAATGCGTGAGTTAGAAATCCATCGTGAAATGGAATGGAAAAAGCTAGAACTAGCAAAGGAGAGAGAGAAAGAGAGAAAAGGGAAAGCAAGAGAAAAAGTTTCAATTCGAAAGAGAGGAGAAAAAGCTAGAATTAGAAAGACAGACAAGAGAAGGAAATGGTAATGAAGCATATAGAAATAGAAAAGCAGAGAGAGAGAGAGAGAGAGAGAGAGAGAGAGAGAGAGAGAGAGAGAGAGCTAGCACTTGAAGAGAGCGAGAAAGAGAGCGAGAAAGAGGAAAGAGGAGAAAGAAAGAAGAAAGGAAGGCAAGAGAGAGACAGACAAAGAGCGAGAAAGAAAACACCAATTGGAAGTGCTAAGATTAAGTGGTAGACGGGAAACAAGTGCTTTTGACCTGGTGCGGAACATTAAGATGGTTCCTAAATTCAACAAGGCTAAGGTGTCACAATTCTTTGCTGCTTTTCAGAAGGTAGCTGCATCATTGAAGTGGCCAAGAGACAAGTGGGCCATTATAATCCAGTCCGTCCTTACTGGAAAGGCCCAAACTGCGTACTCCACACTGTCAGTAGGTGACGAGTAATACCGACGCAGTCAAGGTGGTGGTGCTGATGGCTTACCAGTTGGTGCCTGAAACATACAGGCAGAAGTTCTGCAACCTTAAGAAGACGTCAGAGCACACCTTTTATGAAGTTTGCATGTATTAAAGAGCAGCTGTTTCACGAATGGTGCGTATCTCGGAAAGTGGAGACCAAAGAATAATTGGAACAACTCATCCTGTTAGAAGACTTCAAAGAAGGTTTGTCTGGTGATATGAGGACATACTTGGAGGAGAAACACGTAGAGACCTTGGGTGCTGCGACAACAATGTCCGAAGAATATATTCTGACGCATCGGCCCTCTACCAGGTATGTTCAGAAAAGCTACCCAAGACTATTTTGACAAACGTTAACCGGAAGAGGAAAGACCCATCCCACAAAGTGCTTTGAAGACGCCTCCCAGGTAGTCCACGGAGGACTAGTCCTAACAGTCCAAAACGACTTGGTCCTAGGAAGAACCTAGCGTGTTGGACCTGCGGGCAGAGGGGGCACATTGCTACTAAATGTCGGAGCAGGCGAGGTAACAACCTGCATAGGGAGGTAATGCTGGTGAATTGTGTGATCTCACCAGTAAACACCCAGTTTCTCAGTAGGAATGGAGAGAAGCCAGGATTGTTTGCCCCATACACTTCTAGCAGGTATGTGTCCAGTGATAAGACTGGTAGGTCTGTGGTAGTGCTCAGAGATAGTGGAGTAGCCCAGTCTCTGATCGTGAGAAACTCGTGACCCGAGGGAGTGTGTACTGATGGGAAACAGTGTTATTCTAGATGGGTTTGCCTCGACGCGGTACGTTTTACTTTACTTGTACTTAGTGCAAGTACACTTGGAATCCTCCTATTTCAGCAGCACGTGTGCGTTTGTAGTAGTTTATACCCTTCCTATAGATGGGATAGAGGTAATGCTAGCCAACGACTTGGCGACGGGTTTTGATAATAACCATCCAACGATCGGTGACGACCTAGTTGGAGAAACAGTAACACTGTAGTAGCAGCACAGATCAGATCCCAGGTACACACAGAGTTGAAACTACATGATTTGTTTAACCCTACATCTACCAAACAGATTATTGAAAGCACTCCAACAGATTCTCCTGACTCCATGCACGAACAGAAGCATTGGGTTAGAGCGACCAGGATGACTGAGCCAGAGGATGAACCTCGTGTGCAAGTACCTAAAGATACCCCAGAGGCTGGAGCCATGGCAGGTAATAGGTATTTGCGGTATGGCAAGGTACGGTGTTCTCTGAACCGGCCAAGGACTCCTCAGACGGGATGCGCAGAGGTATGTGCACAGGTTCTCGTGCCCTCTGTGTTCCAAAGCAGGCTAATGAAAACAGCTAGTTATGGACGTTACGGACATTGCAGGCTTGTGACAGTTTAGCCTTGTTTAGCCAAATGTTTTTTAACGGTATTTTGTATCTTCATCGTGTTTGCCCTAAGGAGTGACCAAAGATCAGTTGACGGACCAGCAGATGATAGCTCCTGTGAGCATCGTGGAGCGATATCAGTGACAGGATATTCGCCTCATGAGTGTTGTGGATGGAAGAAGGGACGGAGAGGTGATTGAGGATTTTGCTAATATAAGAAATGTTTTAACGAGTGACCGTTCTCGACAGGTTGACACCCCCCAGTATAACTGGTGGGCTTCGAATCAACATTATATGGAACCTTGGTCAACCTGACGTTGGAAGAACGAACGCACTCCTCTTTAAGGTACAGACAGGCACTGTGGGAATACGCGCGGACCTAATCATCGGTCATGCCGTAAGTACGTATTTCCAGGCTGTATCTGTTACCCAAAATCATTAGTCTCCTGTATTCCAGATTCCTGTCTCCCTGAGGGACCGCCAGATCAGTGCAAGAAACACCCTCTGCATGCAGCCACCAGTGGTACCATGGTTCAGATCAATGTTGTCGGTTCACCCCCAGTGTTTCGATCCCCTGCAGAATCTCGATACTAATATTACCCAAGATGCATAAGGTGACTTTGCTCCTGACAGGAACATCAGTCAGATCATTGGAGTTCACATCCAATGATCTTTGAATTCACTCCGTGCCAGACACCCCTACTAGTGTGGGTCTTCAAGCAGGACTTCTCAGCATTGATCCATTATCGACATAAGTCTAACTGGTTGTATTTCAACATACTAAATTAGTTATTTTCTTTCTAGAAACCAAACCAAATTCTTTTTGGTGGGTGAGGTGTTTCGGTATCGCCTCCTTCATTGGAGTATGGAGAAGGAGGAATCACACAATTTTTTATTTTGTTTAAATCGCGTGTAGGGTGCCAGGGGTTCCAGGTCGAATTCCCATTTAGACTGCTGGGTTTCCTTACAAATTTCCGATTTGGAGATACAGAATTCTTATGAGGAAAATAATTTCTTAGAAGTTAAGAAAATCTTACAGAGAAACTCAATTTTTCAGAGTTCAGTTTTATATAAATATTTCAGAGATCGTGCAATCATAGGAGTTTATTTACGAGTTTTAGACCGAAATTATTAAAAAAAAGACCATTTTCAGATAATATGTTATGTAAGTTTTGTAAGAAAAATAGACATCTTAGCCGAACCTGTTTTTATATCCATTTACAGCTATTTCACCTAAAAGACCGATTTTCATCAGAGACCATTGAAGACCGATTTTCTTCAGAGTCTATTTAAGACCAAAATGAGACCAGTTGAAGACCAAAATGTGACTAATTAGACCCCAATATGACAGACTATTTTAGACCAATTAATTTAAAAGACCATATAAGACCGAAATGAATCATTATTTTAGACACAAATTGTCAGTCCCGTAAAAAAACTAAATTATTCAGTCCAGTAGAAATCCGAAAATAGTCAGTCCACTTATGACCAAAAAATAGTAAGAAACCCTTAAAGCCGTAAATTTAAGAGACCACGTTAAAAGCAAAATTTAACAGTCCACTTTAGGACCACAATTCGTTAGTCCAATAAA
>WNGS01001312.1:67134863-67210952 GCA_020271785.1 Procambarus virginalis | reverse complement strand
CTAGGATTTTCCACTCGTGGTCTCTTTGACCAAGGTTCGCAGAAAACCTTATTTCTCAACAGCTAGTTGATCAGTTGAAACTGAAGCCTATTGCTCGAGTGAATTTGAATATCTCTGGATTCCTAAACAACAGTGGCCCTCGTGACTACCAGGTTTTAAAGTCTTGGTACGTTTAGGAGGCTGCACCAGCCCAATTCAAGCCATAGTCGTTGACAAGATCCCCTCAGATTTACATGTTACAGGTCTTGCTCAAACAGTCAAATTTCTCAAACGCAGCGGTATTAGGCTAGCAGATCATAAAATAATACAGACTGTCTCAACGATGTAGGTATTCTTATTGGAGCTGACTTTTATTATAGATTTATTACTGGATGCACCAGGCAACGAGGTGTAAACTTGTTGCTGTCAGCTGGGGGTAAACTACTCACAGGACCGGTGTTGATCCAACAACATTCTAAATCTACTAGTAATCAACCAACTAATTCAATAGTTGCATGACTAGGCCTAGAGCAGTCACCACTACATGTCAGAGACGAAACCGAGGATGATGAGTCCAATCCCCCTGTTCATAAATTATGGGATTTGGACACCTTAGGCATAGTCCCTGATCAACCCAGTCCAGATGACACATGGACGTATCAACAATATCTTGATACTGTGATTTTCCAAGATAATCAATATTGGGTGAGACTCCCATGGAAGCTGAACCACCCACAGCTTCCAGTAAATTATTTCATGGCCTCAACCCAATTAAATTCTCAATTAGCTAGGCTACGGAAGCAACCAGATAAATTGCAACTGTATCATGCTTTAATACAGCAACAACTTGCTAACAAATTTATAGAAGTTGTTGAAAAAGACAACCATAAGACAGGCCATTATTTGCCATCATGCTGTCCTGAAAGAATCAGTTACAACACCAATCAGGATTGTATTTAATTGTAGTGCCAAATTAAAGGCAGACAGCGTGTCACTAAATGATTGTCTACAAACTGGACCTAGCCTAACCCAAAGACTACAAGATGTCTTATTACGATTTCGCTCTGGTGTTTTTGCCTATACGGCCGACATTAGTAAGGCCTTTTTAAGAGTAGGCTTACAAGAGACGGATCGTAATTTTACTAAATTTCTATGGGTGAAAGATCCACAGGATCCTAATAGTGAAATCATTACTTATAGATTTGCCTCAGTACTGTTCGGAGCGACATCTTCACCATTTTTACTCCAGGCTACTCTGGATACACATCTCAAGAAGTCTAATAGCCCCTACAAGACTGAGATTAGCAACAATTTATATGTTGACAATTTTCAAGGTACCACTAATGATGAGAATAAACTAGTGGAAATCTACCATGAGGCTAATCGTGAACTTTTGGGAGCTAACATGCCCCTACAGTCGTGGGCCTCCAATAATAAACAACTCAACCAAATAATCGAGGAAGAATTCCCTGATTATAAAGTACCTCATAAATTGAAAGTCTTAGGTATGGAGTGGAATACTTCCACAGAAATTGAATATCAAGTCAGTGGAGATCAAACAATCACCTCTAACCATGAGAAAACTACTCTCCCATGTCAGCAAGCCATTTGACCCTTTAGGCCTACTCAGTCCTATACTATTAAGGGTAAACTCCTTATGCAGGAGTGCTGGCAAAGGAATTTGAGGTGGGATGAAACGTTGCCGGAGGATCTCCAAGAAAAATGGCAGCAGTTGATTCCTGATTACAACAAACTTAGTATTCTACAGTTTCCTCGAAATACCTTAGGACTAAATTCACCCACAAATTTACATGTATTCTGCGATGCTTCAGGCAAAGCATATGGCTCAGTAGCCTATCTAGTTAATACTCAACAATCATTTTTGCTTACATCTAAGGCAAGGGTAGCCCCGATTAAAAGGAGGTCACTACCCCAAATGGAATTAACTGCCTTATTAGTAGGTGTAAGACTGCCCATTGCCTGATCAAAACCCTCAGTAATGTTCACCTTGGTGAAATAGTAGTGTGGTCGGACAATGAAGCAGTATTGCAGTGGGTAAAAAATGACAACAAAACTCCCTATGTCAGCAATAGAGTAAGGGAAATTCGTGAACTGTCTGCTGGTTATAAATTAAGACATGTCCCAACCAAGGACAATCCAGCTGACTATTTATCCAGAGGTTTGACTTTAAAGCAATTAGTTAAAACCGAGATGTGGTTTAATGGACCCCAATGGCTAGTTAGTGGTCAGTGGCCCCAACAGAAGCCGCAAGTCATTGTGACCAATATCACTACCCCTGTTGTGGATCCAGAACCCCCTCGAATTTTAGCTATCAATCCTCATCGCTATTCCAGTTTAAGTAAATTACTAAGAGTTACAGAAATGGTATTTGATTTCATCAACAAGATGGGGATCAAGTATCGATTTCCTAGTTCCATCAAATATTGGGTCAAACAAGCTCAACAAGAGACTTATGGGAAGGAATATGAACATCTCCCAGAAAGGTTGAGTAAGTCTCTGGGTATTTGGCTTGACTCAGACAATTATAACATTTTGAGATGCGGCGGACGTCTGCTTCATGCAGAAATAAATTTAGATACGAAGAATCCTATACTTCTTCCACGTCACCACATCATTACTAAACTCATAGTTTTACATTACCATGAGCATAATACATTGCATGGTGGAGTATTAGATACTCTTACTGAAATCAGACAACGTTTTTGGCTTCCCCAAGGTCGCCAAACTGTTAAATCTTTAATCAAGTCTTGTATAATCTGCAAGAGATATGATGCTCGAGTGTGTCCTTATCCAGGTCCACCGCCCCTACCTAAGGAGCGAGTCGTTCACCTTCGTCCCTTTGAAACCACAGGTGTCGACTATACAGGAGCACTAATTTTAACAGGCACACCGGACAAGATTCCAGTGAAAGCCTACATTTGCCTTTTCACGTGTGCTACCACACGTGGAGTACATTTAGAAGTCACTTCTGACATGAGTGCAGAAGCCTTTCTGCAAGCCTTTCGCAGATTTGCTGCACGAAGATCTTGCCCAAAATTAATGATCTCGGATAATGGATCTAACTTCGTGGCAGGAGAAGCTTGCTTACAAGAAATATGGAACCATCCAGAAGTACACTCTGTGCTCAAACAGAGACAATGCTATTGGAAATTTATTCCTCCAAGAGCACCATGGCATGGCGGTTTTTACGAAAGAATGGTGGGAACTGTTAAGAAATGCCTAAGAAAAACCTTACACAGGCAGAAAATTAATCTCACCGAGTTACAGACCCTTGTCGTGGAAATTGAAGCACGAGTCAACAACAGACCTCTAACCTATTTAACAGAAGATTTCTCCCAAAGAGAACCCCTAAGCCCCTCTCATTTGATTCATGGTGGTCTTCTGAGCCCTCTAATATCTCTAGGAGACGAGGATCCAGCTGACCCTTCGTGTGTCAAAGCAAGTGACTTAGTGGAGAGTTATAGACACCTTTCAAGAGTAATAGAGAAGTGGAATGAGGTCTGGACACGTGAATATTTAACTGCTTTAAGAGAATATCATTATGGAGCTGCAAGCCCATACAATAAAGTTCAACTTAAACCAGGTGATCTTGTCCTAGTAGACAGTGATGGACCCAGGTCAGATTGGCCTATAGGTAAAATTGTTGATATCCATCCTGACCGCCATGGTGTATTACGAATTGTTAAAGTTCAGTGTCGAGGCACTACTACCTTGAAAACACTAGAGAAATTAGTACCTTTAGAGTTAGCAGAACACGAGTGTTCTACAGATATACCTGTAACCCAAGTTTCAGAGAACAATGATTCTACTCAACCGAGCACAAGACCATCAAGAGTCGCTGCTCAGAACTGCAAACAGAAACTTAAACAATATTTTGATTCAATTCAAGAGTAGATAACTTATCATTTAAACTTGAGGTGACCATACTGATGCAGTGATGAGTTGATGTCCAGTAATTAGTTACGAGTCATAGTGACCTTGGACAGTAGCCTCACTGTATTGATGAGGTCTCCTTAATCTTAAATGATCCAATTATTCATAATTTATTTTGTTAGTTCCTTCTGTATCTTACAAAGGAATTATTCAATAATTTTCAATGTTTATTTACGTCCCCATGTTGACTTAGTCATCTACCACAGATTCGGGACATTCGTTAGGTACGTACTAACCTACTAACCCATGAATATAACTTCAGGATAGAGAAACAGGTGTACGTTAGTACAAATACCTGAACTACGACCCGAGTTTTCTCTCCCCGGAGTTATGTTGGAAATAACCAACAGTTTTACATCATTGTATTTATATAACCAAAGTAGTTACTAAAATTACTAACTTATAAATTTAATCATTATCATGATTTATTCATTGCCAAATTCTTCCTAGTACGTGAGGAACAACAGGCAGCAACATGAATTTTCTCCACATTTAGTTGGATTTATAACAAGAGTCCAGTTTATCATTTCATTTACTAAAAATAGTTAACTTTGATTTGTAGTATACTATTACTTACTGGAGCTCCCTTATTTAACTAACATTTAAACATTCTAGAGGAAATTACTTGATGCAAATGATTTACTTTAATTTCCTCGATTGGCTGCACAACTTTTAGTAAGCCAATTTATGTTACTAGAACTTCTATTTTATCACAGAAGAATTTAATGTGATATTAATACTTGCTATTACCTCTTCCTTCCTTAGTCAATTGTAATAAATACATATTCATTTACGCTCGAAAGCCGCGCATGCGCAATAAGGAGCAGGAGGAAGAAGGGAGAGCGTCACTTGACACGTGAACGAGAGCACGGACGCCATTAACAGCGTGTAGCAGAGCTGTTTCGACCTATTTATTTCGCTCCCACGATCAGTTGAGCGGTGCCGCGTTATCTGGCACAACATAGCCGTGTCATAGACTAGTATACGAGCAACTCTAGAGTCAACGTCTTTCAAGCAGCAGCAGGAGGACGAAGAGTTGCTCAAGTCTTCACACCAACGACACGAGGCTCGGCTGCTAAGTTTACCCTTTTTGTTATTATGTGGCCACTTTAACATTTAGGTAGGCAGTCGTTAGGCCGAATGCAAACCAACAAAATATAGTACGTGTCTTAATTAAATTTGCCATCTAATTTATGATTATCAGTTTATTTCTATGATACAAATTGTTCAGACATTAGCTGATAATTTACTACCGTCATCCTCATGATTTAGGATGTAAATGTAATTACCTATTGTGTAGAAGATTTCTACAATGTAATTGCCTTTCAGTACCAAGGCGACTTCAACCGAGGTGCTAGGCTTCCCCACCGTTCTGTGCAACAATTTACCCTATGCAACACGTCGTCGGTGGAGCGTAGCAACTGATTACTTCTAGATTCACAGCTAAGCTGTCCATTTTCATCAGTAGCAATAACTCCATAGTTACAGTAGTGATCTCCTAAAGAGATCAATGATACTAACCCTTTGATTTACTGATGTGTTAACATTTCAGTAGTATATTGAGGTGCATTTACCTCCATCAATATTATATTCTATATTTTTACTCACACATTAATTTACTCTGGTGAAGAACCAGCACCAGAATAATGCTAGGGATGTATTAATCTTTTAGCATGTAACCCCCCAATTTTGTGTAGTGAATTTGACTCCATTCATATAATCATTACAGTTTTACCAAGATCCATAGGACACTAGTTCCTAAGATCAGTTTTTTCCATTGTCTCTTTGTTTCCACTTTTTCTCAAAAAGTGGTGGTCCTTCATAGCTATCGAAGTATATATATATTACATTTATTTAATTATTAGTTACTAGGTCTCAGAGCCTTAAACAAGTTATTAGTTATTGGAGTCAGGTTTTCCCCACACTCAGAGCAGACATCCTGGTCTGTTTTCCCCCTCGTGCAAAGAACTCCAGCCAAAGGTCGACCAACAATAACGCCTGAGAACCACATAATGAGAGCACAGATTACCAAGAAAATAGAAGAGTGCAATACCAAAGGTGCTATCAGAATCTTAACCAGCGATGACACTATTGCCCCACGGAACGCCACGACAGCACAGGTTCTACAAGACACTCACCCAGAGCCCCATACAGCAGCAGGAATCCCCAGGTAAACAATACGGGCATGGAACCCTTGACCGTTCGAGAATCTGAGGTGTACAAAGCAGCCATGTCTTTCCCAACAGGTTCAGCAGGGGGCTTTACAGGCCTAAGACTCCAGCACATTAAACAAATGCTGAACACGGTGCTTGGAGATGCTGCAAAGGACCTTCTAGTGGAACTTACCAGATTCTCCAACATGTGTTTGACAGGCGGCATCCCTGAGGACATCAAGCTTGTCTTTTATGGAGTAGCACTCTGTGCTCTAAAGAAGGATAGGGGAATCACGCCTATTACCGTTGGCAACACCCTCCGACGCCTCGTAGCTAAGGCAGCAGCGAGATGAGCCAGGAAGCAGCCACCTTTCTGAAACCTAATCAGCTCGGGTTTGGGATCCCCCAAGGCTGTGAAGCTGAAGCACATGCAGCACAGACTTACATTGCTGATCTCCCGGATCTTGAGTTATCAAATAGGACCCTTAAAAGTGTCATTAAACAAGAACTCCTGGATGGATTTGAAGAAAAGTAGAACTGTGCAAACTGGAACTAGCAGGGTTCATTGTTCATCACCATGAAATGTGTGAAGTAAGACGTGTATGGGGCAAGTAACAAAGTAGACTAACAGATGTTGTCACAGCTCGTATAAGACTTCGCTACAAGTATCTCTGGTAGTTCGGCTTGTATAGGGATCTAAATGAAGTAAAGTGTAAAGTGTGTGGACAAAGACAGGGACACACACTTGAACACTATATCTTGGATTGTAGTAAAATTGAGCCATTTAGAGATAAATCTAAGCTAACACTATGATATGGCAAACTATTTTATTACCAAGGATAAATTAGCCGAAATCCTTGCACTGTATCCATATTTCGCTTCCTGTAGATAAACGACATATGAGATGAAGAAACAAGTAGTGTATTGTGTATAAACAGAAGTAAGTAATTATCAAAAGAAGGCACCAAACCGGGAAGGCTATGTAGCACCATCAAATGTGCAGAATAATCAGAGGGCGCTAAATATCACCAAGGATGCCAATACGAGAACAAAAACGCATAAGGCGAACGATATCAAAAGTATCCGAGTCACCAACAATTCTATCGAGGGACAAGTGACCGCGAGGGGCGATCGGAAAGCAAGACACATGCTCGTCCCGGAAGTCAGGACATTCAAGAAGGACATGCACAACCGTAAGAGGGACAATGCAATTAGGACAAAGAGCAGGGCGACGCTCCATCAAGTGACCATGGGTTAAGCGAGTATAGCCAATACGCAACCTCGCCAGAGCAGTTTCCCACCGTCGGTTACGGTGGTAGGAGGATGGCCTCGAGGAAACACCACATTTAAGAGTACGGAGTTTGTTACCAGTAACAGACGACCAAGAAGCCTGCCAACGGGTAAGGATGGAGGAATGGATAACCGGGTAAAAGTCGGAATATGGAATACCTTTACGAGACGGGACAAGAGCAGACAGATTCCTTGGCGACAGCATCCGCAAGCTCATTTAAAGACACGCCAATATGCCTGGGAACCCAACAAAACTCAACCAACTTAAACCTACTGTGAACAAGAAACAGCCAATGCTGGATCTCGAAAACTACTGGATGAACCAGATTAAAGGACCCGAGAGCCATGAGGGCACTACGAGAGTCAACAACAACCACAAAGGAAGACTGACAACGAGAAAGCAGGAGACAAAGAGCATAGAGAATAGCATAAAGCTCCGCTGTAAAGATGCTAGTCTCCGGAGGTAAGCGACACATAAGTGCAATCAGGAAAAACAACAGAGTAGCCAACACCGTCCGCAGACTTAGACCCATCAGTGAATACAGAAACGGACCGGGAGTGAGAAGAAAAGTGCTCAAGGAAAAGGCGTTTTAGAACCGTAGGAGGGGTAAAAACTTTAGTGACGCGGGTCAAGGACGTACAAAACTACAGAACGGGGACTCTCCACGGGGGCAAAGAAGGAACAACACGGTGAGAAACATTAGAAACACGAACGGAAAGAGAATCCGGTAAGCGAGATAACCGGACAGAAAGAGGGAGGTGGTGAAGAGGAACAGGAACCGTAGGAGGGGCATGACAGAGGCGAGAGCAAGGATGTTGCAAGGACCGCGTAAGATAGCGAAGACAGTAGCGATCACGGCGGTCCTGGAGAGACAGGAAGCCAATGTCAACATACAAGCTAAGGACGGGAGTCGAACGGAAGGCACTAGAACTGAGGCGCAGCCCAGTATGGTGCAAAGCATCAAGACAGCGAAGAGCAGAAGGAGAAGCAGAAGAGTGAGCAGGGCAACCATTATCGAGCTTAGACAGGACGAGAGAGGAATGCAAAGCAAGGAGAGTGCGCCTATCCACTCCCCAAGAAGTATGGGACAATACTCGAAGGAGGGTAAGGGCCTTAGAGTACTCAACACGGAGGTAAAAGATATGGGGAGACCAAGACAAACGAGTGTCAAGGAATAACCCCAAAAGCTTCGCGGAATCTTTGTACTCAAGGGGATGACCATAAAGTGACAAAGAGGGTCGAAGAACGACCCGTTTTCGAGTAAAAGACATGGCACAAGTCTTAGAAGTAGAGAACTTGAAGCCATGACAGTGGCCCAAGACGACACGGCATCAATCGCAAGATGAAGCCGGCGCTGAAGGAGAGGCGAATCGCCACCCTGACAGCAAATGGTAAGATCATCGACAGAGAGAGCGGAGAATACACCTGAAGGAAGAGAGGAAAGAAGACCATTGAGGGCAGCCAGAGAAAGAGTAGTGCTCAGAACACTACCCTGGGGCACACCTTCGTATTGCTGAAAAGAGGCAGAGAGAGCGGTACCAAGGCGCACCCGAAAGGAACGACGAGAGAGGAAGCTGCAGAGAAAGAGGGAGATGACCACGAAGGCCAAAAGAATGAAGCTGGGATAGAATATGATATCACCAAGTGGTGTCGTAAGCCTTTTCCAGGTCAAAAAGGACGGCAACAATGGAGGTCTTCGCAGCAAAAGCAGTACGAATATAGACCTCCAAGTTCACCAGGACATCTGTCGTGCTGCGGCACTTGCAGAAACCAAATTGAGAAGGGGAGAGGAGGTGATGGTGTTCCAGGAACCACATCAGACGAACGTTAACCATACATTCAAAGAGTTTGCAGACACAACCTGTGAGGGCAATAGGGCGAAAGTCCTTAGGGGAAGTACCCAGAGACCCTGGTTTGCGAACAGGGAGGACAACGGCATCGAGCCAGTCCTCAGGGACTGACGACGACTCCCAGATCCGAGTATACAGACTCAGTAAATACCGAGACGTGCACGGAGGGAGATGGCGAAGCATCTTATATTGAATACCATCGGAGCCTGCCGCCGTAGAACCGCAGAGGAAAAGGCAGAACGAAGTTCAGAGAGAAGGGATCATTATAGGAAAGTCGAAGATGAGTGCAGAAATCTAAAGGACGAGGCTCAAGGACAGATTTACGAAGAAGGAAAGATTGTGGAAGATGAAGACCAGAGCTAACAGAAGAAAAGGGAGAACCTAGTTCGGTAGCAACCTGCAACGGGTCCGCCACAAGAGTACCACGGAGGTGAAGGACCGGGGAAACGTCGGGAACGAACTTACCAGCTATCTTGCGGATACACTTCCAGATCTGTGGCAGGGGAGTTTCAGACATAATTGTGGTGACATAAGAAGCCCAACATTCACGTTTAGCTGTACGGATGGCCCTACGGGCCACCGCACTCGCTTTCCGAAAGAAAAGAAAAGAATCGGTCGTCTGCCGACGGCGGTGCCTCTTCCAGGCTGCACGCTTACAGCGGACAGCCCGAGCACTGTCCGCATTCCACCAGGGAAAGCACTTCCGTGGACCCCGACAGGAAGAGCGAGGAATAGAGCGGAGGGCAGCGTCGAAGACAGTGTCATGAAAAAGGATAAGAGCGCAAGGGAGAGATCAGAGAGAGCAGCACTGAGGGTAAATAGATTCCAGTCCGCTTTAGCAAACTGCCACCTAGGAAAAGAGAGGGAAGGGCGAAAAGAAAAAAAGGAACTAAGGATAGGAAAATGATCACTGCCATGGAGGTCATCAAGAACCTGCCACGTGAAATCTAAGTAAAGAGAAGAAGAGCAGAGAGAAAAATCAAGACAGGAAAGGGTGAGAATCCTAGAGTCCTAATGAGTGGGCTCACCAGAATTGAGAAGAGACAGGAAAGAAGAGAGGAGAAACGGCTCAAGAAGGCGACCCGGGTATTCGTCAGAACATCACCCAAAGAGATTGACGACAATTGAAGTCACCCAGCAGGAGCACAGGCTCCGGCAAGGAGTCCAAGAGGTGTTTCAAATCAAGAAGAGAATGCGGGATACTCGGGGGGAGATAAATGGAACAAACTGTGTACCATTTCCTCACAAAGATACGAGCAGCAGAACAATGGAGAGGCAAAGGAAAAAGTAAAGGAACAAAGGGAACATCAGTGCGAATCAAGAGAGCAGAAGAATTAGGAGCCCCAGCAATGGCTGGGAGGGGGGGGGGGAGGGAGAGAAAGGAATAGCCACGAAAACGAACAGGACGAGGAGGAGACAACGGAGAGGAGCAGTCAAGGACAGCAGCAGGAAGAGGAGGAGTAGAAAGAGGGGAGCGCACCACAGCAAGAGCAGCAACCGAAAGGGAAGCAGGAGCCAAAGAAACCTCCATAGCAGGAACAGGGGGCATAATCACTGAAATGGGAGGGGAAGGAGCAACAGAGCCAGAAGGAGGGGCTGAGGAAGAAAGCGAAGCCTTCTTACCAGGCTTACCAGGCGTTCGGCCGGGGGCGCGAACGGCGTTGAGAACTCCCAGAGAGAGAGGGGCCAAAAGGTGCAGTAGTCACAACGAGAGACTTAGGGGAGGAGGAAGGAGAGGGGCCAGGCTTACGCTTCTGAATTAAAGAGACCGGTGTCCCAACAACTACGTACCGGGCAACGGATTCCAGTGTCTCAACAGGAGAAGCTGAACGGGAGCACACACGACGGCCGTTAGGAGAGCGATGGACATCCGCCTGCACTCACAGGTGGCAGGGAAAGTCAATAGATGGAGGAAAAGAAAGGGAAGGAGAATCGGAGGGAGACGAGGAAGAAAACACAGGAGACACGACAGACCGGGTAGAAAGAAGGGGAACCCCAGACAGAGCACCAGGAGGGGGACCTTTCGGGACAGAACTCAAAGGAAGAGGATGGGGCAGTGGGCGTATCAGGGTCCAAGGCCCGGAAACGATTGTGAGTCTGAGGAAGAAGGGAAGGACGAGGAGAGGAAGAGCGCAACATGCGAGCATAAGAGACGTTAGCGTAAGGCGGGAGCCGGCGAACCTGGCGCCTCGCCTCAGGAAAAGATAATCGCTCCCGGTGCTTCATGTCGAGGACGGCTGCCTCAAGCTTGTAATGGATACAGGCACGGGAGAAGGTAGGATGGGCCTCACCACAGTTGATGCCGAGCTTGGGGAGAAGTGCACTCTGACTTAGAGTGACCTTCACCCCCACACAAAGGACAGACAGTCCCAGAGCAGCGGATGGCACCATGCCCAAACCTCCAGCATTTGTTACAAAGCCGGGGAGAAGGAATATACTCCTGGACAGAGCACCTGGCACCAGCAAGAATGACAGAGGACAGATGGGTCCTACCATCAAAGGTGATCTTCACAACACGAAGGGGTTGACGGCGCCGACCACGAGGGGGACGAGTAAACGAGTCAACCTGGAGGACAGAATGGCCTTGGGCATTAAGGATATGCCGAATATCATCGTGGCAATCCTGCAGATTCCGAACACCAGTTGCAACATGGGGCGGGAGGAGAATAGTGCCAACACTGGCATTCATCCGAACGTTCTTGGAGACCTGAACAGGGATCTCTCGAAGGCAAGATAAGGCAGCCAAGCGGGAAGCTGCATCCTGAGAAGGAGCAGCAACGACACGTGTACCAAGACGAGTGGGGTTGAAGGTAATGGACGCATCCACGGAATCAACAAGATGCCGATGGAGGGAGAAATCGTCAGAGGCGCAGAATCAAGAGGGAGGAGATCAAAGTATTTTTCCCAGGAAGCGGGACCAAACAAAGGCCTGATATGCGTCAGTACAGGAAGGAATTGAGCGAGTGCGGCCGGGGCGCGAACGGCGTTGAGAACTCCCAGAGAAAGAGGGGCCAAAAGGTGCAGTAGTCACAATGAGAGACTTAGCCGCACCAAGGGACGAAGTGGGTTACCACTGGGGGCTGGAGGCTCGACCTAACCACAGAGGAGGGAGGGGAGCTGGGGGAAGAAGTCAGGATGGTCAAAGGAGGAGCAAGGTCGGAGCCCAACGCAGCGGGAGCTACAGAGCCTGGTCTTCCAATACAGGCCGACTCGGGGGCTTGGTCGCCCACCCCACGAGCCTGAGAGGGTACAACAAACATTCATCGACATATATAAGAGGAAAAAGGAATTCATCCACCAATGTGCCCCCATACCCACCATGGAGCCACAATTAGAGGCAGGACACCCAACAGGAAGCTATCGCCGATCATGCCGGGGCCCCCTAGGGGTGCGTCGTGAGCATACGCCCCACAAACGCCACCTTAAGAACCGTCAGTCCGTCGAGATCGGGTTCAGCGACAAAAAGGGGATTGACAATAAAAGGTTCCCCTCGCTCTCGACGTTGGGTACTACAGTTCTACGGGTGCAAGAGTATGCCTCCTCAAGCACCCGGGCGTCAAAATAGAAGAAGTCCAAAGAAAGATCCATAAACAAGCAAAAGGTCGGCAGGAAACGACAAGCAGATAGGAGAAGAGGGGGAGAAAAACGAAACAGAAGGAAAAGGAAAAGGTGCTCGGCATAATTGGAGAGGACGGCAGCAGGAGCACAAGGCTAGAAAAGGACAGAGGACTGTCCCAAGGAGCATCACACTCCGGCAGCCGCCCACTAAGCCCCCCCTCACGGCATCAACAAGCCGAGCGGGGAGGGGGGTGTAAACAGAAGCTACCCTATGACTATCTCCATAATGTATTAGCAATACGACCTACCATTATTGTATAATGACTTACGGTAAATGTATAGCTCTTGAAATAGCACTTTCTCTAACTAGCTGACATTGTAACTTTAAGGTGTGAAGGACAGTTCAAATTGTTTATGTAATAATCTAAGATTAGGTCTGATAAAGCTTTTTTGTGCCCTCTGTAATGCTTTTTGCGCTGCCGCTCCCTGGATGGGTATGGGGTGCACAATAAACTAGCTGCCTCCGGGCGGCAACAATCAATCAAATCAATAGTAAAGCATGACTTTAAAAATGCCTTCAATCAAGTCAGAAGAGACGCTGTCCTCAGCGCTATACACAACCATTTCTGCCCCCATTACCCATTCATCTGATCGTGCTACAGTGGGGACTCTAAGCTTCTTTTTGGGGAGCATGAAATAGACTCCCGTGAAGGTGTCCAATAAGGACACCCTTAGCCCCCCCCCCCTCCTTTTTTGCTTAGCTATCAAAGAAGTCACAGTCTGACAAGCGAGCTAAACTTCTGGTACCTGGATGATGGCACTCGGTGGAACCCCGGAAACCATTTTGGAAGATAAGAAAAATCCAGGAACAGCCTTGGGCCTCATTCTCAATGCATCCAAGTGTGAAATCTCCTGCAACCCAGACATCACTGGCCAATAAAAAAATTTCTTCGATATTCTCGTTGTAGAGTCATCAGACTGCACCCTCCTGAGTGCCCTCATTGGCCCACAAGCAATAGAGAAGGTCCTGGATGCAAAAATCACTGATCTAAAGAGAATGCTGGACAGGATTGACAAGATTGATGCCCATGATGCTCTCTTCCTCCTCACAAGATGCCTCTCTCCCCAAGTTGACCTACTTTCTGAGATGTTCACCATCCTACAGCAGCCCTAAATTAAATGTGTATGACACCCTTTTGAGGTCCATGCTGGTGAAAGTCCTGAACCTGCCATTGGACGACTCAGTTGGAGCAAGCAACCCTCCCCGTAATACTCGGCGGCCTTGGTGTACGCACAGCCTAACAGATTGCTCTACCAGCCTTCCTTTCCTCCTCCCATGCATCGCACGATCTCGTAAGAGATATCCTACCTGTATTCCTGATCAATTCCGCAGGAATACACGATCCTGCTTTCACTGAATCAGTGGAATGATCTTGCAACCCCAGTATCCTTCATAGAACAAACAAAAAACTTAGTCCAGCTGGGACCACCCGCTAGTAGAAAAAATAGCTGATGCCATGCTCAGAGCCACAACATCAGACAAGGAGAAAGCCCGCCTCAGAACAGTGCATCCCCCCCCCCCCGCCCCATGCAGGAGACTTCCTCCTGACAGTACCCATGTCAGCAATGGGCATGCGTCTAGATCCAGAATCCCTTCGTGTAGCAGTGGCCCTCTGCCTTGGTGCCCAAATTCACACTGAATACAAGTGTATTTGCAATAGGGTGGAAGCCGACCAATATGGACTGCATGGGTTGCATTGCAGAAGCACAAAGGACTGGTATGCGAGACACAACGAGATCGATGACATCAGCCTTGAGGAGCCATCATCAAGAGTTGAGTGCCCAGGAGCTGGGCACTCGGCTAAGTGCCCAGCAGATAGAGAACCTCGCATCCTAGGGGACCAAAGCCCGGATATCCCTGCACTTCGCCCTGATGGCATCACCATATACTCCTTTAAGGGGGCAGACACTTTGTGGGGGACTACACATGTGTATCCACTCTGGCTGACACCTATGTACACTTCGGTGCTGATCAAGCAGGTGGGGCGGCCAACCACAGGGAAATAGCAAAATCAGTCAAATACAGGCGACTGGGAGGTCAATACATCTTTGTTCCCATAGAGTCTGAGACGCATGGCCCCTGGGGCAAGAATGCCTTGGGATTTCTCAAGGAATTGGGCTCAAAGCTCATTGATGTCACCAGGGACCTAAGAGCTGCCAGTTTTTTGTTTCAGCGCCTCAATGTGGCGATCCAGAGGGGAAACGTCGCTGCATCCTCGGTTCTCGTCCTGAAGCTGAGGAGCTTCAAGAGATCCATAACCTTTGAGCGCTCTTTTTATCAACCAATGTGTATCTTGTAACCTTTAAACACACAATAAAGCAAAAAAAATCAAATGAGGGGGGGGTGGTAGGAGAAAAGCACACAAACTGTATTGGAGGGGACCTAAACATTCCCTCTAATGCTATGTACGGTTTCCTCCGAGGCTATTGGTCCCATTCTTCCAGCCAGAGGCGGTACTCCCTATTTATTTTTAAAATAAAAAAATTAAAATATATTTATACAATTTTTAAGTTATTAAAACATTAGGTTACGTTTTATTTTACCAAATACGTTATATACACATGTACAGGCGAATTACTATTTGTAAAATTAATAAGAAATAAATTATATTTACTCAGTTGTCCTCTAATCCTGCTTGGGTCGTTCGGTCGTGGATTCGATACAGATTTTGAGGGTAACTTTAATATTATCAATATTTTATGTTCATTTTTTTATATTCAATAGACGTGCTATGCTGGCAGATAACCTTTTGTTGATCGGTCATGCTTGTAGGCGCACCTTTCTCTCCTCCTCTCTTCTAAACCACCTTTTTACACGGCCACCAATGGGGAGCCTCGTGATGGTGCGAGTCAACCACACTGTTGTGGGTTGCAACCTTGAGGACCAGTACGGTGTTTGCTTCGCAGACGAGGCCAGGACAGGTTTTATACCTGGCCTACAGATTCATCCACCGAGCACCGACTTGCAATGTTGCAGTGATTTGTTAGGACAGCACACGGAGCAGCTCAGTCAGTCTGGCAGAATGGTGCACTGTCTGCGGATACTGTCCTCTGGTGAGGCACAGATTGTCACCTTAGACTGTCTCTATATTCTATAATGCCACTAACATAGCATCAACAAACAACATCAAGACCAATAAAGGCATAAATTACTTCCTCGCTACCGAAGACTGTGACTGCTTCAAACCTGCCGCTCTTAAACTACAACAAGGCCAACTATCACCTCCGCTCACTATTGAGCAGTAAGCAAAATGTGAAGTAATTGCACGCTATGTTGACAGCACAGTTCTTGCACGTAATGTTGACAACACAGTTCTTGCACGTAATGACCAAAAACACCAACAACAAGAAACACCAGCGTGACCAAAACAAGGCACTTTCTGGATATTTAACACAATGGGAAGACTACCCCATGTGACACCCTATACATGTAGGCTATTACACCAGCACCAAACCTGTTTGGTAGACGCAAAGTGACGACCAGTGTTAAGTGGACCACTGACGACCACTGGCCTCAGAACACGATGCACGTTGCAACCCGTTCTCGCACTTGCTTATAGTCAATATTGGCTTATTTAATAAGTGCATATGTGACATACTATTTGGTTGTGATTATTTTAGTTTACCTTGAAAAGCTTCATAGAAAACACCGACCTCACCTAACCTTCTTAGTATGTTAAGATAAGCATCTTATTGCTTTTTAATTACAATTATTACTTAACCTATACTGTTGATAGGTTAAGTAATAATTGTAAATAAGAAGAAATAAGATGCTTATCTTAACATACTAAGAAGGTTAGGTGAGGTCGGTGTTTTCTATGAAGCTTTTCAAGGTAAACTAAAATATTCACAACCAAAGAGTATGTCACATATGCACTTATTAAATAAGCCAATATTGACTGTAAGCAAGTGCGAGAACGGGTTGCACAGTAGCTAAATGATTCCTACTCACTGACGACTGTAACGACCTGTAGCCTCAGCACACGGTACACAGTATGTAAGTGATCCCCAGTCACTGGCTTCAGAGCATAGTACACAGTAACCAAGTAAATGCAAACCTGATTAATTGTACTATACACACAACATTTTGTCTTTATGAAGGCCTATTAAGTATTTAAGAATTGAAAATGTTCAAAGAGCTGGCAAGCAAGGGATGGAAGAGGCAAGGGAAGGATTTAGGAAAACATGAAGGAGGATTGAGAGGTTGGGTGGAGAGTGGGGAGGACAGGATAGAGGCCCAACCACTTAGGCTTTGTGAGTGATTATGGAGTGATACGAGTTGATATGAATTGGTGGCCGAGGCAAGATTGCACTCAGATTTTTTTTATTATTATGGATGATTGTTGGCTGCCAGTAGCCAACCCGTCCTCGCAAATTCGTATAGTCAATATTGACGTATTAAATACGTGCATAGGTGACATACTAAACATAATAGTTTACCTTGAAAAGCTTCATAGGAAACACCGACCTTACCTAACCTTGTTAGTATGTTAAGATAAGCATCTTATTGCTTCGTAATTACAATTGTTACTTAACCTATTATAGGTATAGGTTAAGTAATAATTGTAATTACGAAGCAATGAGATGCTTATCTTAACATACTAACAAGGTTAGGTAAGGTCGGTGTTTTCTATGAAGCTTTTCAAGGTAAACTATTATGTTTAGTATATCACCTATGCACGTATTTAATACGTCAATAATGACTATACGAATTTGCGAGGACGGGTTGCAGTAGCAGCAAGCTGTAGCTGCCGCACAACAGAAGGAGAGAAGTTGCCATGCAAGGACAGTTCTATTCTTGGTGCCGCACTGGGAGAGCAGTGCTGTGGTGATTTGCAGATGTGTGGCTGGTAGAGGAGCTTGTAGTTGATGTCACACTCATTTTGTCCTGGTTGGTAGAAGTAAGGGTGTCAGATGTTGACTTGTTAGTTCATAGTTAAAGCGTGTTAAGTGTAATGGATCAGGAGGTTCCCATTCCTCATCAACTGGTATCCTGGGCCGTGGGAAACTCCTGTTGTGAATGTACCGCCGGACTACTACTTGTAGTGACATCCTCCTTGTTCTGTTGGGCTGTTCTTGTATCTCTTAGTTGGTATGTTATATACCCTAAATTCAACGGTTCTTTCTATAATGAATGTGGAGGCTGTCAGTCCGAATTTTGTCGGCAAGTGTCGTCACTCCTACAAATCTGAGTGCTCTATTTTGAACCCTTTGACGTTTTAACATATTTGACTTCTTAGTAAAAGCAAGCGGGGTGTATGGGTATTCCAGGATAGGTCGAATAAGCATTCTGTATAGGTGTAGCTTCACATGTTGTAGAGCTTGCCTGAATCGGTACAGCCGAGCTAGTTGTGCTTTGGCTAAGGCTACTTTCTTATCGATATGCTCAGTGGAATTCAAAAGTTTCGATATTACATAGCGCAGAATTTTAGTGGAGTTCTGAATCTGTATTAATGAGCCACCAATGTTGAAGACCCCGAGTATACTAGCCCAGCTACCCACCGAACACAATTGTATCTTGTTAGGGTTCGTCACGATTTTCAAGTCTTGTTATAGACTTGCTGTGACTGCTAGTTCTTCTTTCGTCTTCCTTATGACTGAATCGTTTTTAGTTCCTTAGCCAGCAAGCATCGACGACACTACATGAATTACATTGTCCGCGAATTGAGTGATAATAGTGTCGTTATAAATTGGGCGTGGTAAATCGTTTACCAAGAGATTGAAGAGGAGTGGGCTGATGCACGATCTCTGAGGAACTCCTGCTGTCGGGGTAAAGGCTTCAGCTTCCTTGTTGTTAAACATTGGAATTATTGTTCTATTGCTTAGATTTCTTTTACTAGTCTTAGGACGGTTCACTTGTGGTGAGTATGGATTGCAGCTTGAAGCATCCCGTCCTCGCAAATTCGTATAGTCAATATTGACTTATTAGTTACCTGCATAGGTGACATACTAAACATAATAGTTTCCCTTGAAAAGCTTCATAGAAAACACCGACCTTACCTAACCTACTTATAAGGTTAAAATAAGCATCTTATAGCTTCGTAATTACAATTGTTACTTAACCTATTTTAGGTATAGGTTAGGTAATAATTGTAATTACGAAGCAATAAGATGCTTATCTTAACATACTAAGAAGGTTAGGCAAGGTCAGTGTTTTCTATGAAACTTTTCAAGGTAAACTATTATGCTTAGTATATCACCTATGCACGTATTTAATAAGTCAATATTCACTATACGAATTTGCGAGGACGGGTTGCTTGAAGAGTAGACCATTATGCCATAAACTGTCAAAGGCCTTGTTGACATCTCAGCATGTGGCCCGAGACGATGATGGCGTTAAGACATTGAGCAGGGACTGCAGGTATTCGAGAGGTAGAAACTTCAGTTGGTTGACTGTTATTCCTGACAAACCTGGCACTTTGTTCCTCGTTTTCTGTAATACTTCTATCAATTCCCGTATGGTGATGGGTCGGGTGATCGGGTGGTAAGGGTCAAGGAGTCCGGTGTCCATTAGAGGCCTGCTAGACAGGTTCTCCACATTTTCAGCAACACGTTGGTCGACTGTAAGGTGGTTGTCATTGTTGATTTAGCTGTTTTCTGTAAAGATTTCCCACCAAACTAATCCTGTGAGATTAGTTTGCAGCTGTGCATCTTTCATTCTAGTGGCTATTACCTCGTTGTTATCAGTATATGTATAATTGAGGGGCGACAGCGATGTCTTTGACGATCCTAGGAGTTGTCTGATCTTTCTCCAGAATATGGCCGGTTCTCTCCTCTCCTGGTTCGCTTGGTTGACTAGTGTACCCCAAATGTGACGTATGTGTAGGAGCCTCAAGCCTAAGACTTCACGTCTGAGGGCCTGAATGATTTGGAGGGATGGTTGGCCTGTGTGTAGACGTCTCTCACATTCTTGCTGGTAATGCCTCATTTTATCCTTGCTCTCTCTGGTCGGTTTGTATTGCTAAATTATTCTAGTGTTAAATCACAATTGCCCATAGTTGCTTCAGTGATGTACGTATATATATGGAAGCAATTACTGCGTCAATGTCCTGGACTGGTTGATTGTCAAGATCAGCGGTTGGATCAGTGTCAAGGATCTAAATACATGGTCGAAGTGTGTTTAGATTGGGTCTGGGGCATCCAAGAATTCTACAGGAAGATGCTTGCAGGTGTAGAATAACAGGTATGTGATCTGAACCCACATCATAACATGGGAAAATTCTACTGTGAAAGATATTGCATTCAATATTCGTCAGTATAATATCAGGTTTTCCTTGGTGGTTACCTACAAAGGTTTTGAAGTAGGGACCCAAGAATATTAAGTTCCTCGCTGTCATGAGGTTATACAAGAGCCGACCTTCGATGTCATCTCGTCCATTGGTGTCGTTGAAAAATGCTGCATGGTGTGCATTAAAGTCCCCAGCAAGGATCGTTGGGACATTTATGTTAAGTACCTTGTGAATGGCTCTCGAAGGGATGGAGTGCTCGCCTGGGGGGGGGGGGATGTAGGTAATTAAAATTGCAATGGACCATGGTTTGTGACTATTTCCACTGCTAGTGCATTTTCTTTCTTGGAGGTAGATATTTGTGAAGGGGCAGCCCAGCTTGATGAGCACCGCAACACCTCTATTCTGCCCAAAGTTCCTTTCAATAGTCGTGTATCCATAGTGTTTGATGTGTTGGTCTGGGCGTCCAGAAGTCTCGTTTAATAGGATGACTTCAGGGTGATAGTTGCATGCGTCCAGTTCTGGTAAATATTTGTGGAAAAAGGGCCTTATGTTAATTAAGTTGTATAATTCTAATTCCATTATTGGTTGGCTTTACTAAAGAGGTATGGTGACCTTTCAGGTTGCTTCTTTGTGACTTTTTCCCTTAGCAGTCGGTACAGATTTCGTTTCCCTTAACAGGTGTGCTTCCCCTGCCTCCCCCCTCCCCCGATTGCGCTCTGCTTCCTCCCTTTCTTCCTCCTTTTTCTATCTCTTCCCATTCCGTTTCATCACCACCTTCATCTATTGAGGCTCGTTCGTCGTCTTCTACTGCTGTGGTCACTTGTGGAACTGCTTGTCTGTGAACGATTTGGCCAGGGAGTATCACAGTGGGCGCCTCTTGTTGTAGGGAAGGCTCCTCTTCGGAGTCTTCAACGTGGATGTCAAGACTCTCGCTTGTTGAGGATGAATGATCAGAAGGGGCAGGTAAGGTAGGAATGATATGGGGATTGACTGGGTGTTCGGGTTTACCATGATGGCGATACCGATTCCCTTCCAGATGTGAGGAAGGAGGGTTACCTCCCTCTGCTGCGTTGAGGTGGGAATTCAGAGAGATGGTTTGGTCGTAGGACCTGTGAGGTGGTGAGTGGGACATTGAAGTTTGTCGTACATTGCATGACGTTGGTTGCATCATTTGTTGTGGGTTATGAGACCGGAGACTGGTGATGTGGTTACTGTTTCCGATGACTGTTCAAGGTTGGATGAGAATGCATAGTCTGGGATTGCGACTGTAGAGAGACTGTTAATCATTTAAAGCTAATTGATTGTGGTGGCAAATAAGTATGGATTATTGCGCGTGAATCTTGCTGCAATTGCTATTAGGACCTGTACCGAAGCATCAGAAGACGCAAAAGGCACCTGCGACATTGACGTTGTTGGGCGAGTTTAGCCCACCCACATTATGCTGGTTAAGTAAGGATGTCTGCTGGGAAACCTGGTTTGTGTTCGTACTTTGACCCAGCATGTTAGGGAATGTTGCAATCCAAATATAAACGCAGCATGTAACTAGTTAGGTCGTTGGGGTTTGGGCCTTGTCATGGATTCTCTGTATTGCTGCGTTCCGCACTGGACACACAGGAGATCCTCTTAAATGTACACCTCCACAAAAGGCACATTTTGGTTGCCAGGTTTGGGACAATTCCTAAAGTTATGGTGTTCAGCACAAATACTACAAATGCTTGATGTTGCAGGACATTTGTTAACCACGTGATCAAAGTAATTATCAAAAGAAAGCACTAAACAGGGAAGGCTATGTAGCACCGTCAAATGTGTGGGATAATCAGAGGACGCTAAATATCACCAAGGATGCCAATACGAGAACAGAAACACATAAGGGTAACGATATCAAAACTATTCGAGTCACCAAGAATACTATCGAGGGACAAGCGACCATGGGCACGGTCGGAAAACAGGACACATGCTTGTCCCGGAAGTCAGGACATTGAACAAGAACCTGCACGATCGTAAGAGGGACAATGCTATTAGGACATTAAGGAGCAGGGCAGTGCTTCATCAAGTGACCATGAGTTAAGCGAGTATGGCCAATACGCAACCTCGCCAGAGCCGTTTCCCATCGCTGGTTACGGTGGTAGGAGGATGGCCAGGAGGACACACAACTCTTAAGAGTACTCAGTTTGTTTCCAATAACAGAAGACCAACAAGCCTGTCAACAGGTAAGGATGGAGGAATGGATAACCGGGTAAAAATAAGGAATACCTTCACGAGAGACGGGACAAGAGCGGACAGCTTCCCTGGCGGCAGCATCCGCACGCTCATTTAAAGAGACACCAATATGGCTGGGAACCCAACAAAACTCAACCGACTTAAACTTACTGTGAATAAGAAACAGCCAATGCTGGATCTTGACAACCACAGGATGAAACGGATTAAAGGACCCGAGAGCCATGAGGGCACTATGGGAGTCAACAACAACAACAACAAAGGAAGATTGACATCGAGAAACCAGGAGACAGAGAGCATAGAGAATAGCATAAAGTTCTGCTGTGAAGATGCTAGACTCCGGAGGTAAGCAACACATATAAGTGCAATCAGGAAAAACAACAAAGTAGGCTACACCGTCCGCAGACTTAGACCCATCGGTGAAGACGGAAACGAAGCGAGAAGAAAAGTGTTCAAGGAAAAAACGCTTTAGAACTGTAGGAGGGGTAACACCACGAGGAGAAAAATGAGAAATACGAACTGAAAGAGGATCCTGAAAGCGAGATAACCACAGAATGAGGTGGTGAAGAGGAACAGGAACCGCAGGAGGGGCAAAAGTTAAACCACGACAGAGGCGAGAGGAAGGATCTTTCAAGGACCACGCAAGATAGCGAAGACAGTAGCCATCACGGCGGTCCTGGAGAGGCAACATACAGAGGACGGGAATCAAAAGATAGGCACCAGAACTGAGGCGCAACCCAGTATGGTGCAAAGCATCAAGACGGTGGAGAGCAGGAGAAGCAGACGAGTAAGCAGGGTAACCATAATCGAGCTTAGACAGGACGAGAGAGGAATGTAAAGCGAGTAGAGCGCGCCTATCTGCTCCCCAAGAAGTATGAGACGATACCCAAAGGAGAGTAAGGGCCTTAGAGCATTCATCACGGAGGCAAGAGATATGGGGAGACCAAGACAAACGAGCGTCAAAAAACAACCCCAAAAGCTTAGCTGAATCCTTGTACACAATGGGGGTGACTATAAAGTGACAAAGAAGGACGAAGAACGACACACTTCCGAGTAAAACTCAAAGCACAAGCCCTAGATGTAGAGTACCTGAAGCCATGATCGGTGGCCCAAGACGACACGGCATCAATCGCAAGTTGAAGCCGGCGTTGAAGAAGAGGCGAATCACCACCCTGACAGCAAAGGGTAAGATCGTCGACAAAGAGCGGAGAAGACGCCTGAAGGAAGAGGAAAGACCACCCGAAAGGAACGACGAGAGAAGAAGCTGCGGAGAAAGAGGGAGATGACCACGAAGGCCAAAAGAATGAAGCTGGGATAGAATATGATATTGCCAAGTGGTGTCATAAGCCTTTTCCAGGTCAAAAAAGACGGCAACAACAGAGGTCTTCGCAGAAAAAGCAGTACAAATATAGACCTCCAAGTTCACCAGGACATCTGTTGTGCTGCAGCACTTGTGGAAAGCAAATTGAGAAAGGGAAAGGTGGTAATGGTGTTCTAAAAACCACATCAGACGAACGTTAACCAAACGTTCAAAGAGTTTGCAGACAACTTATGAGGGCAATAGGGCGAAAGTCCTTAGGAGATGTTCCCAGAGACCCTGGTTTGTGAACAGGGAGGACAACGGCATCGAGCCAGGCCTCAGGTACTGACGACGACTCCCAGATCCGATTATACAGACTCAGTAAATACTGAGACGTGCATGGAGGGAGATGGCGAAGCATCTCATAATGAATACCATCGGAGTCCGCCACCGTAGAACCGCAGAGGGCCAGGGCAGACCGAAGTTCAGAGAGAGAGAAGGGATCGTTATAGGTAAGTCGAAGATGAGTGCAGAAATCTAAGGGACGAAAGATTTCAAGGACAAGACAGGTTTACAAGAAGGAAATGTTGGGGGAAGAAGAAAACCAGAGCTAACAGAAGAAAAGTGGGAACCCAGTTTGGTAGCAACCTGCAACGGGTCTGCCACAAGAGTACCATGGAGGTCAAGGACTGCAGAGACATCAGGAACGAACTGACCCGCTATCTTGCGGATACGCTTTCTGATCTGCGGCAGAGTGTGTCTGATGTAATTGCGGAGACAAAAGACGCTCAACAAAAAGACGTTTAGCCATACAGATGGCCCTACGGGCCACCGCACTCCCCTTCCGAAATAAAAGAAAAGAATCTGCCGTCTGCCGGCGGCGGTGTATCTTACAGGCTGCACGCTTACAGCGGACAGCCCGAGCACAGTCTGCATTCCACCAGGGAACGCACTTCCGTGGTCCCCGAGGGGAACAGCGAGGAATAGAGCGGAGTGCAGCATCGAAGACGGTGTCATGAAAGAGGAGGAGAGAGCGAGGGAGAGGTCAGAGAGAGCAGCACTGAGGGTAAATTGGTTCCAGTCTTCCTTAGCAAAGTGCCACCTAGGGAAGGAGAGGGGAGGGTGAAAAGAGAAAAAGTAACAAGGATGGGGAAATGGTCACTGCCACGGAGGTCATCAAGAACCTGCCACGTGAAATCTAAGTAAAGAGAAGACGAGCAAAGAGAAAGATCAAGAAAGGAAAAGGTGCCAGTCCGAGAGTTCAAATGCGTGGGCTCACCAGAATTCATTAGAGACAGGGAAGAAGAGGATGAACGGCTCAAGAAGGCGACCCCTGGTGTTTGTCAGAACACCACCCCAAAGGGAATGACGACAATTAAAATCACCTAGCAGGAGCACAGGCTCCGGCAAGGAGTCCAGTAGGTGTTTCAGATCAGGAAGAGAAAGCGGGACACTCGAGGGGAGATAAATGGAACAAACGGTGTACCATTTCCTCACAAAGAAACGAGCAGCAGGACAATGGAGAGGCGAAGGAAAAAGTAAGGGGACAGAGAATATCAGAGCGAATCAAGAGAGCAGAAGAGTTAGGAGCCCCAGCAACAGCTGGGAGCTGTTGAGATGAAGGAATAGTCACGGAAGCGACCAGGACGAGCACCAAACATTGACTCCTGGAGACAGACACAAAGGGGGTGAAAACCACGAAATCAGAAGTTGGAGTTCGAGGAAATTGGCGTAATAACCACAAACGTTCCACTGAAGCATAGACATCGACGAGAAGAGAAAGGACAGCAACAGAGAACAACGAAGAAACAAAGATGAAAAAGTAAACACAGCACGTTAAAGAAGCGCAGGATCAGGGTCAGGGTTAGGGGGCATATGTAAACCGAGTAAAGTAGGAGGGAAGGGAGCTGGAGGACCAACCAGGAGCGGACGAGTAGGGTCCGGAGGAGAAAGAGGAGGAGGATAACCGAGGGTCAAGGACAGCAGCAGGAGAGGCAGAAACCAGGGAATGCACCTCAGCAAGGGCACCAACCGAGAGGGAAGCGGGGGCCAAAGAGACCTCCAAAGCAGGAACAGGGCGTAACCACCGAAATGGGAGGGGACGGAGTGAGGGAGTCAGAGATAGGGGTCTTGAGGTTATCATGAGGTTATCTTGAGATGATTTCGGGGCTTTTTAGTGTCCCCGCAGCCCGGTCCTCGACCAGGCCTCCACCCCCAGGAAGCAGCCTGTGACAGCTGACTAACACCCAGGTACCTATTTTTCTGCTAGGTAACAGGGGCATAGTGAAAAACTCTGCCCATTGTTTCTCCCCGGCGCCTGGGATCGAACCCAGGACCACAGGATCACAAGTCCAGCGTGCTGTCCGCTTGGCCGATCGGCTCCCTGCTGGGGGGAGGAAGGAGTGGAGCCAGGCTTACGCCTCTGACTCAAAGAGACAGGCATCCCAGTAATTACGTAATGGGCAACGGATTCTAGCGTCTCAACAGAAGCAGAATGAGAGCATACACGACGGTTGTTGGGAGAGCGATGGACATCAGCCCGTACCGACAAGCGGAGTGGAGAGCCAATAGACAGAGGAGAAAGATGGGAAGGAGGATGGGAGGGAGACGAAGACACAGGAGACATGACAGACCGGGCAGAAAGAAACGGAACCCCAGACAGAGGACTAGGAGGTGGACCTTTCGGGACAGAACTCAAAGGAACAGAGGAGAGGGGCGGTGGGCGTGTCAGGGCGCACGGCCTGGAAACTGAGTCTGAGGATGGTGGGAAGGACGGGTAGAGGAAGAGCGCAACATACGAGCATAAGAGACGTTAGCATGAGTTGGGAGACGTCGAACTTGGCGCCTCGCCTCAGGAAAAGACAAACGCTCCTGGTGCTTCAAGTTGAGGATGGCTGCCTCAAGCTTATAATGTATACACGCACAAGTGAAGGTAGGGTGGGCCTCACCTTAATTGAGTCAGCGAACATGGGAAAAAGTGCACTCCGACTTAGAGTGACCTTCGCCCCCAACACAAATGACAGAGTACTGGAGCAGCGGAGGACTCCAAGCCCAAACCTCCAGCACCTATTACAGAGCCGAGGAGAGGGAATGTACTCTTGGACAGAGCACCTGGCACCAGCAAGAATGACAGAGGGTGGAAGGGTCCTACCATCAAAGGTAATCTTAACAACCCAAAGTGGCTGACGGCGACGACCACGAGGGGGGACGAGAAAACGTGTCTACCTGAAGGACAGAATGGCCCTGGGCTTCGAGGATATGCCGAATATCATCGTGGCAGTATATCAGATTCCGAACACCGGTTGCAACATGGGGCAAGAGGAGAATAGTGCCAACACTGGCATTCAACCGAGCGTTCGAGACCCGAACAGGGGTCTCACCAAGGTAGGATATGGTGGCCAAGCGGGAGGTCGCATCCTGAGAAGGAGCTTCAATGACACGTGTACCGAAACGGGTGGAGTTGCAGGTAACAGAAGCATCTACGGAATCAACGAGATGCTTATGGAGGGAAAAATCGTCAGGCGGCGTAGAATCAAGAGGGAGGAGATCAAAGTATTTGGCCCACAAAGCGGGACCAAACAAGGCTTAATATGCATCAGTACGGGAAGGAATCGAACAAGAGCGGCTGTGGCACGGACGGCGTTGAGAACCCCAGAGGGGGGTTAAAAGGCGCAGTAAACACAACGAGAGACTGAGCCGTGCCAGGAGACGAGGTGTCACCACTGGGGGCTTGTGGCTCGATCCAACCACAGAGGGAGGGGAGCCGAGGGCAGTAGTCAGGAGGGTCAAAGGAGCAAGGTCGGGGCACAACGCAGCGAGGGCTACAGAGCCCGGTCTTCCAATTCAGTCCAACTCGAGGGCTTGGTCGCCCACCCCACTAGCATGAGAGGGTACAAGAGGAATAGTCATAGACATAAATACGAAAACAAACGTTCATTCACGAATGTGCCCCCACACCCACCATGGAGCCACAATTAGAGGCAGGACACCCAACAAGAAGCTATCGCCGATCATGCAGGGGCCCCCTAGGGGTGCGTCGTAAGTATACGCCCCACAAACGCCACCTTAAGAACCGTCAGTCCGTCGAGATCGGGTTCAGTGACAAAAGGGGGCGCAACGTCCGAAAAAATTCGGTAAAAATCGAAAAATTTTGAAATATTTATAAAAATACTACAACGTTGTGGCAACACTCTGGTACAATCATAATTATTTTACGATATAAATTGACGTATTTATGGCACATTTGCATGCGTAATTGTGCAGAATCAGGTGCCCGGCAGCTGTGGCGCGCGAAAGGTATTGCGTCGTACGTTCTAAACGTCAAATTTTTCGTAATAACGTCGTAAATAACGCTGTATGTATGAAGAGTAAATATACACTTATTGGCATCTCTTTCATCCCTCGTGGGGTCGGGCAGACCAGAAACCCTCAGTCACCTTGTGTGTCTCACTGAGGGTAGATGTTTCGTCGATGCGCGCTCCATTCTTGCTCTTGGAATAGCGCATTGTTGCGTCTACTGCACAATGATATATATAGATGAAGCGTTAGAAGATAAGAGCAGCAAATCTGGCACACGGTCGATGTCCATATCAGTAAAAGAAAGCCGCTTTAGCGCGGAGAAGAGTAAATACAGTGACAGATGGTGGTGAGGTGTGAGGCGCGCCACTTGACACCACCTCAACCTCCCACAACTTTCCTCAACCTTTCTCACACACCTTCGTCAACTCTCCTAGAGCCTCCTTACACACCTTCCTAGACCTCCCTCCCTCCAACAAGCCAAGACAGACTCCTAAGGAAGGTGATCCAGCAATCATGCAGGTGCCTGTGAGTGCCCATTGCAGTGCCACCTTGAGGACCCACAATTCGGACCAATTATAATAGGTTAGCATGTTTTCGTGTTATAATTGGATATTTTGTAATCAATAATTATAATATATATGTGCAGGAATATATATATATAAATTTCTATGGATTTTTTTTTCCCCAATTTTTTTTTCCGTTTGTTATCAGGGGATTTGCATGGAACTTACACACCTTGCTGAACGGATGCCTATCTGCAAGGGTGCCAATTATGAACGAAATTGGTCAACGTCAAGCTCGGCTACAGGTGGCCAAACTTTGATCTTATTTTACTCGGGTAAGAAATTTTCAACTTCAAGGTGTTTCACAGCTTTCATTTTTTAATCAAATTTCATGAAAATTGCACCTTATATGTAGAGTTTGTGCTTCTACACTTGTGCGGAGCACTTTAGTCCAAAGTCCATTTATTGATTTTATAAATATTTATAAACATCATATATTGCATATTTTGGGAAGGGAACTTTGAATAATTGTATTATTGCACTAAACACTTTTTTGATAAAACTGCTCCGGACAATCCTTTATTATATGCTAATGTGATATCTGAGTGTTATAGAAATGATTTTAGTTAACACATGTGTTCCCTGAAAGATTTTGAAAATGTTGAAAATTCGTTGCATAATACATTGTGTACTTTTTTCTCCCTTTCTATTTAGGTTGTGATGCTGAAACTTGGACCAGTTGCAGCCCTTTCTATAACCATTTCTTAAATAAATATATAAAAAAATTGAACAACTTTTTACTTTTCGGACGTTGCTCCCCCAACGGAGGATTCGCAATAAAAGGTTCCCCTCGCTCGAGACGGGTACTACAGTTCTATGGGTGCAAGAGTATGCTTCCTCAAACACCAGAAGAATGATCAAAACAGGCACAAGGTCAGCAGGAAATGACAACGAGAAAGGAGAAGAGCGGGGGGGGGGGGGGAGAAAAACGAAACAAAAGGAAAAGAAAAAGGCGTCCAGCAAAATTTGTGAGGACAGCAGCAGGAGCACAAGGCTACAAAAGGACAGGGGACCGTTTCAAGGAGCATCACACTCCGGCAGCCACCCACCAAGCCCCTTCACGGCAGCAACGAGCTGGACAGGGAGGGGCCCACGTGAAGGAAGCTGAAGCATCGAAAGCATTACTTAATATCAGTGTAACGTTCTCTTGAGATTTCTTCAGGTGTTCATATGTACTCAAAGCATTTTAATCCCTGATCAATCACCTAGGTAGCGTGGGCAGTAGTAGCAAACGTTATCTTTAGAGTGGGGCGTGGGTTGTCTTTGGTGATTGTGTATTTATATAGCTTGTTGCTATTGACTATTGATTTCAAGTATTTCATTGTCGTTGTGGTCCCTGGCTATGAGGCGATTGAATCGCGACACACAGTCCTTCCAGCTTGGAATTTGCCAGTAGCAACAGGAATTATGCCTGCTGCATAGAATGCAGACACTTTCAGGGTGTAGAACTTTCTGAAGCTCATCTTCAGTTGGAAGCAAAACAACTGCACGTTGGTTGTAAGATAAATTTCAACAGGTGAAAAATCACCATGTGTGCCAAGAACATTGGAAATCTGGGTTTCATTAAGTTTATAAGGTTCAACGAACCTTATTTTAAGTCTTACTGGCATGATGACGGAGGTAGTAAGATTGGTGGCTAGCAATAATTGCTGGTGAGAGTGAAGTTTTAATGGTCAGTCAAAATCCTAGAATTGCACAAAGTGCTCCTAATCCTAACAAACCCTAGCCATGCTACAATGGCAACACAGTAGCCCCGACTCTTTGCGTGACCAGATTTACTACCGATTGGCTGTGGAACTTGCGCTGTCAGTTAAATCAAGTGGAGCAAGAGTAGAGTAACAGATCAGAAAGACAGGGGTTAGTACATGTAGTTCAAAACGGTTTAGTGATAGGGGCTGATGGAGAGGTGGGGGTGGGATGAGTGGCGAGGTGAAAATGGAGAATGGTAGATGAGTGAGGTGTGGTAGGGTTGAGGAGAGAAGGGTGAGGATGGGTTGGAACTGTGAAGGATGTGGAGAGTAAAGGGAGTGGTCGGTGAGTGGAGGAGGGTGGCAGAGATGGCGGTTGGCGCAGCGCCCCTCCTGCCGGCTTGCTGGCCAATAATTGACGATTTCGTCTTTGTGGTTTTTAATCTTCCTGGTTTCTTGCTGTCAGATGGATGTAGTTTGGTTTAACCAACTGCCGACAACCACACTGGTCTCGAATCGGCGACAGGAGGTCAAAGGGCTGTGAGAGACAACTGCTCTCGACGACGGCTGAGCATGAGCACTCTTCCGTTCTATATACACAAATTTCAATTATGAAGTTTTATTAAACAACAGAGATTTTATACAAAATGAGAATATCCCGAGTTACTTTATAATTTATTGAAAGACATTAGTTTTGTTTTATTTGTTTTATATTGTAATATCAATATAGCTATAGGTTAAGTACTAATTGTAATTCAAAAGCAATAAATGCTATTTACATGCTTGTCCTCTTACACTCCCAGGGTTAGGCTAGGTCGTGGTTTTCTGTGCAGCTTTTCAATTAAGCTCTAACATGTCACAATATTTTTGTGCGATGCTGGCGATGAAGTTTATTTATGTACTATGCCGATAGTCAGGACTGTACTCATTACATTTAGTATTATAACGAACTGTCTATTCAGAGGATGGACTCGGGACAGATCGTCAGATAGTGTTTACAAACATGAATGCAAAGGAAGCAATTCTTGCAAGGAAAAGCCTTCTGTACCAATGTGGGAGGTTACAGGAAAGTATTCCTCAAGAGGGACATGATGAGGGAAGCGGTAGTAAAGGCAGCAGAAGCGAGGAGGAAACAGAGGGGCAGAGGAGAGAACCAGGGAACCACAGACCCCAACTCAACTGCCCTGGAGGGAAGTGGGGTATGCCCAACCTGCACCCCAGCAACCCCAGAGGAGAGGACTGTTACGTACTCATAGCTGGCTACGTAATAAAATTTATATAAACTTTCGTGATATCAACTGTATATGTGTATATGTATTATAATCATCGTGTGAGTTGGCAATGTCAGGGGGTACAGGAGCGGTGGCGTCTCCACACACGTATTTGACCTGTTAGATTCGGGAAAGAGTTTGCTGGACCTGTTCAGTTTTAAGTTCCAGATGTGACAATATTTATATTCATTAATTACGTATATACAGTAATTATGCAGTTAGCATTGTACTTATTAATTTTGGGAAATACCTATTATGTTATTTAATATTCTAAATGTATTTTGAGAACCAGTGGTGGTTGAATTAGTCTCATTAAAAAGTCAATGTTTTCCAACCCTCATCCTGTTGAGCAGAGGGGGAGAGGAATTTTGGGTTGAGTAGCCGCACAGCAGTCAGTTGCTGGCTGGTACTCGGAGACGTAACATGGGAGATAAGTCTGTGTCTTTTGTTTTCTAGCTTTTAGTAGTTATTTGTTCTGGGAGAGACATTTTTATTTGTTATTTGTAATAAGTGAATCAGTGATCATCTGTGAGTGTATATGTTGCAATATAATATTTTTAAACTTATGCATATTTCTTTTTTCCTAAGAAATATTTTACTTGTTATTCTCTGTACTTGTCATGGAGTTATACTGGTGACCCGCTTATACAACCTTAGTGATTACCCTAGACTAGTTGATTTCAGGTTGTTGGTTACGAGCCTTAACAAACGATAGGTAACAGATATGGGGGCCTGTGAAATATTGTTAACTGTGCTAATCTAACCTTGCCTTCTTAGGTACCAGTGTCTTGTGTGTTTTCTGCTATTAACTATTCCATGTGCCATGCAAGCCTTCCTGTGTGTCAAGTAACAACGTTTCACGATTTTGAGGCAAGTCATCCTATAACTTTTGTTTGTGCAGTGAGGCCAAGCGATTATTCAGTGTGGTACAATTTTACAGTGAAGTGCAGTGCCAGTGTGTTTATTATTATTATTGTGAATCAAGTGCCAAGTGTTAGTCACGATGGAGGATCAAGTGTCGTTGTTGGCTCAACCAAACTTTGAGGGAATTAAAAACCTAACAAAGTCTGCGTTAGTAAATATGGCCAGTAAGCTAGAATTAACCGCCAGAAATAGCATGACTAAGGCACAAATTCTGAGAGTCATAGTGACACATTTTGTTGAGAACCAAGAATTAGGAGAAGAATTTCTGGAGGAAGTTAGAGAAGAGTCAAGTGATCAAATTGCTTTAAGGCGTCTTGAGTTAGATGCACAAGTAACGTATGCTAAACTTGAGGCTCAAGAAAAAGCCAATGAATTTGCAAGACAACAGAAATTATTAAAGATTGAAGCTCAACAGAAACAAATTATTAGAGATTGAAGCTCAGAAACAGAAATTATTAGAGGCTGAAGCTCAGCAGAGGGAGCTTGAGACTAGGCATTTAGAAATGGAGGCACAAAACCAGAGAGTTTTAATTGAGTTGCAACTAGAAGCAACAAGGAAGCAACAAGCCGAAGAACACACTAGGCAATTAGAGATTCAACAACAAATGGCTGACACTAATTTCAGGTTTGAAACACAGCATATGGCAGCTGGGCATGGAAATTCTAGTAATGTTTCAATTAATACTGATAATAATCCCATAAGGATGAATAAATATATAGAATTACCCAAGTTTAATGAGGAGGATCCTGAGGTTTTCTTTGCACATTTTAATAAGATTGCCATCAGTATGAACTGGCCAAGGGATCAATGGGTAGCAATTATGCAGTCTCAATTTAAGGGGCGTAGTCAGGAGGTATTTACATCCCTACCTGACGCTCATAGTTTTGATTATGAATTTGTAAAGAAAAGCATCTTAAATGCTTATCAATTAAATCCAGAGGCACACAGGCAAAAATTTAGAAACCTAAGGAGGGTAAGTGATCAGACAATAGCTGATTTTACTCGTCAAAAGACGAACTATTGCAACAGATGGTTAAAGTCACTTTCAGTAACAGAGTTTGATGCTTTAAAGAATCTTCTTATCATGGAAGAAGTATTGTCTTGTCTCCCAGACAAATTATCTACTTTTATGGCAGAACAAAAGAATGTAACAGACATTTATGAGCTGTCAAAGCTCGCTGATGAGCATGAGTTGTTGACTAAGGCCCAGTTTACGGCCACTTCACCTAAGTCTAGTCGTAGAGTAAATTACAATGCTCACAGAACTCCTTATCATTATAAACCCACTCCTAGTCCTCCAGTTACTCCCGTGAACTCTTCTCTTACTAACACTAAGATTGTTACTCCACTGCCAGGATCATCTAAGCCTAGTAATGCTCATTCTAAACCTGCAGTTGATTCTACCAGTGTGTCCACTGTCAAGCATTGTACACATTGTAAGAGAAGGGGTCATGTGATTACTTCATGTTTTAGTTTGCATCCTGAACTACGGCCCACTGGTCTTATTATGAGTAAAGGATTGCAACATTTTAATTCTTCATGTACTACAGTCAATCCCAATTGGATGGCTGACTTTAAACCATATATTTCCTCAGGTACATTATTATGCAATAATGGTAACCATAAGACTGTTCAATTACTCCGTGATACTGGAGCTTCACAGTCTCTTATTGCCCAAAATGTACTTGCTGATGTTGACACCCGAGATCTGGGTGAAGTTGTACTTCTCCAAGGTATTGCCGGTAGAGTACAACCTGTGTCTTTGATGCAAATTAATCTTGATTCTAAATATACTTCAGGATGGTGTAATGTTGGTGTAAGTAAGCAACTGCCCATTCCTGGGGTAGACATTATTTTAGGTAATGATTTTGGCAACCGTCAGGTTGCAGGGCCCAAGTGTCCCATAATGTTAACCAATCCCCAGAATGTATTAGCTAAACCAGAGGCAGATGATATTATTTAACCTGCTTGTGTGGTAACTAGATCAATGGGAAAAACAGGTGAGAGTAATTCTGATTTCACTGAGGTTGCTGTTCCCAAAACCAGGACCCCTTCAGAAAAGGAATGGGAGGTGGATCTTGAGGATTCTTTTATGACTCGACTGGATGATGAGAGTGAGGCAGTAGTAGAAGCCCCGCCGAACCTAAGTCACAAGGAAAGTGAAGGTGAGGAGGCTGAACTATCTGTACCTTGCCCGCTTGTCTCCAGTGAACCAGTTGTCGAGAGTGAGGCCGAAGTAGCTATGGCTCCATTTTATTCTGGTCAATCAGGAAAAAGAGATCAAGCTACTAGGTTCTTGCCCGCTCGCTGCTGAGTCTGAATCATTGCCCTTAAGTGTTGAACAGACTACTGATCCTAGTTTAATTAAGTGTATTTCTGAGGCACCTGATAATGTTGATGCATTGGAGGAAGGGACGAAACAACACTCGGGAATAATAACAAAAGCGGTGTTTCTCCATAACTACACTGTAATAAGGAGAGAGGGGGAAGGAAGGGGGAAGGAAAGGGGAGGAGGCTGATGAGAAAGGAATGGAGTTTCGAGGAAATGATTATTCCCGACTGTGAGGAGTTCAGAGACTTCATAACAGGAACCATGACGATGGGAGGACCAATAGTAGTAACAGTGATATATTATACAACACTAAGGCAAGAGTATTACAGGAAAAACAAGGCGGTTAACACTATAATTGAGAGAGCAGCCGCTGCCGCCAGTAGGAATCGAACCCATCTGCTCATCATGGGGGACTTCAATCACGTAAGGATAGACTGGGAAAACAAGGAACAGCATGGAGGCGAGGAAACATGGGGAGCTAAACTACTGGGAGTGGCGATGAAGAACTTTTTAAGTCAGCATGTTAGGGATGCCACAAGAATGAGAGGCAACGATGAACCAGCGAAACTCTTCCTAGTATTCACTCTGAACGACTCAGACATTAGGGAAATCTGTTTCGAAGCCCTAGTGGGAATGAGTGATCACAGTGTATGTTTGAGTATCTGGTCGAAGTAGGATTAAGGTTCTCAAAGAAAAACCCGGAACACAATAAGCTGGCATTTCGGAAGGGAAACTATGAGGAGATAAAATTTCTAACAGATGTAGTGTGGGAAACAGAACTCGGAGGAAAGACGGCCCAAGACATTGACTACATCACGTAGAAGGGTAAGGAGGCAGCAGACAAGTTCGTCCCAGTCCAAAAGGAAAAAACGAAATAGAGACAAGAAACCCATGGTTTAATCAGAGATGTAAGATGGCAAAGCAACGAAGTACAAGGGCATGGAGAAACTACAGTAATAACATTACAGTACAGATCAGAGAAAGATACCACAGTGATAGGAATGAGTACGTCTGGGTGAGAAAAGAGCGACAATATGAAAATGACATAGCAAGCAAGACAAAGACAACCTAAATTTCTGCACAGCCACATCCAGAGAAAAACAAAGGTGAAGGAACAAATAATTAAATTTAGGGTAGGGGCAGACAAATTCACTACAAACGACAAGGAGGTGTGCGAAGAACTCTAGAAGAGATTCTAGGAGGTCTTCACAGTAGAGAAAGGAGAAGTCCCAGAGATACAAGAGGGGAATATCAAACCAGACACCTTTAGAGGTGTTTGTGATTACGAGGGGGGAGGTGAGGAAGTGTCGGCTAGTATTGGATGTGACAAAGGCTATAGGCCCAGATGAAATCTCAACATGATTATTAAAGGAAGGAGCAGAAGCTCTGTGTGTCACTCTCCATGGTGTACAACAAATCACTGGTAACAGGTGAACTGCCAAGAATTTGGAAGATGGCCAATGTAGTCTCAATATACAAGATGGGGTGATCGGCAGGAGGCACTGAACTACAGGCCAGTGTCCCTAATTTGCATATCATTTAAGATGGAGAATATTGTGCGAAAAAAACTAGTGGAACATCTGGAGCGAAAGAACTTTGTAACAGCAGCATTGGTTCAGGGATGGCAAGTCCTGCCTCACAGAATTAATTGCCTACGACCAGGCAACAAATATGAGGCAAGATAGAGAGGGCTGGGCAGACTGCATATTTTTGGATCACCAGAAAGCCTTTGACACAGTACTACACGAGACTAATGTAAAAGCTGGAGATGCAGTCGGGAGTGAAAGGGAAGGTACTCCACTGGATAAGGGAGTACCTAAGCAACAGAGGACAGCGAGTCACTGTGAAAGGTGATTTCTCAGATTGGCGAGGCGTCACCAGTTGAGTCCCGCAGGGTTCAGTCCTTGGACCTATACTGTTTGATATATGTAAATAATCTCCCAGAGGGTAATGACTCGTTCCTCTCATTGTTTGCTGATGATACAAATATTATGAGAAGGATTAAAACAGATGAAGATTGTATGAGGCTACAAGATGACCTAGGCAAACTGAATGAATGGTTTAATAAATGGCTACTAAAGTTCAACCCGAGTAAATGTAATTAAATGAATCTAGGCAGTGAAAATAGGAAGCCAGACAAGATACCGAATGGGAGAAGAAGTCCTTCATGAAAGTGACAAAGATCTAGGAGTTGATATCATAACAAACCTGTCTCCTGAAGCTCACAAAAAGAATAACATCAGAGACATACGCAAGGCTGGTTAACACCAGAACTGCCTTCAGGAACCTGTGTAAGGAATCATTCTGAACTTTGTACACCACACATGTAAGACCAATCCTGAAGAATGCAGCCCCAGCATGAGCCCGTACCTTGTCAAACGTAAGAAACTGGAAAAAGCTCAGAAGTATGCCACTAGGCTAGATCCAGAACTAAGAGGCATGGGTTATGAGGAAAGGCTGCGAGAAATGCACCTCACGGCTCTGGAAGACAGAAGAGCTCGAGGAGACATGATCACTATCTACAAAATTCTCAGAGGTATTGATAAGGTAGATAAGGATAAACTGTTTAACACGAGGGGTACGCGAACAAGGGGGTACATGTGGAAACCGAGTAACCAAATGAGCCAAAGGGACGTTAGAAAGAACTTTGTCTGAATAGTTAATAAATGGAATGCATGAAGCAGTGATGTGGTGGAGGCAGACTCCATACACAGATTCAAATGTAGATATGATAGTGCCCATTATGCTTAGGAACCTGTACACCAGTTGATTGACAGTTGAGAGGCGGGACCAATGAGCCAGAGCTCAACCCCCCCCCCACAAGCACAACTAAATACGTACACTTGCAGCTCCCTCACACACCTGCAGCTCCCTCACACACCTGCAACAGAAAGACTCTTAAGTATGTTTTAGAACAAACTAACTAGTGCATTCAACTTTAAAATATTTATACAAGTACAAATATGTAAAGGACATTTGTAGACATTCTGGAACTAGAAAAGGATTTGAATGCAGCTACTAACTTATCAAAAGATATCTAAATATACTTAGGAAAAGAGAATGTCACTTTGGATCAACACTTAGATTATTTTTTTCGTTTTATGTAGGAAACCTCACTCAATGAAAGAAAATGTTATGAACTCGGCTGCCCATACCTTCACGTGAAAGGCACTAAAGGAACGCTACATATAGTGGCAAACAAGAAAATGGCTTTAGAGGAAAGAAATCACTATATATAACCAGACAAAGAGGTTTCAAAAGGTGGAGCAAAGTGTATGTATGGAACTGGCTGAAATACCTACTTGCACACCAGAGTCACATATACAATTACACTCTACAACAGAGTTACAACTGGGACAGGCAACAACTATGCAACAATCTGTACTGATCTGAACAAAACTGACATGCCCACGCATAACTGGTCTGCCAGAAAAATCTTCATCAAATTACCCCAAAGAGCGCAACCGCACTGGTCTTTGCCAACATACAAGGACTAAAATCAAGAGCAAAAAAATTCCTTTTTAATTGGCCTCCTCGCCGAGTCAAATGCAGTATTTGGAGTTCTCACAGAAACTCATGCAGGTAACTTTTGGACAGTGCACATAAGAATATAATCTATATAGATGTGATAGGGTAAATAGGTCACATGGAGGGACAGGTTTGTACATAACAGAAGACTTTGTATGCCCTGGGCATGTTAACTACAAATGAGGTGGTAGTTAACTTTTCCTGGGAGAAAAAGATAAATATACTTATTATTCTAATATAAATATAATTATATATTATATGCAAACTGCCAGATGCAACGGGTGAGGAATTCACGAATTACATGAACAAAATAGAGAATAACCTCGATAATCTGGCAAACCCAATACCTGATATTATCTTCCTAGGTGACTTCAACCTGCACAAGTCTCAAATGCAGAATATTACACCAAGAATAAACAAGAATATTATACCAAGAAATCTATCTGGACATAGCCAACCATAGATTAGAGAACTACTTAGATTCTGTGACAAATTTTCACTCAACCAGCAGATGCGAGATTGAACTAGGAACGGAAATATAGATCTGAACTTTATAATCAAAGAAGACGATCAGGGACATTACAATCTCAGATACAAAATACTCACATCACAAGCTCATTGAAGTGCAAACAATAATATATGTAATAGGCTTAAAACAACGATTAAGCAAGAGGGATTATTCAATAAATTCAATTTTAATTAAAGGATAAACTGGGAAAAGTTGAACAGGGAACTAAGAACAGTTTCCTATTGAATGTTTGTAAGTAACAAAACTCTCTCAATAGGAATACAACTGACTTCCGAAGTATATAAATTGTCAAACATGTTCCTTTGTTGAAAGCCAAAAAGAGGACCAACGTAGAAAGATAACGCAGACGGAACTACAAAAGGAAAAACATAACGGAACTTCTTAATTAAGCAGACACGTCTATCCCTACAAATAAGGAATAATTTATACAAGATGTTTGAAGAAATCTAGTACAGACTGAAGCAATCATATATGATTAAAGGAATCCAACTAGAACAAAGTCATGCAAGTGATAAAGAAAACCCAAAATATTTCTTCACATGTGAAATAAATATTTCATCTTAAAAAAAAAAAACTCAATAATAGACCTATTCTTACAAGTGATGGGTAATACACAGAGGATGACAAAGAAATTAGTTAAATCCTATGAAAGCAAAACGAGGACATGTTTAGCACCCAAATAAAAAGCATGGCAGTGGAAGAACCGGACAGTTTCTTTATGCGTGATATCTAAACTCCTGAAAATATAACTAATATTAACAAGAATTTTGCTGATTTTGAATGATAAATTGACATGTCCATGCACTCAGCCTTGGGTCAAAACTCGTGGAATTCAATATTTATAAAGAAATGAAAAGTGCCAGTAAAAAAGTGTGGAGAAAGAGCTTTGACACAGGAGATACCAGATTCGCTTAAATCAATACATCTAGCTCCCCTTCACAAGGTAACGAAGCATAGTAGGCTAAGAATTATGGACCAGTTGTAGTAACGTCCCATATAAATGTATTTCAATGAGTGATCAGGAATCAGGTCTCCAGTTTCATGGAGACCCTTGACCTCCACAACCCAGATCAACATGGATTTAGAGCGGGAATATCATGCCTCTCGCAGCTACTTGACCACTACGGCAAAATCACTGAGGCATTAAAGAAAAATGGAATTCCGATGAGGTATACACTGACTTCGAAAAAGCATTTCGTGAATGTGACCATGGAGTGTTTAGTACACAAAATGAGATTAATGGGAATATCAGGTAAAGTAGGATGGTGGATATTCAATTTTATGTGGAACAGAACAGTTTCAATCAACCAAATAAAATCGAGTTCAAGCACAATTAAAAGCTCTGTACCTCAGGGTACAATCTTTGCTCCACAGCTTTTCCTTATTCAGATATAGACAAAAATACATGTCACAGCTTTGTGTCATCTTTTGCAGCTGACAAAATCAGCATGAAAATTACTTCTGTTCAAGACATTGATAAACTACAGCAGAAGTCAATAAAGTTTTCGACTGAGCAGGAGACAATAACATGATGTTTAACAGTGATGAATTCCACGTACTCAGGTACGGTATAAATAAGGACATTGAACAAAATGCAGGATAGAAAAGACAAATATGCTCATAGTAGGAAAGCATCATGTAAAAGATCTGGGAATAATATGTAATGACCTAAAGTTTAGAGCGCATAACCATGCAAATTTAGCATAAGCCAGAAAAATTATCGGATGTATTGTGAGAACCGTCAAATCCATGGATCCCATCACAATCAAGACTAAACCACACACCAGAAGATGAGGAGACGACGACGATTCGGTCCGTCCTGGATCATAATCGAGTCTTGATAATGGTCCAGGACGGACCATGATCCTGGACGAACCAAAACGTCGTCGTCCCCTCATCTTCTGGTGCGGGGTTTATTCTTCATATCTTCAGCCACATTACTGTTACTCATCGTCTGCAACCCATCACAATGGTTGTACTATTCAAATCACTTCTGTTGTCCCGTCTTGAGTACTGCTCGATACTCTTCCCCCCCCCCCTCTCAGAGCAGGAGAGATTGCTGAAATAGAGGGAATACAGACAACATATATGGCATACATAGACGAGATAAAGCACCTAAATTATTGGGATCATCTTAAAGCTCTCCAAATGTTCTCCCTAGAAAGGAGACGAGTGAGATATCAAATAATATACATATGGGAAATACTGTTGGACCAGGTCCCAAATCTGCACATACAGGAGTTAACGATATGGAAGATAATTCAAAATATCACCATTGAAGGGCTGATAGGCACAACCAGAGAACATCATAACTGAGAACATCAATCAGTATAATCAGAGGTCCACTGTTCAACATACTCACAGCTAGAATAAGAAATATTGCTAGAACAAACGTGGACGTCTTCAAGAGAAAATTGGATAGTTTTCTTCAAGAATTGCCATGCCAACCAGGCAGTGGTGGGTATGTGGGGCCTGGGGGCTGCTCCAAGTAACAACCTGTTGAACCAAGTTCTCTTGTCAAGCCTGGCCCCGGGCCGGGCTTGGAGAGTAGAAGAACTTCCAGAACCCCACCCAGGCACGGTACTGAATTTGTATTATAAACAAAAGCTCTGGATTATGTAAATACGCTTTTGTGAAGTGCAGTAGTTTGTGTGTGTAGTAATTATTCATGGAATAATGGCATACACAGTGGCCCTGTATGCACTGCCTGAACAAATACCTGCATTCCCAGTTCATCCTCGTTGCCAGTGTGGTGTTTGTGTGTAGCGGAGGAAGTCTTGGTTGTAGGGTTGACAAAGCCATTGCTTGGTTACTGACTAATACTTATAAACGATTACATGACTAGTAGCTACCAAGCTTGGCGGGCGTCTTGTACGCTCTTGTTTACCTCCTGCTGGCGTCTGAGCCGCAGCACATAGAAAACGGATGGTACCGTTTTCTGTGAAAATGACAGCGTGGAAAACCCCATCCGGAAGTATATTCCAGCAGAGGTCCAAAAATGTGATGAAGTCTCTCCTCTGTTTTTGGTGACAACCCGTGCGCAAGCTGCACGCCCGCAAACAGCTGACTGCTTCAACAGCTGTCCCTCAAGACCATCAGAATCTGCCACCGAATCTCACTATGCAGGAGTTCCGTAAGTTGCAGAGGGAGGATCCCTCATTAACACCATTATTCTTCCAGGCTAAGACTCAATCTGATAGTATTCCTGGGTTCTTTTTAGAGAACCAATTGCTCTACCGGAGGTACCGACCCAGTAAACTAACGGAGGATGACGATTGGGCTAATGTCGACCAACTAGTAGTTCCCACCAGCCTATGGCCCGATATTTTACACCTGGCCCATGGAGCGCTTTCTCACTACGGTTTTAATAAAACCTATCACGCCATCAGACAAGACTATTACTGGCCAGGTATGATTAAGGATGCAAAAACTTATGTACAACAGTGTCATACATGTTAGATGGCAGGAAAACCCAACATCTCTATTCCTAAGGCTCCTTTGATTCCTATCCCGGTGCCTTCGGAACCCTTTCACAGACTCATCATAGACTGTGTTGGTCCTTTACCCCGGACCAGTTCTGGCAACACTTGAATACTAACCATCCTGTGTCCAACCACCAGATTCCCCATAGCAGTTCCTGTAAAGAACATTACGGCTGCTACTGTGGTGAAGCAACTGTTTAAGATCTTTACACAATATGGATTTCCTTGGGAGATTCAAAGTGACTGTGGCACCAACTTCACCAGTGATCTCTTCAAGAATACACTGGAAGAATTCAGCATTACTCAGGTATTGTCCAGCCCCTATCATCCTGCTTCACAGGGTTCTCTTGAACGTAGTCACCAAACTATAAAATCACTCCTTAAGAAATTTTGCAATGAAACTATGAAAGGCTAGGATAAACAATTTGACATGTGCATTTTCAGAAGTCTCCCAAATGAGTCTCTAGGAGTGTCTCCTTATGAGATGCTCTACGGACGTAAGTGCCGTACTCCTCTTAAAGCTTTTAAAGACTCTACGTAATGCCACCTTCAGTGACCCTCTGTATGTGCCCCAGTTTCTTCAAAACTTAAAGCACATTCTAGAGCGAGAGCATAAATTTGCCAACGATAATTTATTAACAGCTCAAGATAGGATGAAGACTCATTTTGACAAACACAGTAAAATCAGGAAATTTAAAGCAGGAGACTTCGTTTTAGCATATTTTCCGATCCCTGGTTCTCCATTGCAAAATAAGTTTTCAGGACTTTACCGCATCAAGGAGTGCAGAAACAACCACAACTACGTTCCTGAGACTCCAGATAGGCGGCGGAGGACCCAGTTGTGCCACGTCAATCTTTTGAAGAAGTATAAAGGTACACCCCCACTGTGTTGGTATCTCTCTCCACCTTTCAAGATCGGCCTGTACATATATGAACGCTTTCCTTTTGGATTGTGTAATGCTCCGGCCACCTTCCAGCGAGCTTTCAACCGCGTCATCCATGGCCTAGATCACACCTACGCCTACTTGGATGATATCGTTGTGGCAACTGACACCTGGAACGAACATCTGCTCCAGCTGCAACGATTTTTCTCCAAGCTCCTGACAGCTGGCCTTACCATCAACTTGGGCAAGTCCACCTTTGCTACAGGTAAAGTGCATTATCTTGATCATGTGATAGGAAATGGCAGCCTAGCTCCTTTAGCCATTCATACTCAACCATTCAGCATTACCCACAACCTACAACCACAACCAGGAAGCAGCTCCTGCGCTTCCTTGGCCTTGCATCTTACTATCGTAGGTCTGTAAAAAAATTTCAGTACGGTAGCGACACCACTGATTAATCTGACCAACCCCAAGCAACGGTATCATTGGACCATTCAACAGACCGTTGCCTTTGAACAACTAAAGTCTCTGCTATGTTCTAATCCCATTCTCGCCTCTCCAGATATTACGAAGCCCTTCATCATCAATGTCGACGCAAGTGGCACCGGCTTCGGGGGCGTTCTAATGCAACAGCGTGGCGAAGAGGTTCTTCCTGTCGGCTACTACAGCTACAAATTGAAGCCTCATCAGAGGAACTACAGCACCATAGAAAAAGAACTTCTCCATCGTCCTGAACCTTCAACATTTCGAACATTACCTACAAGGTAATTGGTCCATTACCATCTATTCAGACCACAATCCCTTACGATTTCTGCAACAAGCCCAATTCAGCAATCAACGTCTTCTACGCTGGGCTCTGTATCTGCAGAATTTTAACCTGGAGATATTCTTCATTAAGGGCTTGGATAACATCATAGCAGACGCCCTCTCTAGAGTCTACGAGGTAGACGCAGCTACTCCTACCACTCTACCGTCTAATGAACTAACTTAACCCGTAAGAGCAGGCTTCGGGGGAGAGCTGTGGCAGTAATCTCTTTCAAGAGAAATTTAGCCTGCTCCTTCCTACATCGCATTACTTCTATACTTCTGCAACATAATGATACCACATTCAAGAATAGTATATAAGTGGAATAACAGAAGTCTCTACAGGTGGTACACTACCCTCTCACTCTCCTCACCCCCCTCCCTCACTGTCGGCGCACCACCTAGTCGATCACCAAACGATCACTTCAAACCAACACTCTCCCCATTAGTGAATCAGCGACTTCATGCGACTCCAGTGCCATCTGCATCATCTATATATAGTCTCGCATGAGCAATTGGCCTCAGAATATTCTTGTGCTCTCAAGCTGACGCTTCTATCTAAGCATACGTCCTGTATATTAGTAGAGGTTTCAGCTTTCCCACTATTCTCAGCACCTTTAACTAATTTTTGTCTTGCTTATTGCAGAGTAACGGAATCATTATTTTATTTTATATTGTGTGTTGTCTTTGTGTATATTTTTGATCCACACTGTACATAGCCAAGGGATTATCTTTATTTTGTTTATATTTGTTTAAAGTAAATTAAAGTTCATTATTTATAAGATTTGTTTTGCGTGTTTTTCCCTTTCACTTTACCACAGGAGACAACCGCCAAGCAGTCAACACTTTGTTTCTCTTTTTGTTTTTTAATGTGATTGGCATTTACACCAGCCATAGAGAAGACTGCCTTAACACCTACATTTCTCATCACACAAGAAAGAAGGGAAAGAGATGAGTGAGAAACAAGAAAAAAAGAAGGAAAGACTACCCGAGTTAGAAGTTTTATGATTAGGTGGTCAGATAGAAACTAGGGAAACAAGTAGTTTCGATCCAGTGAGGAACATTAAGATGGTTCCCAAATTCAATGAGAAAGAAGTCTTCAAGTTCTTCGCTACCTTCGAGTAGGTAGCCGCTTCATTAGATTGGCCAAAGGAGAATTCGGCCATCACGATTCAGTCCGTCCTGACAGGGAAGGCCCAAATTGCATACTCCACAGACGACTCCAGTGATTACGACGCTGTGAAGGTGGTGGTGCTGATGGCCTACCAGTTGGTACCGGAAGCTTGCAGACAGAACTTCCGGAACCTGAAGAAGACCTCAGAGCACACCTTCACGGAGTTTGCTTATTCCTTCACCAAGGAATAAGTATTCCATGAATGGTGTGCGTCTCGTAAAGTGGAGACGAAGGAGCAACTCGAGCAGCTCATATTGTTGGACGACTTCAAGGAATGTCTGTCTGGAGATCAAGACATACCTAGAATTACAGGAGGTAGAGACCTTGAGTGCGGCAGCCATAATGGCTGAGGAGTATTTCCTTACTCATCGGCCCTCTGCCAGGTATGTCCCGAAGTGTTTCCCACGACTGTTTGGTAAATCTCGCCCAGAAGGAGAGAGACCCATCCCACAAAGTACTTTGAAGACGCCCCCAGGTAGTCCCCAAAGGCCAAGTCCTAACAGACCAACACACCGTAGCCCAAGGAGAAACAGTGTGTTGGACTTGCAGACAGAGAGAGCATGTTTCTGCCAGGTGTCGAGGAAGGACAGGTAACGACCCGCACAGAGAAGTAATGCTGATGGGTTGTAGGACACCACCAGTGGGAACCCAGTCTCTAATGACGAGTAGAGAAGGACCAGGATTCTTTGCCCCTCACACTTCACGTGGGTATGTAGCGAGTGATCATACTAGTAGATCGGTTGTAGTGCTCAGAGATAGTGGAGCAGCCCAGTCCCTGATCGTGAGAGACTCGTTACCTGAGGGAGTGAGTGTTGACGGGATACAAAACGTTGTTATAGATGGGTTTCCTTCTACGGGGAACGTTGCCCCTTTAGTGCAAGTACACCTAGACTCGCCCTACTTCAGTGGCACATGTGCATTGGCAGTAGTTGTTACCCTGCCTATAGCTGGGATAGACGTAGTACCAGCTAACGACTTGGCGACAGGTTTGAACTACGATCATCTCAAGATTGTGGACGATCCGGCCGGAGCAGCAGTAAGACCTGAGGTAACGGCAGAACACATTAAATCCCAGGTACAGACAGACGTGAAATTATATAATATGTTGAATTTTTCCTCTACTCAACAGATTGAGAGCATTCCAACAGATTCTCCCGACTCTTATCCCGACAAGAAGCATTGGGCTACAGTGAAACAACTGAGCAAGAGGAGGGACCTCTTGTACAAGCGCCCTTGGATATCCAAGGGTCTGGAGTGACGGCAGATAGGTACTTGCGGTAGGGCAAGGTACAATGTTCACTGAACCGGCTAAAGATTGCCCAGATGTCAGAGGTATGTACCTATGTAGGTGAGATATGTGCGCAGGTTCTAGTGCCCTCCTTGGTCCAAACCAGGCTACTGGATATAGCCGGCTATGGATATTACAGGCTCGTGAAAGTTATTCCTCAATTCGCCAAGTATTCCTTAATGGTATTTTGTATTGTTCTCGTGTTTGCTCTAAGCAAAGATCAGTGGAAGAACCGTCAGATGATGACTTCTGTGAATATCGTAGACACACCAGGGACCGGACATTCGCCCTACAAGTATTACAGTCGAAGGAGGGACCCAGAAGGTGATTGATGATACAGGGAGTCAAATAAATGTTTTAATGAATGACTGTTCCCGACAGGTTGACACCCCCCGCGTAATTGGTGAGCTTGGATTCAACATTATTCGGAACGTTGGTCGACCTGACGGTGGATAAGCGAACACATTCCTCAGTATTATACAGATGGTCCTGGTGGTAATATGTACGAGCCTAGTAAGCCGTCAGGCCGTAAGTACGTATTTCCGGACTGTACCCGTTACCCCAAATCATCAGTCCCCTGTATTCCAGGATCCTATCTCCCTGAGGGACCAACAGATCAGTGCAAGAAACGCCTTCTGCACTCAATCAGCAGTGGTACCACGATGCAGGGAGATGTGGTCTGTTGGCCCCAGTTCATTGCTCCTCTGCAGAACCTCGATGCTATTTACTAAGCCGTGTAAGGTAACTGGGCTCCTGACAAGAACATCAGTCGCGTCATTGCCCAAGATATTAGAATTCCCTCTGTGCCAGGCCTCTCAGTTAAGGCAGTTCATCGGACAGGACTTCCTCGTTACCGCAGTCTATGATCTGCATACGTCCTATGGGCGAGACTGCACGATACTAATTTGTTTTTGTTTTTTAGGACCAAACCAAATTCCTTTTAGTGGGGAGGTGTTACAGACTCGTCGCCCTTGTCAGGGGACAGAGTGGCAGTTACAGCACCATCTAAGGGTCCGCACCCTAACTCCCCGGGAATAGTACACAATGTGGGCAATGCCATCTGGTGGTGGTTATCTAGTACTTGCAAATGGCTAAAGATTCCTGCCTTGGTCAGCCAGAGGGGTCGTTGTGAGTGACCTCTGGTGAGGTGACGCATCAAGACCAGCGCCACCTAGTGTGTGATACAGAGCACAATGTCAACTCTCCAGTGGGTTAGTGGTATTTCCTAGTTCACCAGTATCGGCACGATCATTGATGACGTTTTTGTGTCCACAGAGGTGACGCCTGGGGACAGCAGTACGGGAGACGGCAGTTCATCTTGGGCAGTCAAGAGTCTCCCTACATGGTCCTGGTAACGACCAAGTAAGCCGCCGCCGATGAAGCAGTGTGGCAGCTGCTAGTGCTTTAGTGTTGAAAAGATCGGCGTACCTTTGGGACTGGCTTAGGGCAGAGACTGACGAGAGGGAGGTGCCTGTTGAGTAGTGATGCTAGCTGGTCACTACAGGCTACTGCCAGGGGATCGCTTCCCCTGTATTGGTTTGTGACCCCGCTCAGCGTGTGGCTGAGGTACTCTGCCAGCGACGAGCTGGAGAGCGGTCGTTGGGGTACAGGCACCTCATGACACTGTCGGTGGGCTGGCCCACATACTGGTGAACTCGCCGGTGTTCTTCCCACTAAGGTTGGATACGCTACTGGACAGTTAAGAAATACTGGGGATTGATGAATTCTGCACGTGAACACGTTTGATATCCTGAGCAAAAGGATTGTACATAAGTGTAGAAATAGCCTATCTGTTCTTTACATATTTATTGTAACGGTGTACATATATATACTTAACTGTGGTGGAAAGATATATAAGACATTGACAGAAGGAAGTGTTTTGTTCATCCCCTCCTTTTTTATGCACTACATAGCCACTTTCTTGATAGCGTACTACCGACTTAGGGTCGGATACTATTATTTTGGTTCTACCATCAAAGAACCCGGTTACGACCCTCAGTGGCCGTATCACTACTTGATTCACCAAGAATCGAAACCAACAGAACACATATTTAACATCTTTTGAATGAAGTGCCTTTAGTCCGTCTGCTTAACTCGATTGAACCAACCCATATTGGTGGGTGGTGGTTTTGGGGGGGGGGGAAAGCTGAAATTCACGTTTGTCTCCACTAGTATTTACGAGTTGTATCATTGGTTAGTTGACCATGTACGGACTAGTGACCAATTTGCTACAAGAACTGTTATTAATACAACAAAACCTCCCAGACCTCCAGCTCCTGAGCTCGAATGGGATTTTACCAACAGGTTAGACGAAGTTTCAGGAATCTCTTGAACTCTGGCACCAAAACAACAACAACTGACAACATTGACGAGATGGAAAGAGTAAATGCAATACAGAGAAGCAAATCACTTACATCCCCAAGAACAAAATTACCCAACAACGAGACCAATGGTTGGGACGAGGATTCGAACCTACGTTCGAGAGCATCCCAGACGCTGCCTTAATAGACTGAGCTACGACATGGTAAAAGAATTGTAACCACAAGTTCGACTGAACTAACTTGGATCATGCAGCCTCTCAGATAAAATCAGGGTTTTACACAATTCCCCCATGCACTCCAGCTATGTCAATAGGCCGTTCAACCTCTTCGCCCTTACTTCATTATTGGATTTGTTCATTTGATGGATCACGCTATTGTGATTTCTGTGTGTAATGAAGTAAGGGCGAAGAGGTAGAAAGGCCTATTGACATAGCTCGAGTGCATGGGGGAATTCTGTAAAACCCTGGTTTGTGTTTCGGAGAGGCTACAGGATCCTAGTTAGTTCAGTAAAACTTCTGGTTTCAATTCTTTTACGATGTCGTAGCTCAGTCGATTAAAGCAGCATATGGGATGCTCTAGGACGTAGGTTCGAATCCTCGTCACGGCCCTTGTGGATTTGTTCATTTCAAGACCAATGTTATTACTGTGACGGGAGCAATGAACATAAGACTAAATTGTGCACAAAATAATTTTATAATTACATACAAATACTAAAGATATACAATATACTACAAACAATGTATACTACATACAATATACTATATACAATGTAACTACATATAAAACAACATAGTGGAACTACGAAGATAATCTGAAACTTCTTAGACCTGTCCAAGATCAAGTGTATGAAGAAACGGGAAAAATCAAAAGAAAAATGGCTCGAGTGGTGTGCCAAGCTAAATCAGCATACATCTTTGGGTGACAACTGGAGGCAGATGAACAGGGCCAAAGGAAAATCAGCCCGGTCTCTAAACAAAGACCCAAAGGTGATTCAATCCACCTGCCACACCACCTGTTTATGAATGAAAAACTTTACACATACACAACCCGCATCTGATTTCGTTTGAACACTTCCGGAACAAGTGCTTCACTACAGCCCATCCTCCAAACAAAGATACAAAAATGCTTCCATGCACCCGCCAAACCCCCTGTTTATGAATGAAAAACTGTTTACATGCGACTCCACTATTGACGTTCGAACACTTCCTGAACAAGTGCTTTACTGACCAATTTTATTTTATTCACAACACTATAAATGCTTCACCCACGTATATAAATACAAATAATCGCTAACAGAACCTAAACACCTAACCTATGCCTATATATGCACAATATGCTATTATAATATTTTATATTTGAGAAAATTCCCAATTTGAATGAACAGCATGTAAAACTTTATGAATACGTCTGTGGGGTCGACCACTGGAAGTAATGGATTCGAGTCGAGGTCGGGCTGGGGAAATCACCACCTGCTCTGCCCCATCATTTACGTCCAGAGTAGAAGCAGAAAGAATAGCAAATATATTTGCTTCAAGAGACAGTTCCACTCAATTTCCTCAAGCAACTGACTCGCCAACAAAGACAAAGCAGTAGGATGAAAAAACAAATAATAAAGATGGTGCTTTAGCCTTACCTGACGAACTAGACCAACCTTTCAATCTGAAAGAACTCAGAAGAGCTACAAAGAAAACTACAAGAAACAGCTCAAGGTGAGGTCAAAATCACAACATGCTGACTAAGCTGAGACAAAAGTGTGAAAAACCCTTCTTGAATCTCATCAAATGAGTCTGGATAGCATTAACTCAACCAATCTTTGATTACTGCAATTAAACTTCCCATTACAAAACCCAGGAAATACAAGACCCATTTTATTAACAAGTCACCTGATATCAATGGTTTCAGACATTGTAAAATTGTACTTAACCATCACAACCTTTCTTACTGTTCATGGAGATAAAAGGAAAAAGTACACAACATTTCTTGGTTTAAAAAATGCCTTTGATATTGCTAATAGGGAAGTGATTATGTATGAATTAGCGAGAATGGATATAGGTGGACAATTATTACAATGGTTACAGGGCTATGTTACCAACCGAAGTCCTCTGCACTGTTCCGAGGCTACAAGAGTGAAACTAAATTAATGCAACTAGGCACCTTACAATGAGGAGTACTCAGTCCTACCTTGTTTATTGTTCTAATTAATGCCTTACTAAAATTATTCCCAACTAGTCCGGCAAACATCACTATCAGCTATGCAGATGACATCCTTGTACATACTAAAACCCACCGCGAAATGCAGTCTTAAATTGTATACATACAACTTTAGAGCCTTTGTCTTGTAATCACCGCTGCTAAAACTAAGGTATTTAACAGAAAAATTGGCAACAGCAAGTCACCATGAAAACTTTAGATAACATACAAATAAACTGTCTAATTGCAAATACCTTGGTGTCTGTCCTTTGTACCTCAACTACAGTCAACAAGTTACATCAACAATGTAGAGACAGACTCAAGGCTCTCAGAACTGTAATGGTGTCCAGTGTTAATATTAGAATAGCAAAAACTATGTATTTAGCTATACATAAGGTCTCTGATAGACTATCATGCACCAGCTTTGGTCCTGCAAAATGGAAAAAGTATTGATAGACTGGAAAAAATGCAAAATGAAGCACTCAGAATTATACTTGACTGCCCTATAAATACTAAAGTTTTCAACATAGAAAGAATTATATATACTTAGCATTCGAAACAATATTTGAAGATAACAAAAACAACATTGTGTCAGATGAACTGTTAGAACACATACGAAATGTGTTCTAGTCTAAATGGAAATGAGTAAATTGATTCAAAGAACAGCCACTCATTAAAATGGTGGGACTGCGCGATGTATATACAGATGAAAGAGTAAAGCACTTCCTTCCACCCTGGCAGATACTACCTTTCGACATCCTGACCCCTGCATACCCCACCAAGAAATTAATCACAAACAATCCTCATGCTCAACTTGCTGCTAAATTAAGCACCATAGAACACATTCACAATATACACACTGAAAACATAGCACAGACCATACACACTGACAGAGCACTCAATAAAGCTACAGGGCGGGCAGGAAGTGCTGTTATTGCTCATCAGCCCGATGGCAGCACAATTAAAATGAATATCCGAATTAGTAACTGGGCATCCACAATGCAAGCCAAGTTGGTCAACCCGTCCTCGCAAATTCGTATAGTCAATATTGACTTATTAAATACGTGCATAGGTGATGTACTAAGCATAATAGTTTACCGACAACACCGACCTTACCTAACTTTGTTAGTAAGTTAAGATAAGCATCTTATTGCTTCGTAATTACAATTATTACTTGACCTATACCTATAATAGGTTAAGTAACAATTGTAATTACGAAGCTATAAGATGCTTAACTTAGTCAATATTGACTATACGAATTTGCGAGGACGGGTTGAGTTGGTAGCAATACTGGTAGCACTAAATAATTGACAACACTGAAGTAGACAGCTTAATTATTTCTGACCCCCTTTCCTCACTACGAGCAATAAACAGCTTGCAATCAAGTAATAACGTGCTTTGTCTTGGAAGCTAGACGTAGATATAAGAATACTTAGCAAGAGGGTAAATATAAAAAGATTGTGGATTCCTTCTCACATTGGCCTTCAGGAACATGACAAAGTTGACGCCCTTGCGAAGGCTGCAGTAAATACAGACAGTATTGAACGGAATCTCGAGTTATCAAATAGATCCCTTAAAAGTGTCATTAGACGAGAACTCCTGGATGGCTTTGAAGAAAGTAGAACTGTGCAAACTGGAACTAGCAGGTCCATTGCTCATCACAATGAAATGTGTTCAGTAAACCATGTGTATGGGGCAAGTAACAAAGTAGACTAACAGATGTCACAGCTCGCATAAGACTTTGCTACAAGTATCTCTTGCAGTTCGGCTTGTATAGGGATCTAGATGAAGTACAGTGTGTGGACAAAGACAGGGACACACTCGAACACTATATCTTGGAGTGTAGTAAAATTGAGCCATTTAGGAGATAAATCTAAACTCACTCTGTATGATATGGCAACCGATCTTATTACCATAGATAAATTACCTGAAATCCTTGCACTGTATCCATATTTCCCTTCCAGTAGATAAACGACATATCAGATTATGAAACAAGTAGTGTATTGTGAAGACTAATAATAAACAGAAGCTACCCTATGACTAATATCTCCATTGGTCAAACTATTATGTATTAGCGATAAGACCTACCATTAATGTATAATAACTTACTGTAAATGTATAACTCTTGAAATTAGCATTTTCTCTGTAACTAGCTGACATTGTAACTATATGGCGTGAAGGATAGATGAAATTGTTTATGTAATAATGTAAGATGAGGTCTGATAAAGATCTTTTGTGCCCTCTGTAATGCTTTTTTGCGCTACCACTCACAGGCAGGGTACGGGGGTGCACAATAAACAAGCCGTTCAGCGGCAACAATAAAATAATCATTTCATTAACTAGATCTCTGACCGCAACTGCGGAAAGAATGCCTCTTAATCGCATTGAATGGAAAGCCAAACCACCGCACCAAAATGTTAGCTTACATAAAACATGGAGGGGACTACAGTATGCCTTACTTCCTCATGGATCATATCAAAGATAAACCAGGAATCCATATTTTTCTGGACTTAGAAAAAGTCTTTGCGCTAGCCATTGCTTCAGCTTCACTGTGCTTCCTGGTGGATAAGGAAATCGAAGGACACGCTCTCGCCTTTGCCAAAGGAAGTCTGCTTAACAGACGCTAAAGTCGTATTGCGAGGAAAAATATCTTCATAAGGCTGAAAATGGAGCCCCGCAGGGAGGAATACCAAGCCCCTTCCTCTGTCATTGAAAAATTCATGAAGCTCAAGGTACCTAAAGCCAAACTGCTTAACTATGCAGACAAATTTTGGTCATTATCAAATATTAGAGGCACCAGGAACCATGCACAAAGTGCCTATACATCAGCAGGGAAGCGGAATGCATAGCAGTGAAAATAAACAATAAAACCAAAGCAATGGCCGGTAAAATGAGAACAAGACATTTAGACTCGCAATACATGAACGAGAAATAGTGGGTTACCTCTTGTCAATACCTTGGAGTCATAATAGAACGCCAGTTGAAATTCACTGATGAAATTGAATATCTTCGGCAACGATGCAAAGTCAGAAACTCTGCTTTGAACTCCCTGACAAGTCTTAGAGATGGTGCAACTCTACTAGTGCTCAAGATGTACTACGTTCAAGCAATTAGGCCACTGACTGACTGTGCTGTTCCTGGTTTTACATCCCTCATAGGTTGGGATGTAATGGGAGAAACTTTAAGTGTCACAAAATGATGCCCTCAGAACAATGATGGGAGCGCCTATATGGACGAGTCGTGAGAATCTAAGAATAGAAAAACTTACCAGCCCTTCAAAACACAAGGAAGGTTGATGAATAAACCTCTTTTTGCTAAGACACTTGCCTATGTTCTTATTCCTCATTCTACAATATTATCCCCATCCATCACCACTATTTGCTACTTTGAAAACAAACCAAATATAATTTATAAGATTATTATTTCTTCAAAAAAAAAAATCTTAACCTTCCTAGGAACATATACGTAAAGAAAACCGCCTCCTGATATGCACCCTAAATATATACTCAACTAAATTCATTTACATACATATCTAACATTTGCTTGAAACAAGCCTGTGAATGCAGAAACGTGTCGAAGGCCTTGCCATTAATTTATTGATGATTAAGCCACACCATGAGGTGGCCCGGGCATGTCCGTAGGTGGTAGCCGTGTTGAGGTGGTTAGTCAGTTGGCAAACAGGTTTTCCTGGTCACTGGGAAGTCATTGGTCATGATGTACTCACCTAATTGCTCACCTAGTTGTGCTTGCAGGGGTTGAGCTCTGGTTCTTTAGTCCCGCCTCTCAGCTGTCAATCAACAGGTGTACAGATTCCTGAACCTACTAGGCTCCATCATATCTACATTTGAAACTGTATGGAGTCAGCCTCCAGCACATCACTTCCCAGTGCATTCCACTTACTAACTACTCTAACACTGAAAATGGTCTTTCTAATGTCTCTGTGGCTCATTTGGTTACTTGGCTTCCACCCGTCTCTTCTTGTGCGTGTACCACCCGTGTTAAATAATCCATCCTTGTCTACCCTGTTAATTCCCCTGAGAATCTTATGTGGTGATCATGTCTCTCCGAGCTGCTCTTTCTTCCAGCGACGTGAGGTACAGTTCCCTCACCCTTTCCTCGTAACTCATGCCTCTTAATTCTGAGACTAGTCTAGTGGCATACCTCTGAACTTTTCCCGTTTCGTCTTGTACTTGACAAGGTACGGGCTCCATGCTCGGGCCGCATACTCCAGGATTGGCCTTACATACATGGTATACAAGGTTCTGAAAGATTCCTTACACAAGTTTCTGAAGGCAGTTCTGATGTTAGCCAGCCTCGCATACGCCGCTGATGTTATTCTTTTGATATTCTTTTCTTTAGGAGACAGGTTTGGTGTGATAACCACTAGCTCTTTCTCTGTTCGTCTGGTGAAGGACTTCATCTCCCATTCTGTATCCAGTGTCTTTTGTATTCATTCCCCCCTAGTATTATTACCTTACATTTAATTGGGTTGAACTTTAGTAGCCATTTGTTGAACCATTCACTTAGGTCATCTTGTAGCCTCGTTCTATCTTCCTCTGTTTTAATCCACATAATTTTTGCATCGTCAGCAAACATTGAGAGGAATGAGTCTATTCCCTCTGGGAGATCATTTACATATTTCAGGAACAGTATTGGTCCAAGAACAGGTCCACCATGGACTCCAATGGTGACATCTCGCCACTCCGAAACCTCACCCCTAACAGTGACTCTCAGTCTTCAGTTTCTTAGGTACCACCTTATCCAGTGGAGTACCTTCACTTTCACTTCTACCTGCATCTACAGTTTATGCACCAGTTTCTTAAGTGGTACTGTGTCAAAGGCTCTCTGGACAACCAAAAATATGAAGTCTACGCAGCCTCTTTTTTTTCCTGGTCATAGAATTCAAACAATCCTGTGAAGCATGATTTGCCATCCCTGAACTCATGCTGATGTTTTGATGCCAAGTTCTTCCGCTCCAGATGTTCCACTAGTTTTTTAGTGGAGGTATTAATTGGCTCGGGATCCAGAACCAAGCTCGAAACATTGAATACTATTTTCGGTGTGAGAACCCATCGGCTACCTGCTAGATTTCTTGCAAGCAAGTTGCAGAGAGAACGATCTAAGTGTGGAAGGTCTGGTTTGGCTTGAATTTAAGACCGTCCTGGCCTTCATCTTCACCTGAAGTAGATCTTTGGCGTCTTGCTCACGCAGCCTCGTGTATTAATTTGTTGGTCGAAGACAAACATTCGCATCAACATCCCAATGACCAGTAAAATCTCTCTGGTGGCCAGCACGGTGCTAGACGATTGTAGGAAATTGGTCACTTCACATCTGATGCCAAAAGTGGCGCTGAGACGTGTACAAGGGATTAGGAAAAACAACCTCAATATGGTTTGAGAGAGAACGCTTTGTGGACAGAACGTCAATATGGAGTTGAGCTTTGCCTCAAGACAAAGCTTGAGCCGTTATTTAATTTGGTTTTTGGGTGAAAAGGAAGATATTAAAATTGAAAAGGGTGCAATCTATCACGGTGTAGGAAAGTGACGTTCTTGTTTCTCTCGGTACAAATTATAAATCTCACACTCGGTTCACTTGAATTATTTGGAACAATGGTCCATATTAGTTGGAACATTAAATCCATTTGAAACAGAGTTGACCTTCATAAAGATTTTGGAGGGCTTTTGTGCAAGGGTAAGGATGAGCTAGCCTAAGCATTTTTATACCAATTTGACAGTTAATTTAAACACGATCAACGACCCTCAATATTAATGAGAAACGAACTTAATATATCAAGTATCTGTGGTACGGAGGCACACAAAGATTACCCTCTAAGCTTCGTTCTGCAATTTAGTCAAGTACTCCAAGCTTTCTTTCAGATACCAAAGCAAGCAGAGGCTCAACCTAATCAACTAAAGATATGAAGATGCAAGAGAATACATCATTTTAACAATGCAAACATTGGCACCACAGCCCGAGTGATAACCTTCAGAACTCAGCTTTTTTTTATACTGACGACAGAGTGAATACAACAAAACCACACAGTGGCACCTCAAGGCCAAGGTATCTAAATCTCTTAACAGTCAAGCTGGGAGCCATCATACTGTTGCATCTTGCTAGCAGCTCCTCCCTGCCTGGGTGGACGCCGATTTGGAATGTTTTCTCTGTTGAGAAGACTAAACCTAGGTCCAGACAGGAGTCTAATACAGAGTTAAGAGTTTTGCGTATTAGCATACCCAGTGGTGTGTATCATTGTAAGTCTGGTGCAGTAGGAGCAGCAGTTTATGAAGGTGGAGGACACAACCAACAACAGCTGAGGTAAATGCATGCTCACTCACAATTTGCGTACGATCGAGTATAAATTTGCGTATAAATCAATTTCAGATTGATTTAGTAGCATTTCCACTGTGTCCATATACTTCACATATTTTGAAGTCGTTTGAAAAAAAAAGTACAAATCCTCTTTCATATTGTCTTGCATTAAACCAAAACTATGTACAACAGATTTGAATACCTCTTGTCGGGAAACCGACACACTCATACACAAATAGTATAGTCTTCCCTTAACAGTATCCTCTTAAAATTAGAGAATGGGAGACTCCGTGACGTCATCGACGTCGCCGCAGTATTTACATTATTAAACCACTGTTCATACAACAGTTTAATGTCTAAATTGAATAAAAAAGTGTTCAATAAGACTGAATATAATTATTAACACCAAAATATAGCTTGATTCCCTTGTTAACGTAAATTTAACTTAGAAGTGGAAAAAATATTGGAACAACTAGGGAAGCTGAGCGTCTCTTACAGACGCCACGCTCACACGAAAAACAATAACAAACGCAGCCTTACGCTGCCCATGGCTCCAGAGTTGGTTTAACACCTAGACACCTATTTACGTGTCAACAACCAACAACACAGCCTATCAACAACTACAACAACGATTGTATCCGGCTTACCAAGTATTTGTTTATTATTCTAGTGCACTGATTAATATCAAAGGGTATGGCGGTTATGATATATGAACACCAACACCATGTACGTGTACCCCATTTTTACAGCCCTCACATACCATGTTATACCTGTATTGATATGTTTAGGGAAATGTACTAACTCCTTGCATCCCAAACAGGTAAATTGTGACTTGGAACAGCAAGTAGCTGAGCAGTAGAACTATGTACATGTACCTAGCTGTTGCCAGCCTTGAAGGCCTCCACAGCCGCCATTGGCACCATGAGGCACAGGGCCACACCCACATAGATGCTAACATGACACAGCCTTAGCAGGCCCTTACTACAGGCTCAGATAAGGCCATTCTAGTTATTGTAGTAGTAGTATTCATAACTAGTAATAATTGTTGAAATAATAGTAGATTAGACCACCATATGTGGTATGATAAAATATAATTAAACTTAGGTAAACAATTTGTAGTTTAAGAAGGAGCCATTACAAAGTGGTTTAAGCTACAAATTGTCCCCCCCAATTTGTGTGAGATTAATTTCAGGCAGTTTTAACAAGTACATACAGTCCACTCAATTTCTTACCTACTAAGAAAAAAATAAGATAAACTTTAATTTATTGAAGTCAATTAAAAGGAGATATACTGCCTGGAGTTTTTACCACATAAATTATGGTCCTTCGAACCGGATGATTATTACAGTTAACCAGTAGGTACATTGCATCTAGATATAAGATCCTGATATACATTAGTAGTGCAATATTATAGCAGAAAGACATTGCTATATTTATATTTTCTAGCCTAACTTTTCAATCTCATAGCAAGCAAAACTACAACAAAGAACTATTATTGTTCTGAGGCCTATGCCAAAGAACTATTGTGCCTTTTTCATTACAAGAGGTTGATAAGAGGCTACTTTACTTATAAGTTACTTATAAATGTTTTTTAATTTAAGTATAAACATTACTTTAATATTGCACCATTACATACTGCATACCACATTGTTTACAGCAAATTCTTGCACAAGGGTAGGACATTTTAGGCTGGTGTTGTACAGCAACCTAGTTTAATTTATTGTGCTAACCTGGTGTAAGGGTAAGAATTTTTTACACTTGTCTAGAGTTGAACATATTACAACCTAGCAAGTACATATTTTTATGCAGTATTCATGACAACCCGAGTTGTGTTGTCAACCTGATATTCATACATATAATTATAGGTATAATTTAACTATAATCATTTCACCTTTGAGTGTTAACCTGTGTCTCTGTACCAACCAAGAGTGATAAAGACGGGCTAGCTTGCGGAATACCAGCATTGATACAGGCTTACCACTCAAATTATAGCGTGTATGATTATACAGTAGTGTATATTTTAAATGATAAACAGCTCTAGTTCGGAAACTAGTTGCTTTATTAATTCAAGTGCCAAATAGTTAAAAGTCCATACGACTAGCAAGTACTTCCAAGATGTCTACACTCCAAAATGTAAAATTAACCCTTAGGGCCTTAAAGGGGCATCTCACAAGGCAGATTAACAAATGTGAAGACATGAGTAATCAAACTCCAGTTAATTATGCAGCACTGGAAAACTATCTTAAGCTTACACGGAACAAATATGACCGTGTGTTGCAACAAATGAAACAGTATCAAGATTTACTGAACAATTCTAGTATTGATGAAGATACGATGAACAACATTCTCCAAGAACACTCTGATTATGAAGATGCAACGTTTGAACTAATTCAACGTTATGAAGATTTGATAGACGCCCATAAGGCCAATATAAATGTTGCAGCTACAACTACCCAGAATCAGACAGCACCAGAAGTCAAATTACCATCACTCAGTCTTCCAACTTTTTCTGGAACAGAGGACGAGAATTGGGACAATTTCTGGAGCAAATTTGTCGATTCTGTGGATTCTAATGTCAATGTACCAAAGACGACAAAGTTTACGTATTTACAGAGTGTCTTGAAGGATGAAGCCTTTCAGGTAGTCTGTAATCTGAATCACACAGATGACGATTATGACAATGCTGTACAACTACTCAAGGACAACTATGCGAAGCCTGAAAGGACTATCAGAATTTTAACCCAGAAGCTGTTAGATATTAAACATCCAAATAATACAGCAGTCTCACTCCAAGCCTTTAGATTGGAGCTTGAGTCTTTGCTTAAGGCACTTAAAAATAAAGTAAACTTGGATGAATCAGACTGGATAATCCAAGTCCATATGACTCGCAAATTACCCAGGGACATCCTGGATAAGTTGTTTGTGTTGTATGGAAAGTCATATCTGACAGTAACAGAGATTACAAAGGGGTTACAAACCATCATAGAACGAGAAAGAGTTATCCCAGATGAAAAGGCGACATCTAAACCTTCGTCTACTACTAATAGTAAACAACAGAGTACAAACAGTACTCCAAACAAATCTAAAACAACTTCTCCCTCTCCAAAGTGGAGACAAGGCAGTGTGGGCACATACGCAGTTGGTACCTCCAAACCTACAGGTAACGCGTCACCCAAATCGGTGACTCCTCAAGATACTGTTAACGTCTGGAGACCATGTCTGTTCTGTGAACAATCACATTCCATGTACAATTGCAGACGTTACCCCGATCGTGCAACACGCATAAAACGACTCAAGGAGATACATAGATGTACCAAGTGTATAAGGGAACATCATCCCGACAGCTGCACATCAACAATACGCACCTGTTATAGGTGCCATAAGGGTCAACACCATACAGCACTTTGTGGGGATTCAAGTACAAAGTCTGCCAAACCACAGGAGGAGGAAGGAACTAACACCTCAGTACAGCTTTGTACTGTGCTACCTGACATAAGTGTTTTCTCAACAAGGTCTAAACATAAATCAGCTCTACCTACTGCACGATTGATCATTAGAAATGGAGAGAACAAAGCCACCGTACGTGGATTATTTGATCAAGGGTCCCAATTGACCTTTATATCCAAAGAGTTGGTAGATACCCTGAAACTTACACCTGTAGAGGAGACACGAATAAACATAGCAGGATTCCTGACTGACTCAGGAGCCCGAGTTTTCAAGGTAGTACAACCCAAAGTACGATTAGGAGGTTACGAACAAAATGTACAAGCTCTAGTAGTAGATAGATTCCCAACAGATCTGTATGTATATGGTCTGGGGACAACAGCCAAATTCCTAGAAAAAAGGGAATTCATTTGGCTGATAAAATCACAACAGATAACCTTTCCAATATTGGAATCCTTATGGGATCAGATGTCTACCATAAGTTTATCAAAGGAAAGGAATACAAACACGGTATGAACGTGTTACCATCTGCAGGTGGCTATTTGCTAACAGGCCCTGTATTACGGCTAAACCAACCCGCACCTGTAGAACACCAACATGCCAACCCAGTAATGGTTGCATGACTAGGAGACCAGTCTCCACTGCAACTCAGAGACATGTCCGAGGAAGAGCTTGATCCCCCTGTACACAAGTTATGGGACCTGGCAACTCTCGGCATTGTCCCTGAACAACCTAGCCCAGATGATGACTGGACTTACAAACAATACCTGGACTCAGTTATATACAGAGATAATCAATACTGGGTCAGGCTACCATGGAAGCTGAATCACCCTCAGCTACCCGTCAACCATTTTATGGCACAAAACCAATTGAGATCACAGGTGTTGCGCTTACAAAGACAACCTGAGAACTTGAAGTTGTACCATGAAATAATACAGAAGCAACTCGATGACAAATTTATCGAAGTTGTTACAAATGATAACCCAAAGGAAGGTCACTACTTACCACATCATTGTGTACAGAAGAATTCTGCAACTACCCCATTACGGATAGTATTTAATTGCAGTGCTAAAATGAGGCCGAGTAGTGTTTCGTTAAACGACTGTCTTCAAACTGGCCCTAGCCTAACACAAAGGCTTTACGACGTGCTGTTAAAGTTCCGTATTGGGACTTATGCATATACGGCCGACATCAGCAAGGCATTCCTTAGGGTAGGTCTTCAAGAAGAAGACCGGAACTACACAAAGTTCCTATGGATTAAGGATCCTAACGATCCGAACAGTGAATTAATCACTTACCGGTTTGCCTCTGTCCTTTTTGGCGCCACGTCATCTCCTTTTCTGCTCCAAGCTACCTTGGATACGCACTTGAAGAAGTCCAATAGCCCAAACAAGACGGAAATTAGCAAAAACCTGTATGTGGATAATTTTCAAGGTACAACCAACAGTGAAAGTAAACTGTTGGACATATACCATGAGGCCAATCGAGAATTAATGGGAGCCAATATGCCTCTCCAATCTTGGGTCTCTAACAATGAAAAATTAAATCAACTGATCTCAACTGAATTTCCCGATTACCAGGTACCCGAGATGACAAAGGTACTAGGTGTCGAATGGAACACGACAACAGATCAGTTGACAATCAAGTCAGTGGAGCCTGATACCACTAACTTAACAATGAGAAAATTACTATCACAAGTCAGCAAACCCTTCGACCCATTAGGACTATTAAGCCCAGTACTGATTAATGGGAAGTTGATAATACAGGAATGTTGGCAACAAAAGATAGGCTGGGATGATCTTCTAACACCTGCCCTACAAGAAAAATGGCAAGGTTTAGTAAAAGATTTAAGTACCCTAGAGTCTGTCAAGTTCCCCAGGAACACAGTAGTAAATGAAAAGGAACCAATTAAGCTACATGTATTCTGTGATGCCTCAGGAAAGGCTTATGGAACAGTAGCTTACCTGGTCACAAATGGGCAAGCCAATTTGCTCACATCAAAGGCCAGAGTGGCACCTTTAAAGAAAAGATCACTGCCACAACTGGAATTAACAGCCTTACTGTTAGGAGTAAGATTGGCTCATTATTTGATCAAGGCCTTACGCCACATCCACTTTAAAGAAACAGTAGTTTGGTCAGATAATGAGGCAGTACTACAGTGGGTTAAGAACAATAACAGTAAGAATCCTTACGTGAGTAACCGCGTTAAGGAAATACGAGAGTTGTCAGCAGGGTATAAACTAAGATATGTACCCACAAAAGAGAATCCAGCTGACTATCTCTCCCGAGGACTGACTTTACGGCAATTAACAAAGGCAGAGATGTGGTTCAATGGACCTCAGTGGCTAATCAGCGACCAGTGGCCTGAACAAAAGCCACAAGTCATTGTGACCAATGTTACTGTTCCCACTGAGAACCCAGAACCACCTCGGACTTTGGTAATTGATCCTACTCGGTACTCTGAACTGAACAAACTTATAGGTGTCACCCAAGTAGTGTTTGATTTTCTAAAGAAAATAGGAATCAAGCATAAATTCCCTAATGCCCTAAGGTATTGGGTCAAAAGAGCTCAGATCGACACATTTGGGACAGAATTTGACAATGTTCCAAAGAAGCTACAACGTGATCTGGGTCTCTGGTTAGACACTGACAGTTATAACATAATCAGATGCGGAGGCCGCTTACAGCACGCTGACATAGATTTGGAAGCAAAAAACCAGCGTTGAATGTAATGAAACGCCATTTTCTGGGTGAGTCCCGGAGGCTCCCCGGAGCTATCCCAGGCTGATATGCTAATTTCAGACTTTGGCATCAGTCATGTGTATGGAGTTCTTAGGCCTACCGGAGACCACGGCCAGAACCGGGCCCCCTCAGAGAGGCACGGGGAGCAATGGCCTATAGAAGTCCCCGTGTGGTTGGAAGCATTCTATGTCTGCCATCGACCGGGACAGGCACCCAGAAAGGTAAGCGCCCCAAAACAAACCCCTATTCTGGTTAAAATTGCTACCAAAATCCGAACTAGTGGATAGAACTCCCAAACAGAAAAACAAGCAAACTAGTGTGACGTCACACGTCACCGCGCCGCTGTCTGCGCAGCTCCCCCCTCCCCGGGAGGGGGAAGGTGGAGCCCCAGACCTCCCACGCCGGCTATCCACCCATCAGTTCTGAGGCTGGATGTCAAGACACGCGAAAAACCGCCGACCGGAGGGAGGGAGGGTTGCCGGGGAGCCTCCGGGACTCGCCCAGAAAATGGCGTTTCATTACATTCAACGCTGGTTTTCTGGGGGGAGCCCCGTCGGCTCCCGGAGCTAACTACCCACAGAGGAAGATCAAAGGGACGGAACCGGGAGGCGGACACCACCCAAACAACCAAAACGCTAAAACCAAAGGAGCAGGAAAACACAGCGACCCGACCCCCAGAGGCAAATGCCCAAAAGGAAAAGAGCCGACGAAAAACAAACCGGAACCGAAGAGGCACTACCAACCGAGGAGAAGACAGAGCACGCTGACCAGAAACCAGGATGGTGCAAGCGGCGCACGAACAGGCCGGAGGGGAAACGAAGCACAAGACAGCTTACTAAGCGGTGTAGAAGCAAGACCGAAAGCAAGCCAAAGCGACTCCGCCAGCGCCGCACAAAAGAGAGAGGCGACAGTATGTGGCACGACGACGGCCCCCAACCCCCACCAAAAAACCAGGCCGACGCTAACAAGAGGAACCACCTAAGAAGGTACAGGAAAAGGAAGGACCGCCAAAACACCCCATACTGCCGCCAAGAGAAACACGCAGGTGGGACACCGACCACCAGCCGGAGGCGAGACCACGAGGCAGACGGAAGCAGCCCCGACAAGGCCCCTCCGAGCCCAGGAAAAGGCGGAGCCGCAAGAAGATCTCGGGCGCGACCACCGAACTCAGGTGGTACAAGGAGATGGAACGTCTGCCGAACAGACAAATCCCAAAGCAAGCAAACCCGCCAGGAGAACAAATGACGGGTCCGACGCGAGACATCGCAAGACCCCAAAAAACCAAGTGGCAGGGCAAGCAAGGAAACCAAAGAAGGCGGAAGGGTTGCCGCCAGAACCCTACCCGAACCAAGAGGTACGAGCAACAGCAACAGACCGAGACAAAGAAGCACACCACAGGACACAGGCCGAAAAAGCCCAAGAAGCCAAGGAACACACGCAGAACACCCCTGTGGCAGAGGAGGAAAACAAGGGAACACACAACAATGAAGTGGTGGAAACCGACCACGTCCCCCAACATAGCAGCAAGTGCAGGCAAAACTGACCAAAGGAGATGCCAGGAAAACGACTGGGGTGAGGCAGGACGAAAGAGCAGAAGCATAAAAAACCCCAGGAGTAAGGACACGCCACTGCGAAACACGGTACTAATGCACACGCGCAGTAGTAGCAACATACAACCTGGTGGATAAAGACAGGCTGTTTAACACAAGGGGCACACGCCCTAGGGGACGCAGGTGGAAACCGAATGCCCAAATGAGCCACAGAGACAGTAGAAAGAACTTTAGTGTCAGAGTGGTTGACAAATGGAATGCATTAGGAAGCGATGTGGTGGAGGCTGACTCCAAACACAGTTTCAAGTGTAGATACGATAAGAGCCCAATAGGCTCAGGAAACCGTACACCTGTTATAAGATTGACGTTTGAGAGGCGGGACCAAAGAGCCAGAGCTCAACCCCCGCAAGCACAACTAGGGGAGTATACACCACCGCAACATGCCACAGGTAAAGAGCAACTCGCTCCGGCAAAGGCAGAGAACGGAGCAGATAGACCCCAGACAGGGCCCACTGAGACACGACAGAACCCAGCAGGCCCAGGAACCCGCCTACCAGGCGACCGACGGCGGAGAAACCCCGCTCAAAACCGGCTGGATGGGGAACCGGGAGCTCATGTACACCCCAAGCCCGGCCAGAGGCCAGGCTAGACCGGCCAAAGGGAGGCCCACCAGGAAGACGCATGGGGCGGCCTGCAGGCCCACAGACTCCCCACAACCAGGATGGGCCATAACTAAGTCGAAGGCAAGCTAGTGTGCCCCGAAAGTCCACAGACCGTACCATAGGGGCATAACTTGCAATCCCCTCACAGAGTTCAGTGGCATACCGATAATAGGTTAAGTAACAATTGTAATTACGAAACCATAAGATGCTTATTGTAACCTACTAAGTAGGTCAGGTAAGGTCGGTGTTTTCCACGAAGTTTTTTAAGGGAAACCATTATGTTTAGTATGGCACCTATGCACGGAACGAAGAAGTCAATATTGACGTAATAAAGATGCGGTGACGGGTTGGTGCAAGAGAGAACCGGATCAGCACCTCCAAGGATACCCGATCAACCAGGCTGTGACTCATACGTCGGGCAGCAAGCAGCCATGTCCAACAGCCAGCATGACCAGTCCAGGAGGCCTGGTCGATGACCGGGCCGCGGGGACGCTAAGCCCCGGAAGCACCTCAAGTTAACCTCAAGATAAGGTACCAGCGAGAAGGCGTATGCTCGCAAGGAGGTCGTGTAACAACTGCAGACCTCTGATGGATATACAGTGTTCCCCGAGTGTGCCTATGGCACCACTGCACTCCACTGGTACTATCCCGCAAGTTCTACCAGATAGGCGGGACCCAAAAGCCAGAGCGCATAAACCTTGCAAGCACAGCCAGAAGCCCTACCAGGCGAGTACAGAACCAACACCACAAACCCCCACACCACATAACACTAACAAAGGTGGGACCCCTGAATGACCCTAGCATGGGATGGACATGCACAAGAGTGGGACAGGAAGGGGTGAAAAAAGGGGACCGACACTGGTGTGCGAACGGTCTCAGTCGTACAAAAAGAGACCTAAAGAAAGACAGGCATATAACACCACATCCAGCGCCCTGCCAAAAGACGCCAGACCGCAGAAACTCACCTGGCAAACGGTGGCTCGAAGTGACACGACTCAACCGAGCCCAGAAGAACCTGGGAGCACCGCCAGGTGAAGAAGCCAGAGCCGGACCTGCAGGAGAGCAAGGAAGAGGCGAAGAAGGCGGCCCACACCCATGACACAGGGGAAACCTCGGCGGCCTCCCCACAACTGGAACCCAGGACACCCCCGGAGCGAAAAGGGGCACATACCGCGGCAAGGGAGAAGAGCGAAAGGCGAAGCACTGGAGCAAAAAGACGAACACCGGCACTACACACCGCCCAGACCAAAACAAACTCCGCGGCGCACGCGCATGACATGCCGGCCGAAAACGCGCAACCTACCCTGCGGGAAGGCGGCAACCAAGACTACTGCACAAGAAAAGTAGCCAAAAGAGTGAGCAGGAACAAGAAAACCGGCCAAAGAAGCGAAGACAGAGCCCAAAAAGGCACGCAACCGGGCCACAAGTAGCCCAACAGGGCCACAAGTAGCCCAACAGGGCCACAAGTAGCCCAACAGGGCCAGAAAGAGCCCAAACCGGGCCAAAAGTAGCCCAACAGGGCTACAAGGAGCACAACAGGACCACAAGGAGCCCAACAGGGCTACAAGTAGCCCAAACTCGCCAACAAGGACGAGGAGCCGACAGACGTTCCAATAACGCGGGAAGGAGGAAAAACCTTCCCGAACCCTCGAGAACACGGAAGCCAAAACCAGTCCCGAAGGCACACAAAGGCGCATGCGCACCCGAGACCAGTAGTCATGTAGAACCCCCAAAACGGGGAAACATGACGAAAACACCGTCCCCCCAAAAAAGGGGTGGGGGAAACATCCACCCACAGGACGGAACCAACCGACTCAAAGGCCAAGGAACCGAGCCCGGGGAGGGGCCGACGCCCAACAGCACGTACGGCGAGTGGAGAGGAAAACCCCACTCCGCGTAACCACAAGCCCCGCCGAGAGGGGGATAAAAACCCCCACGGGGTCCTATGGGGCCAAGGCCCCCCAAGTCAGCCCCTCCGCAGCCCGGGAACCCACACAACAGGCCCCGGGGCCGAGCCGTCCCCCTAAAGCCCCGGCCGTACCAGAAAACCGGGACAGCCGTGAAAACACTAAGGAAGGGAGCCCACTGGCAGACTCTTACAACACGGCTGGAGGAACAGGCTCGAATGCCCCCGTCACTACCCCGGAAGGGGATTTCCCCGAGACTGCCCGAGTCTCAACACCACCAAACCCCGCCCTGAACCTACAGACGGTAAGGAACCGGATGCAGGCAGGAAGGGGAATCCAGGGGAAAAACAAGAACCAAAACGGGGCAGCCCCGGGGCTCCCGGGGAGTTACCACGAGAGCGTTGCCACCACCAAGGCTCAAGTGCAACGCCTCTGCTGCCCGCACCAGCTGAGCACAACTGGGTAAGCGAGCCATAACGAGCAACAACTCGCAGGGCTCCGGGTCGAAGGTGTCACCGACCCCACAGGCAGCAGACGGAGGCAAAACAGAGAGTCACCCAGAGACAAGGGGTGAGCAACCCTCAAACTCGCTGGAAGCGAGGGGGGGGCTCTGGGGTCACATCCATCGGACCCACGCGCCCCCAGGGGTTTCCCAGGGTCCCGAGCGTTTACTATAAGAGGACTCGCGCTCAGGTAATCCCAGGCAGGGTACTGCTAACCGGCACCCAAAACTACCAAACAACTTTCTAAGAGCTGAACCCCGGGACGTGTACACTCACGGGGACCTAGCAGGGGGTACCACCAGAAAACTCAGAACACAAGGGACACCAGGGGCAAGAACGAAGGCAGACCCCCCCACCAGGTAGATAAACAAAAAGAAAAAGAAAACCCCGCAAGAGGACAGCGTACCCAAGCGGAACAGAGCCGGCCGCTATGATTGGGAAAAGACAAGCTGCACAGTACCCTGCGCCCCACCAGTGCAAAAACTGCCCCTTACTCTAAGGCGAACAAGGGAGACAGAACACCCGAGCACACAAAGAGCGGCCGAAAACCAAGCAGTAAACGGCCTAGCAGGGGCAGACCCCAAGGAACTTGTGGAAGGTGGCCCCAAGTCCCAAGGGCAGTACTTACAGGGCACCTAGGGAAGGGAACCCTAGGCGCATGCAGCCCGAGTACTGGAGAATCACTCCCGGCTCGCGCACCACCTAGAAAACAGACACCACACTCTAGGTGCAGTGCTGAAACAACCACTGGAGCCGGAGCACATAACCGGTGCCTATAGCATCAGCCGAAGAACTGATGGGTGGATAGCCGGCGTGGGAGGTCTGGGGCTCCACCTTCCCCCTCCCGGGGAGGGGGGAGCTGCGCAGACAGCGGCGCGGTGACGTGTGACGTCACACTAGTTTGCTTGTTTTTCTGTTTGGGAGTTCTATCCACTAGTTCGGATTTTGGTAGCAATTTTAACCAGAATAGGGGTTTGTTTTGGGGCGCTTACCTTTCTGGGTGCCTGTCCCGGTCGATGGCAGACATAGAATGCTTCCAACCACACGGGGGCTTCTATAGGCCATTGCTCCCCGTGCCTCTCTGAGGGGGCCCGGTTCTGGCCGTGGTCTCCGGTAGGCCTAAGAACTCCATACACATGACTGATGCCAAAGTCTGAAATTAGCATATCAGCCTGGGATAGCTCCGGGGAGCCGACGGGGCTCCCCCCAGAAAATCCAATATTGCTCCCTCGTCACCACATAGTAAGCAAACTAATTGTGTTACATATACACAAATACTGCACTCTGCATGGTGGGGTATTAGATACTCTCACAGACTTAAGACAACAGTACTGGCTACCCCAAGGCAGACACAGTAAAATCAATAATCAAATCCTGTGTTGTTTGCCGGAGATACGATGCCAGAGTGTGTCCATATCCTGGCCCTCCTCCACTTCCGAAGGAGCGAGTCGTACATATTCGTCCCTTTGAGACTACAGGAGTAGATTTCACAGGAGCACTAACACTTACAGGCACTAAAGACAAGAAACCAGTAAAAGCTTACATTTGTCTTTTTACTTGTGCCACAACAAGGGCAGTCCATCTAGAAGTGACTCCCGATATGAGTGCCGAAGCATTCTTACAGGCTTTCCGCAGGTTTGCTTCACGTAGATCCTGTCCTAAGTTAATGATCTCAGACAATGGGTGCAACTTAGTGGCAGGAGAAGCATGTCTGAGGAAAATCTGGACACATCCAAAGGTACGCACAGCCCTAAATCAACGGCAGTGCCATTGGAAATTCATACCTCCCAGAGCACCATGGCACGGAGGCTTCTATGAACGCATGGTTGGTACGGTAAAACGTTCTCTACGGAAAACCCTACACCGCCAAAGGATTGACCTGCAGGAGCTTCAAACAGTAGTCATAGAGATAGAAGCACGAGTCAATAACCGACCACTTACCTACCTCTCTGATGATGTTTTGCAGCGTGAACCATTAAGTCCAGCTCATTTGATGTATGGTAGACCTCTCAAAACACTTGTGTCCCTTATGGATGAGGAACCAGAGGATCCTTCATATGTCCAAGAGAGGGATTTGGTTCAACGTTTCAAACATCTATCAAGGGTGATAAGTCGGTGGAATGACGTATGGACTCGAGAATACCTTACAGCTCTGAGAGAGTATCATTACGGGGCAAACAACCCCTACAACATAATTAACTTGAACCCTGGTGACATAGTTCTGGTGGATAGTGATGGACCACGCTCAGAGTGGCCTTTAGGTCAAATAGTCTCTGTTCATCCAGACAGCCAGGGCATCTTGAGAATAGTGAAAGTGAAATGCCGAGGCAACACTACTCTCAAAACTTTAGAGAAATTAGTTCCTTTAGAACTGGCCAGGAACGAAGACGTACAGCGACTTCCAGCACCCGATACGCCAGTACGGGACATACGTCCCCAAAGGACTGCAGCTCAACAATGTAAAATCAAATTAAAGCAGCATTATAATTCTGAAGGAGAAGAATAAAGTGATCGCAGTCCTTATCGGGACTTCGACCCGTGTTCTTCCCCCCCGGAATTATGTCGGGAAACCGACACACTCATACACAAATAGTATAGTCTTCCCTTAACAGTATCCTCTTAAAATTAGAGAATGGGAGACTCCGTGACGTCATCGACGTCGCCGCAGTATTTACATTATTAAACCACTGTTCATACAACAGTTTAATGTCTAAATTGAATAAAAAAGTGTTCAATAAGACTGAATATAATTATTAACACCAAAATATAGCTTGATTCCCTTGTTAACGTAAATTTAACTTAGAAGTGGGAAAAAATATTGGAACAACTAGGGAGGCTGAGCGTCTCTTACAGACGCCACGCTCACACGAAAAACAATAACAAACGCAGCCTTACGCTGCCCATGGCTCCAGAGTTGGTTTAACACCTAGACACCTATTTACGTGTCAACAACCAACAACACAGCCTATCAACAACTACAACAACGATTGTATCCGGCTTACCAAGTATTTGTTTATTATTCTAGTGCACTGATTAATATCAAAGGGTATTGGCGGTTATGATATATGAACAACACCAACACCATGTACGTGTACTCCATTTTTACAGCCCTCGCATACCATGTTATACCTGTATTGATATGTTTAGGGAAATGTACTAATTCCTTGCATCCCAAACAGGTAAATTGTGACTTGGAACAGCAAGTAGCTGAGCAGTAGAACTATGTACATGTACCTAGCTGTTACCAGCCTTGAAGGCCTCCACAGCCGCCATTGGCACCATGAGGCACAGGGCCACCCCCACATAGATGCTAACATGACACAGCTTTAGCAGGCCCTTACTACAGGCTCAGATAAGGCCATTCTAGTTATTGTAGTAGTAGTATTCATAACTAGTAATAATTGTTGAAATAATAGTAGATTAGACCACCATATGTGGTATGATAAAATAATATAATTAAACTTAGGTAAACAATTTGTAGTTTAAGAAGGAGCCATTACAAAGTGGTTTAAGCTACAAATTGTCCCCCCCAATTTGTGTGAGATTAATTTCAGGCAGTTTTAACAAGTACATACAGTCCACTCAATTTCTTACCTACTAAGAAAAAAATAAGATAAACTTTAATTTATTGAAGTCAATTAAAAGGAGATATACTGCCTGGAGTTTTTACCACACCTCTTACTATATGTTGTAATATTATATTGTTTAAAGTTCATAGTTTTTTATATTATAACCCAACGAATCCAATGGATTAGAACGTCTACAACAATATGGAAGACATCGAGGAGCTCATAAATTGGATGAAGGAAATGGGAGACTGCTTCGTGCGGGTGCTAACAGCAGCCACCACGAAGGAATGGCGTCAAGTCCTGGTGGTTAAACTCACAGATCCATTCTCTACTGAACCCGAGACGAAGATTTGGATGGAAGCTAGTTAGAGAGTAGTTTGTTTGCCCTGACTACTCAAGACGGTTAACAATAATTGACGTGTAAATATGAAATAACCAATTAGCTTCTGACCATTTCAGTCTTTCCTGTTTCAGGTATCCATGCTCGTGAATGGATCTCTCCTGCCGTCTCCACGTACATCTTGAACCTGTTTGTAACGGACGAGTCTTGGCGAGACCCGCTGAAGGTGACGGAGTGGTACATCATGCATGTCGTCAACCCAGACGGCAACCAGTACACCTTCACCTTCGAGAGTACCAGGTCCGTCATCAGTGACTGACAGTGTTCACGATATGCAACACCGTGCAGTGTTCATGCCATACAACCTACTACAGTGTACACGTCATACAAGACTGCTATATACCCTGCAGTTTAACAGCATGTACATGTCAATACAATCAGCACATTATTGTCCAAAAGCATGTTTATGTCAAAGTCGTGACTAGTAATGAGCATATATATAGCAGTTTATTATGGGAATTACCACCAACCTCACTTAGTTTTTATAAATATTTCATTGTCATGATTCCATCAGTATTGTTTATTGTAGGCTGTGGAGAAAGAACCGCCGCCGGACCCACCATGATGGCCGCTGCGAAGGTGTGAACCTGATCCATGACTTGAACCTGGAGTGGAGCTTCAGCACGCCAGTCAACCCATGTAGTGAAACGTTCAAAAGCGTCACACCCCTCAGTGAACCCGTGACCCAAGGTCTCCAATCCGAGATGAAAACTGTGGGTGGCATTGACCTTTTCATCGCTTTCCAAGGCTATGGCCAGTCTATCCTTTATCCAGTGTTGTGGAGGGACATGCCTCCCGCGTCAAGGATCTCCAAAGTCTGGCTATGATATTTGCTCATGCTTTAAGATATACGTTCGCGGAAAAATTAATTATGAGATCGGCGGATCAGGACCACTGTACGGTCTGGCCTCAGAAGACACCGACGACTTTGTGTACGATGCACAAGATAGTGCATCGTACATGATATAATCTTATACCACTGATCTCACCCTTTATAAGGGAGATGGATTTCTGCATCTGGAGAGTCACATGAGCAGCACTCTGGTGGAGACAGCTGCAGGTATCAAGTGTATCGTCAGCCACATTACCAACACCGGGCACTACCAACTCTTAGTAGCAACCATATATATAGTGACTGACTCGAAGGCAGAAGTTACTTCTGGAATCTTCATTATATATATTAGAAATTCCTGCCTTGGGTGGAGGGGGGGGTTTATTATATTTAGGGAAACGCCGCTCTGCCACCGGATAGCGCTGACGTTGGGCTTGACCTGCCAGTGCTTGCCTGTAGCTGCTGAGTGGTGGTTCATTGTTGGAGGAGTGGTGCGGCCACTGGCCTGGGCCCCGGCAGGTGGTTTGATGGTGGCCATGTTGACACTATACGGTTTGACTTTTCTGCCCCTGTTGATTGGCCCTTTGTGCAGATTGCCCTACTGGACGAACTGGGGTGTGGATATCCCAGATCTCTTCGACTTCGAGAAACTTTCGCATACCCGTGTGGCAGCGACGTTCATCACGTCACTTATCTACCAGCAGTTTGTGCGCCGCTGGGATGCGCAGTCGCGTATTATTCCCAGTTCAGCTGTGACCGTGGAAGTCTCGGATCCGTGGGGGCCCTTGACCTTTGTGAGCATCCACAGTGTACCTGTGAACTTCCCTGAGAAGGAGCTGTGTGCTGTGTTCGCAGAATTTGGTGTGGTGTCGGGGCATCGATTTAACCTACGTGGTGGACGGCAGCAGGGGCTCCGTATGGGTACGCGTACGTTGCGCATGAGGCTTTCTGGGATTCTCTCCCCGGGTGCCAGTGTGTGGCTTCTACGTGCAGGTATTCTACCAGAACCAGACTCGTTCCTACTTCAGGTGTGGTGAGGAGGGTCACTTTGCTGCTGTTTGCCGTGCTCCTCGAACTGAGGACCCGTCGGTGTTCAGTGAGGAAGATTTTCCGTGCTTGCTGGGGAGTGGGCTGTCCCAAATGGTCAGAGCTCTGTGGATGTGCCTGGTGGAGTGTCTTCACCTGACGTGCCTGCCTCTTCGTCTGCTCCTGTTTGGTCTGCATTGCCAGTTGGCTCTGCGGACCTGGAGGTTTCTGCTCCCTGTACTGAGCTGACGGCGGTTGCGGAGGTGCATCAAGATCCGCGAGAGCCCATGGCGTTGGTCGATGTTGGTGTGGAGATGTGGTGTGAACCCTGTGCTGGGGACGGTGTACTTCTCGGGGCTGGGGGTGGTGTGGGCCCCGTGACTCCTGACTACGCTTAGTGGTGTTCCTGAAGCTGGTGCGGTGGAGCGCCCATCTGCTGTTGCTGGTGATGTGCCTCCCGTGCAATCGTTGAGTTCTTCTGCCCCTCGCCAAAAGTGCGCTCCGAAGGATCGGCCATGCAGCAGGGGTGTAACACCGTAGGTGTTTGGTTTAGTTTTATTTAATACATACATGGAGATATATGAGTCACAGACAAGGATTTGACAGACGCCAGCTTGTCTGGCCTGGATCTCACACCTCTAAGTGTTAATTGACAACCAAGTGACCTGAGGTCAGCCAGGCGAATCTCGCCTGGCTCTCGCTAATCTTATAATCGAGCCGGGTAGCCTTCAAACATGCCGACGTTTAAGGAGTGGCTGGTAGGGTGCCTGGGGCTATCTAACTTGTGGGTGGAGTTAGCCACTTGGTTTCCCAATATATACTCGGAGAGATATCGATGTGGGAGGAGAAGGACAGAAGAAGCAGAGCAAAAGACAAGAACAGCCAGCGGAGCAGAGCTAAGGACAGCCTAGCCCGAGGCTGTCAGCCGGCGGGGGCGGGACAGTCTCTGTCATCTACAGACCTCCCCCCCCCATCTCTATTCCACGGAAACTCAAGACACTTGGTGAGTTGAACATTAAGGTGACTTAGTCGTGTTTACAAGTGTTGTGTGATGATCAGGGGCAGTCGAGTTGTAGGGTTCTCGAATTCTTGGATGATGACTCACTTTGAAATACTAAGCTTGAACATTTATACTTGCTTAAATTATTGATACTTAGTATGTGAAATATAATTGAAAGTTATTATTTAAATTGTGTTTAACTTTGTTCCCTAGAGTTTTTGAGTTGAGAGGAGAAAGCCTCAGCGGTTACTGGTTTCATGATATTGAGTACATGATACAGATGGGACATACTAATAAATACCTAATGATAACATCTTTTCTGAATATTGAGATTAATGAGTATATGTTCAGAGTTGAAACATGGTGATAACGAATATTGAGATACAGACAAGTTCCATTCCTTGTCTTGGATGTAGATGATCTAGAATGGATGGTGGCAGCATTTTCTATTTTCTAATTTCTCCTTCTACTAGCAATTTCTAGCATTTCATTTTCTATTTTCTACTTCTATCTACTCTTCTACTTCTTCTATCTACTTTCCTACTTCTACCTATGTACCCTTCTACCTTTTCTACTTCTCCCACTCACTGCCTACTTACTCATTATCCTATTCTTCCCCCCCCCCCGTTACAGGGGCCCCCTTGGGAAGAGGATCGAGGCTTCGTGTGGTGTGGTTTTAGCGGCGTTCCTCCGTCTGTTCCTCCTCCTCCTCCCCCGTCGGCCGAGGGGTTTGGTGGTGTGGGAGACTGTGCTAGTGACGTGGGTTCCAGGGAGGCGAAGGACGAGGGGGCAGAGTGGGTGGGGGCGTTGGAGGCTCGGTACGATTCGTCGCATGGAGTTAGCCCCTTGAAGCTTCAGAGGTGTCCTCATCCGCCCGTCAATGTGAGGTCGTCAACTGGGGTGCAGCGGGTGGTTGCGCCTGGTGTTGCAGGTGCGGCTCCCTCGGGGGGTGGGGGTGCCGGTGTTCCCCGGGGACGCTTGGAATTTGGGGTGCCCTGAGGTTTTTCCGATGGCGCTGTGTTGAATGCGTCATTAAACCTCCAGGGGTTTGAATGATCTTTCAGTCCAGTTGGGCCTGATGGATGTTTTGCAGGAGCAGTGTGTGTGGATGTGGCTCTGATACAGGAGAATAATGTTAGGGATGTGTCTGTGCTTCAAGGTTTGTGTGCTCATTATCATATTGTGCCGAATCCGCTGAGGACGTCCTTTGGGGGGACGCTTATGTTATTTTCTAGGAGAGCATCCATATCCGTCCTTCACACAGAGATGGACGAGG
>WNGS01001312.1:67103093-67134763 GCA_020271785.1 Procambarus virginalis | reverse complement strand
TGCCAGTATCAGCACCTGGTGTCACGGTGGTGGATTTGTTGGTGTTACCGCTGACGGACCACCCAACCCACAACTCGATAGAGTGCTTATATTCCACTAGGAGGTCACACCAGGCGCTTCAGGCTCTAGGAGAGGGGCTCAACGTCACACGTTTTAGGGGATGCAGCTCCAGCACTCAGCCTTGTTGTCACGTGCACACACCCACTCGACCCGCTGTGACTCCCATCTCTCTCCTTATGGGATATGACCTCCTCAATCCCCTTTGTCTTACTAGACTTCCGTCTTACCCTGTCCACAGTAGTGGTTCCTGTTTCTTGCTCTCTCTCTCTCCCTCTTTACTATTTCCTGGGAAGCCTCACTGGGACAAGTGCAAACACCAGTAAATTTGGATACATTTACTGGACGAAGTACATATACAATACATGCAAACATATAATAATAATGAATCCTATACACTATACTATTATAATCAGGTTGCACTCCAACACCATCAGAACTCTTATCATCAACTTGTTAGGTGGTATCCTATCTCTTGGTATTACCAAATATTATCAACCTCCTCAAGTAGATTAAGTCTTACAATATAATGTTACACTACCAGCAAGAGAATGTACACATATGTATATACCTATAAACGTGTACAAGGCAAATCAGCATGTGAATGCAATAACATACACATATGTATCAGTATAAATGATCCGTGCCACTCAACATATCAATCGACCATTCTATCAGTCCTAGAATGCATATATTTGTAGGTAGTCCTGCCTACGTCTGTAACTCTGAACTTCAGTATAAACACTTTGTGGTACAAAATTGCAAACGATCACACACCTCTCACTGCGTCTTTCACGCTGATGACAAACACTCTATCGCCTCCCTACAAGTGATCATTTAGAACGAGTTCAATACCCTGACAACTTCAGGTTCCTCAGGGCTCAACCACCAAGATCCACTGCAGCTCCTCCAGGCTGCTACCATGAAGTTTCCTTGGACAATTATGGTGCTTCCCTACTCCTAGGGTCATCCACAGCTCTCCTGGCTGCTGCAACCATAAAGTTTCCTAAAATAACTGTGGTACTTCACCACCTCTGCAGAAGCACGTAACTCTCCTCCTCACTGCTGCTTCTCACAGATCGAGGTCCTCTCCTCCACTGTCTGGGAGTCTCATCAACTACTCCCTCTGTGCTGGCTTCAAAGTCCTCAGCAACCTCTTCCCCAAAGACAAACCTGCAACCCATTTACACTGCAATAAATGGTTTCCCTTTTAACTCAAACAAAATTAATCACACAATATCTTTGCCTCCAACCTCTATCTGTTTTTTACATATAGTGAGAGTGGACTCCCCGTTTTGGGGCGGGTCCATGCTCCACCTCGCCTGACGGGCCTTACTCACTCTGGGAGGGGCCTCAGCCGTCAGGAGCGGGCTCCTTCAGTTGCCTGCCAGCGCTCAGAGGAGACGGATGTCGCTCCGCCCACTCTACTCTCTTATTTCAGGCTTTCTGCCATACCAAAACATGTTTAACTTGTAAATAAACATTGCTACTGTCGCTGGGCACACGACCAACTACAAGCAAACACTATGAACTGGCTTAAATCGGGCTTACCACAGATTATTTGGTCGAGGGCGCTCCTCCCTCTGACAGTCTGACCAGGGCGCTTCCCACAGCACACAAAACTGTCACTGAGCGGCTTAAATACTCTCTCCTCGCCGTCCAAGACTTGAGACCACACGTCCTCAGCTCGACTCCACAGCTGGAACGTCTGCACCTTCTCTTCTCTTGGAGATATATCACTAGGGGTTCCCTTCTGGCGGGAGCTCGACGAAGCGCTGCTTTTCCCCTGCGATGTCTGGCCTCAAGTGAGGTCAAGGCCCTCCCAAGCGAGCCTCACGCCTCCAGCCAGTTGTCCACATCTCCTAACCAGTCATTTATCTGTTTCCTCGTTCATTGCCCATAATCTCAAATTTTTATTTAAATTCAACAAACTATCTTACATCTGTGTTATCGCCTCTATAATTTCTGGACCTTCCAGTTAGGTCAGGCTTGCTGAATAACTCTCAAAGAGAGAGACTCGTTTCTCCTGCAGGCTGAGATCATAACACTGGACACCTGTCGGCACTAGCACCGGGACACCTGCCAGCACCAGCACCGGGACACCTGCCAGCACCGGGACACCTGCCAGTACCAGCACCGAGACACCTGCCAGCACAAGCACCGGGACACCTGCCAGCACCAGCACACCAGTCGGCACTAGCACCAGGACACCTGCCAGCACCGGGACACATGCCAGCACCAGCACACCTGCCAGTACCAGCACCAGCACACCTGCCAGTACCAGCACCGGGACACCTGCCGGTACCAGCACTGGGACACATGCCAGCACTAGGACACCTGCCAGCACCAGCACCAGGATACCTGCCAGCATCAGCACCGGGACACCTGCCAGTGTCCTGGTGGTGTAATGCAGACTGTGCTCGGGCTGTCTGCTATAAGCGTGCAGTCTGGAAGAGAGACTGCCGTCGGCAGACGGCAGAATCTTTTCTTTCGGAAGACGAGTGCGGGTGGCCCGTATGGCTAAACATGATTGTTGGGCATTTTTATGTCTCCAACATTACGTCCAAAACTCCTTTGCTACTGATCTGGAAGCAAGATATCCGCAAGATAGCGGGTAAGTTCGTTCCCGAAGTTTCACCGGTCCTTCACCTCCGTGGTACTCTTGTGGTGGACCCGTTACATGTCGCTACCAAACTGGGTTCCCACTTTTCTTCTGTTAGCTCTGGTCTTCATCTTCCCCAATCTTTCCTTCTTCGTAAACCTGTCCTTGAATCTCATCCTTTAGATTTCTGCACTCGTCTTCGACTTCCCTATAACGATCCCTTCTCTCTCTCTGAACTTCGTTCTGCCCTGGCAGTCTGCGGTCTTACGGCAGTGGGCTCTGATGGCATTCATTACGATATGCTTCGCCATCTCCCTCCAAGCACGTTTCGGTTGTTACTGGGTCTGTATAATCGGATCTTTGAGTCGTCGTCGGTCCCTGAGGACTGGCTCGATGCCGTTGTCCTCCCTGTTCGTAAGCCAGGGTCTCTGGGAACATCCCCTAAGGACTTTCGCCCTATTGCCCTCACAAGTTGTGTCTGCATACTCTTTGGACGTATGGTTAACGTTCGTCTGATGTGGTTCCTGGAACACCATCACCACCTCTCCCCTTCTCAATTTGGATTCCGCAAATGCCGCAGCACAACAGATGTTCTGGTGAACTTGGAGGTCTATATTCGTACTGCTTTTGCAGCGAAGAACTCTGTTGTTGTCGTCCTTTTTGACCTGGAAAAGGCTTACGACACCACTTGGCGATATCATATTCTATCCCAACGTCATTCTTTTGGCCTTCGAGGTCGTCTCCCTCTCTTTCTCCGCAGCTTCTTCTCTCATCGTTCATGTCGGGTGAGGCTTGGTACCGCTCTCTCTGCCTCTTTTCAGCAATACGAAGGTGTGCCCCAGGGTAGTGTTCTGAGCACTACTCTATTTCTGGTTGCCCTCAATGGTCTTCTTTCCTCTCTTCCTTCAGGCGTCTTCTCCGCTCTTCATGTCGATGATCTCACGCTTTGCTGTCAGGATGATTATTCGCCTCTCCTTCAACGCCGGCTTCAACTTGCGATTGATGCTGTGTCGTCTTGGGCCACCGATTATGGCTTCAAGTTCTCTTCTACTAAGACTTGTGCCATGACTTTTACTCGGAAACGGGTCGTTCTTTGTCCCTCTTTGTCACATTATGGTCATGCCCTTGAGTACAATGATTCCGCATATCTTTTGAGGTTATTCTTTGACACTCGTTTTTCTTGCTCTCCCAATATCTCTTACCTCCGTGTTGAGTGCTCTAAGGCCCTTGCCCTCCATCGGGTATTGTCCTATACTTCTTGGGGAGCGGATAGGCGCACTCTCCTTGCTTTACATTCCTCTCTCGTCCTGTCTAAGCTCGATTATGGTTGCCCTGCTTACTCGTCTGCTTCTCCTTCTACTCTTCGCCGTCTTGATGCTTTGCACCATACTGGCTTGCGCCTCAGTTCTGGTGCCTTTCGTTCGACTCCCGTCCTCTGCTTGTATGTTGACACTGGCTTCCTATCTCTCCAGGACCGCCGTGATCGCTACTGTCTTCGCTATCTTGCGCGGTCCTTACAACCTCCCTTCCTCTCGCCTCTGTCGTGCTTTAACTTTTATCCCTCCTGCGGTTCCTGTTCCTCTTCACCACCTCCCTCTTTCTGACCGGTTATCTCGCTTATAGGATTCTCTTTCCATTCGTATTTCTAATATTTCTCCTCGTGTTGTTCCTTCTTTGCCCCCGTGGAGAGCCCCCCTTCCGCAGTTTTGTATCTCTTTGACGCCGCATCCCTAAAGCTTTTACCCCCTCCTACGGTTCTAAAATGCCTTTTCATTGAGAACTTTTCTTCTCACTCCCACTCCGTTTCCGTCTTCACCAATGGCTCTAAGTCTGTGGACGGTGTTGGCTACTCTGTTGTTGTTTTTTATCACACTTATATGTGTCGCTTACCTCCGGAGACTAGCATCTCACAGTGGAGCTTTATGCTATTCTCTAAGCTCATCGCCACCTGCTCTCTCCTTTAAGTCGGTTGAGTTTTGTTGGGTTCCCAGCCATATTGGCGAGTCTTTAAATGAGCGTGCGGATGCTGCCGCCAGGGAAGCTGTCCTCTCTTGTTCCATTTCTCATTAAGGTATTACTTATTCCGACTTTTTCCCGGTTATCCATTCCTCCATCCTTACCAGTTGGCAGGATTGTTGGTCGTCTGTTACTGGTTACAAACTACGTTCTCTTAAAAGTTGTGTGTCCTCATGGCCGTCCTCCTACCACCGTAACCGGAGATGGGAAACGGCTCTGGCGAGGTTGCGTATTGGCCATACTTGCTTAACTCATGGCCACTTGATGGAGCGCCGCCCTGCTCCTTATTGTCCTAATTGCATTGTCCCTCTTACGGTCGTGCATATCCTTGTTGAATGTCCTGACTTCCGGGACGAGCATGTGACTTGTTTTCCGACTGTCCCCCACGGTCGCTTTTCTCTCGATAGTATTCTTGGTGACACTGATACTTTTGATATCGTTCGCCTTATGCGTTTCTGTTCTCGTATTGGCATCCTTGGTGATGTTTAGCGCCCTATGATTATCCCACACATTTGATGGTGCTACATATCCTTCCCGGTTTGGTGCCTTCTTTTTGATAATTATTTACTTACTAAACCTTTGTGTGTGGGTGTGTTGGCACAGCAGCTCAACCACTGTGTGTGTGTGTGTGGATGTGTTGGCACAGCAGCTCAACCACTGAATGTGTGGGTGTGTTGGCACAGCAGCTTAACCTCTGTGTCTTTGTGTTGGCACAGCCGCTCAACCTCTGTGTGTGTGAGTGTGTTGGCACAGCAGCTCAACCTCTGTGTGTGTGAGTGTGTTGGCACAGCAGCTCAACTTCTGTGTGTGTGTTGGCACAGCAGTTCAACCTGTGTGTGTGTGGGGGGGGGGGGCACAGTAGCTCAACCTCTGAATGGAATTGTGTTGGCACAGCAACTCAACCCTTTGTGTGTGTGTGTGTGTGTTGGCACAGCAGCTCAACGAGTGAGAGACTGTAACATGTACTCAACACAAGTAAGACTTCCCGTGTGGAATGAAGTACTTTGTAAATATATATGTGACTGTCTGAGGCTTTATTCTCAAGTTGTGTGAGAGGGACTGTGGTCTCTGAGGTGACTTACGGGTGAAGGTTCGTCAAGGACGCTGGCTGGAGGTTGATGGCATAACCTCCTGACCTAGCTGCCGAGGCCACCATCGTCGATGTCTGAGTGTGAGTGTGTATGCCACGATGTGTGAGTGTGAATGCCATAGCTAATTAACTAATACATAGCTAATTGATTTGACACTCCTAATTAAAGTGAAGGATGAAGGCGATGAGTCACAATAACGTGGCTGAAGAATGTTGACCAGACACACTAGAAGATGAAGGGACGACGACTTTTCGGTCCAGGACGGACCGACAAGTAAGTAATTATCAAAAGAAGGCACCAAACCGGGAAGGCTATGTAGCACTATCAAATGTGTGGAATAATCAGAGTGTGCTAAATATCACCAAGGATGCCAATACGAGAACAAAAACGCATAAGGCAAACGATATCAAAAGTATTCGAGTCACCAAGAATTCTATCGAGGGACAGGTGACCGCGAGGGGCGGTCGGAAAGCAAGACACACGCTCATCCCGGAAGTCAGGACATTCAAGAAGGACATGCGCAACCGTAAGAGGGACAATGCAATTAGGAGAAGGAGCAGGGCGGCGCGCCATCAAGTGACCATGGGTTAAGCGAGTTTGGCCAATACGCAACCTCGCCAGAGCAGTTTCCCATCGCCGGTTACGGTGATAGGAGGACGGCCCCGAGGAAACACAACATTTAAGAGTACGGAGTTTGTTACCAGTAACAGACGACCAAGAAGCCTGCCTACGGGTAAGGATGGAGGAATGGATAACCAGGTAAAAGTCGGAATATGGAATACTTTTACAAGAGATGGGACAAGAGCGGACAGCTTCCTTGGCGGCAGCATCCGCACGCTCATTTAAAGACACGCCAATATGGCTGGGAACCCAACAGAACTCAACCGACTTAAACTTACTGTGAACAAGAAACAGCCACCGACAAGTCGTCGTCCCTTCACCTTCTAGTGTTTGGTCTGGTCAACAAAGTAAAGGATTCCCATGTGTTGTACTAGTTGAAAGTTGTAAATAAACTTCTTAAACGTTACACCATCTTTCCGTTAGACCTGACTCTTAGACAAATTACACTGCAACCTAACTAACATGACCCCATGTTGGCACTCATCAACTGTCAAACAACTTGATGTGAACCTTTACCACTGAGCTGCACCTCATGCACATAGTGAATAGCACGACCAAGGTGAATCACAGTCCTATAGCAATACCTCTGTCTTGAGTAGGTCACCTACTGAGGAGTCATAACTCCAGTCAATACTTGGGAAAGTGAGGCCTGCTGCTCTAGGCATTTATTGAATATCTGATAGTTCTAGTTTATGCAAGGGAATCTGCTTAATACACCTAAGGTCACTGCTACAAGCTCAACAGTCGGGACAACCATTACAATACCTGATAGTTCTAGTTTATGCAAGGGAATGTGCCTAATACACCTAAGGTCACTGTTGTAAGCTCAACAGTCGGGACAACCATTATAATCTCTCAACATTGTTCGTCTCGTTATGTTGCAAGTTTTTTAATGTCTCATGTCGTTATGTTGCAAATTTTGTAATGCCTCATGTCATTATGTTGCAAGTTGTGTAAAGTGTCTCATGTCATTATGTTGCAAGTTATGTAATGTGTCTCATGTCATTATGTTGCAAGTTATGTAATGTGTCTCATGTCATTATGTTGCAAGTTATGTAATGTGTCTCATGTCATTATGTTGCAAGTTATGTAATGTGTCTCATGTCATTATGTTGTAAGTTCTGCAATGTGTCTCATGTCATTATGTTGCAAGTTCTGCAATGTGTCATGTCTCATTATGTTCCTCGCCTCTTTTTGTTGCTCCTCTAATTATGCTGTTCATTTCATTTCATTACGTGTCTCGTTTTCTCGTCTCGTTTTGTTCATCATCGTGTTATGTTGCTCGTCTCGTTTTGTTCATCATCGTGTTATGTTGCTCGTCTCGTTTTGTTCATCATCGTGTTATGTTGCTCGTCTCGTTTTGTTCATCATCGTGTTATGTTGCTCGTCTCGTTTAGTTCATCATCGTGTTATGTTGCTCGTCTCGTTTTGTTCATCATCGTGTTATGTTGCTCGTCTCGTTTAGTTCATCATCGTGTTATGTTGCTCGTCTCGTTTTGTTCATCATCGTGTTATGTTGCTCGTCTCGTTTAGTTCATCATCGTGTTATGTTGCTCGTCTCGTTTGGTTCATCATCGTGTCATGTTGCTCGTCTCGTTTATGTTGCCCATCTCCTAACTAGTCTCAATATTTGTCTTGGTATGTTGGTCGTCTTCATATGTTGCTCGAATCATTTCTCATCTCGCTATGTTGTTTGTATCATTGCTCATCTCGTCATGATGCTCATGTCGTGCTCGTGTCGTTATGTTGCTCGTCTGGTGCTTGTATCGTGATGCTGCTCGGGTCGATATGTTGCTCGTCTCGTTATGTTGTTTGTGTTCTTTTGTTGCTTGTGTTCTTCTGTTGCGTTTTATATTGTTGTTCTCGCTATGTTGATCTACTCTTTATGGTGCACGTCTCATGATGTAGTTCGTTCTGTTACGGCTTCACTTAGCCTGTAACCGGGCTCTTTACTAATCAAACTGTATATGGGGCTTTGGTATCAGATCTATAGGTCAATCCTACCCCCGAGTCTTTCGTAAGTTATCAAGAACTAGCAGTAATAGTCAGTCTTAAAGAAAAGGTGGTAAATAACACGGAAGACCCATCCCCAAGTGTACTTCTAAAATATGTATTCACATATGTACATAACATCACACTGCAGGTGTTACTTTCGCACAGGACACTATATATCTTCTGCAATCTTCTTTCCCGGTGAGTCCACTTCTATCTTCTATTGTACACCACTCAAGGTTCCCTCCCTGAGCCTGTCTTCCATGGTCCTTACGCCGGCGAGTTCACCTTTCTCAATAAATAATGGGCCAGTCCTACACAGTATAGTCACGGTGCCAAAACATCACTTCTACTCTCTAGCAACACACTGGCAGAAGTGTCCAGCAACACAGTGGCAGAAGTGTCCAGCAACACAGTGGCAGAAGTGTCCAGCAACACAGTGGCAGAAGTGTCCAGCAACACACTGGCAGAGGTGTCCAGCAACACACTGGCAGAAGTGTCCAGCAACACAGTAGCAGAAGTGTCCAGGCAACACAGTGGCAGAAGTGTCCAGGCAACACAGTGGCAGAAGTGTCCAGCAACACAGTGGCAGAAGTGTCCAGCAACACACTGGCAGAAGTGTCCAGCAACACAGTGGCAGAAGTGTCCAGCAACACAGGGGCAGAAGTGTCCAGCAACACAGTGGCAGAAGTGTCCAGCAACACAGTGGCATAAGTGTCCAGCAACACACTGGCAGAAGTGTCCAGCAACACACTGGCAGAAGTCTCGAGCAACACACTGGCAGAAGTCTCCAGCAACACACTGGCAGAGGTGTCCAGCAACACACTGGCAGAGGTGTCCAGCAACACACTGGCAGAAGTGTCCAGCAACACACTGGCAGAAGTGTCAAGCAACACACTGGCAGAAGTGTCCAGCAACACACTGGCAGGGGTCTCCAGCAACACACTGGCAGGGGTCTCCAGCAACACACTGGTAAGGGTCTCCAGCAACACACTGGCAGAAGTTTCAAGCAACACACTGGCAGGGGTCTCCAGCAACACACTGGCAAGGGTCTCCAGCAACACACTGGCAAGGGTCTCCAGCAACACACTGGCAAGGGTATCCAGCAACACACTGGCAAGGGTCTCCAGCAACACACTGGCAGGGGTCTCCAGCAACACACTGGCAAGGGTCTCCAGCAACACACTGGCAAGGGTCTCCAGCAACACACTCGCAGAGATCTCCACCAACACACTGGCAGAGGTCTCCAGCAACACACTGGCAGGGGTCTCCAGCAACACACTGGCAGGGGTCTCCACCAACACACTGGCAAGGGTCTCCAGCAACACACTGGCAGAGGTTTCCAGCAACACACTGGCAGAGGTCTCCAGCAACACTCTGGCAGAGGTCTCCAGCAACACTCTGGCAGAGGTCTCCAGCAACACACTGGCAGAGGTCTCCAGCAACACACTGGCAGAGGTCTCCAGCAACACACTGGCAGAGGTCTCCAGCAACACACTGGCAGTGGTCTCCAGCAACACACTGGCAAGGGTCTCCAGCAACACACTGGCAGGGGTCTCCAGCAACACACTGGCAGAGATCCCCAGCAACACACTGGCAGGGGTCTCCAGCAACACACTGGCAGGGGTCTCCAGCAACTCACTGGCAGGGGTCTCCAGCAACTCGCTGGCAGAGGTCTCCAGCAACACTCTGGTAGAGGTCTCCAGCAACACACTGGCAGAGGTCTCCAGCAACACACTCGTAGAGATTTCCAGCAACACACTGACAAGGGTCTCCAGCAACTTACTGGTAGAGATCTCCAGCAACTCACTGGTAGAGATCTCCAGCAACACACTGGCAGGGGTCTCCAGCAACACACTGGCAGAAGTCTCCAGCAACACACTGGCAGTGGTCTCCAGCAACACACTGGCAGAGGTCTCCAGCAACACACTGGCAGGGGTCTCCAGCAACTCACTGGTAGAGATCTCCAGCAACACACTGGTAGAGATCTCCAGCAACACACTGACAAGGGTCTCCAGCAACGCACTGGTAGAGATCTCCAGCAACTCACTGGTAGAGATCTCCAGCAACACACTGGCAGGGTTCTCCAGCAACACACTGACAAGGGTCTCCAGCAAGTCACTGGTAGAGATCTCCAGCAACTCACTGGTAGAGATCTCCAGCAACACACTGGCAGGGGTCTCCAGCAACTCACTGGCAGAGGTCTCCAGCAACTCACTGGTAGAGATCTCCAGCAACACACTGGCAAGGGTCTCCAGCAACACACTGGCAAGGGTCTCCAGCAACACACTGGCAGAGGTCTCCAGCAACACACTGGCAGAGGTCTCCAGCAACACACAGGCAGAGATCTCCAGCAACACACTGGCAGAGGTCTCCAGCAACACACTGGCAGGGGTCTCCAGCAACACACTGGCAGAAGTCTCCAGCAACACACTGGCAGAAGTCTCCAGCAACACACTGGCAGAGGTCTCCACCAACACACTGGCAGAGGTCTCCAGCAACACTCTGGCAGAGGTCTCCACCAACACACTGGCAGAGGTCTCCACCAACACACTGGTAGGTCTCCATGTCCCCCCTTTCTCCTTAACCCACACCCTACCTGTCCCCCCTTCCCTTAAACCCCCCACCCCCCACCCCAAAATCCTCTGAGACCCTGCAAACTACCTCACAGATCCTTTCACCCACGGAACAGCTTCCCACACCAGCAGAATACTCGCCAAGAAAAGGGATATGAAAATGAACAGAAGAAAGTGAGCTTCAAGGCGATGTACACTAACATAGATGGGATTACAAATAAAACTAGTGAACTTGGAGAATGGGCACTAGAAGAAAACCCAGACATAATAGCACTCACACAAACAAAGCTACCGAAAATCATAACAAATGCAGTGTTTCCACAGGGCTACTATGTAGTGAGGAAAGAGAGAGAAGGGAGAGGAGGAGGAGGTGTGGCTTTTCTACTAAGAGAAGGTTGGAGTTTCGAAGAGATGGTAATTCAGAACTGTGAAGCTTTCAGTGACTACATATCAGGCACCATAGCAACTGGAGGACAGAAAATTATAACCTGGTTGATACCTGGTTGATGGGGTTCTGGGAGTTCTTCTACTCCCCAAGCCCGGCCCGAGGCCAGGCTCGACTTGTGAGAGTTTGATCCACCAGGCTGTTGCTTGGAGCGGCCCACAGAGCCACATACCCACCACAGCCCGGCTGATCCGGGACTTCTCTTAGGAAACAGTCCAGTTTTCTCTTAAAGATGTCCACGGTTGTTCCGGCAATATTTCTTATAGTCGCTGGGAGGACATTGAACAACCGCGGACCTCTGATGTTTATACAGTGTTCTCTGATTGTGCCTATGGCACCTCTGCTCTTCACTGGTTCAATCTTGCATTTTCTTCCATATCGTTCACTCCAGTACGTTGTTATTTTACTGTGTAGATTTGGGACCTGGCCCTCCAGTATTTTCCACGTGTATATTATTTGGTATCTCTCTTGTCTCCTTTCTAGAGAGTACATTTGGAGAGCTTTGAGACGATCCAAATAATTTATTTGTTTTATCTCGTCTATGCGTGCCGTATATGTTCTCTGTATTCCCTCTATTTCAGCAATCTCTTCTGCTCTGAAGGGGGAAGCGAGTACTGAGCAGTATTCGAGACGGGACAACACAAGTGACTTGAAGAGTACAACCATTGTGATGGGATCCCTGGATTTGAAAGTTCTCGTAATCCATCCGATCATTTTTCTGGCTGATGCGATATTTGCTTGGTTATGCTCCCTAAACGTTAGATCGTCGGACATCATTATTCCCAAATCCTTGACATGCTGTTTTTCTACTATGGGAAGATTTGATTGTGTTTTGTACCCTGTATTATGTTTCAGATCCTCATTTTTTTCCGTACCTGAGTACCTGAAATTTATCACTGTTAAACATCATATTATTTTCTGTAGATAATAGTAGTCATATATAACCCCCACCGAATGACAGAAGACCCAGACAGAAATATGATAGAAACAACTTGGCCACCATCAATATAATTGAGAGAGCAGCTTCTGTGGCTAGCAGGAACGGATCCCGACTTCTAATCATGGGAGACTTCAACCATGGGAAGATAGATTGGGGGAACAGAGACCCACATGGAGGCCCAGACACATGGAGAGCTAAGCTGCTGGATGTGGCAACAAGAAACTTTCTAAGTCAACACGTCAAGGGACAGACAAGAATGAGAGGAGGGGATGAACCAGCCTTGCTTGATCTAATATTTACCCTAAATGAGTCGGATATAAGGGAAGTTAAGTTGGAAGCCCCACTGGGAATGAGTGATCATAGTGTATTGAGCTTTGAGTACCTGGATGAGCTAGGAATTATCACCCCCAAAAATGAACTGGGAACCAAAGGGCTGGTGTACCGAAAGGGAAACTATGAGGAGATGAATAAATTCCTATGGGATATACATTGGGACACAGAACTCGGCACCAAGTCCGTACAAGACATGATGGACTATGTCACTCAAAAATGTCAGGAGGCTGTAAGCAGGTTTGTCCCAGCCCGACAGGAAAAAACAGAGAAGCAAAGGAAGAATCCGTGGTTTAATAGGGAATGTATGAAAGCAAAGGAGCTGAACAAAAGGGCATGGAGGAACTTCCGTAATAACAGAACACCAGAAAGTAGAGAGATACCAGAGAACCAGGAACAAGTATGTCAGTGTGAGAAGAGCAGCTGAGAAAAGGTATGAAAATGATATAGCTAATAAAGCCAAGACTGAACCAAAGCTACTACACAGTCACATCAGGAGGAAGACAACAGTGAAGGAACAGGTGATGAAACTTAGGGTGGGCGAGGACAGGTACACAGAGAATGACAAAGAGGTGTGTGAAGAACTCAACAAAGGTTCCAGGAGGTCTTTACAATAGAACAGGGAGATGTCACGGCGCTAGAAGAGGTGGCAGCAAACCAGGTGACCTTGGATAGGTTCGAAATTACAAGAGATGAGGTCAAAAAGCACCTATTGGAGCTGGATGTGAGAAAAGCTGTTGGGCCGGATGGAATCTCGCCATGGGTATTGAAAGAGTGTGCAGGAGCACTTTGCTTACCACTCTCCATAGTGTATAGTAAGTCACTGGAAACGGGGGACCTACCAGAAATATGGAAGACTGCTAATGTAGTACAATACACAAAAAGGGTGACAGACAAGAGGCACTGAACTACAGGCCAGTGTCCTTAACTTGTATACCATGCAAGGTGATGGAGAAGATTGTGAGAAAAAACCTAGTAACACATCTGGAGAGAAGAGACTTCGTGACAACCCATCAACATGGGTTCAGGGAGGGTAAATCTTGCCTTACAGGCTTGATAGAATTCTACGATCAGGTGACAAAAATTAAGCAAGAAAGAGAAGGGTGGGCGGACTGCATTTTTTTGGACTGTCGGAAAGCCTTTGACACAGTACCCCATAAAAGGTTGATGCATAAGCTGGAGAAACAGGCAGGAGTAACTGGTAGGGCGCTCCAGTGGATAAGGGAGTACCTAAGCAATAGGAAGCAGAGAGTTACAGTGAGGGGTGAGACCTCAGACTGGCGTGAAGTCACCAGTGGAGTCCCACAGGGCTCTGTACTTGGACCTATCCTGTTTCTGATATACGTAAATGATCTCCCAGAGGGTATAGACTCATTCCTCTCAATGTTTGCCGACGACGCCAAAATTATGAGAAGGATTAAGACAGAGGAGGACAGCTTGAGGCTTCAAGAAGACCTGGACAAGCTGCAGGAATGGTCGAACAAATGGTTGTTAGTTTAACCCAAGCAAATGTAATTTAATGAAGATAGGGGTAGGAAGCAGGAGACCAGATACAAGGTACCATTTGGGAGATGAAATACTTCAAGAGTCAGAGAGAGAGAAAGACCTGGGGGTTGATATCATGCCAGACCTGTCCCCTGAATCTCATATCAAGAGGATAACATCAGCAGCATATGCCAGGTTGGCTAACACAAGAACGGCCTTTAGAAACTTGTGTAAGGAATCTTTCAGAACATTATATACCACATATGTCAGACCAATTCTGGAGTATGCGGCTCCAGCATGGAGTCCATATCTAGTCAAGCATAAGACTAAACTGGAAAAGGTTCAAAGGTTTGCCACCAAACTAGTACCCGAGCTGAGAGGTATGAGCTACGAGGAGAGACTACAGGAATTAAACTTCACTTCGTTGGAAGACAGAAGAGTTAGGAGGGACATGATCACCACATTCAAGATTCTCAGGGGAATCGACAGGGTTGATAAAGACAGGCTGTTTAACACAAGGGGCACACGCACTAAGGGACACAGGTGGAAACTGAGTGCCCAAATGAGCCGCAGAGATATTAGAAAGAACTTTTTTAGTGTCAGAGTGGTTGACAAATGGAATGCATTAGGAAGCGATGTGGTGGAGGCTGACTCCATACACAGTTTCAGGTGTAGATATGATAGATCCCAATAGGCTCAGGAAACTGTACACCTGTTGATTGACGGTTGAGAGGCGGGACCAAAGAGCCAGAGCTCAACCCCCGCAAGCACAACTAGGTGAGTGCAACTAGGCGAGTACAGAGGTTGAGCTGCTGTGTCAACACACCCACACACACACACACACACACACACACACACACACACACACACACACACACACAAAGGGTTGAGTTGCTGTGCCAACACAATTCCACTCAGATGTTGAGCTACTGTGCCAACACACACACACACACACAGGTTGAGCTGCTGTGCCAACACAAACACACAGAGGTTAAGCTGCTGTGTCTATTCACCCACACACATAGCTTGAGCTGCTGTGCCCACACACACATACACAGGTTGAGCTGCTGTGCCAACACAAACACACAGAGGTTAAGCTGCTGTGTCTATTCAGCCACACACATAGCTTGAGCTGCTGTGCCAACACACCCACACACAAAGGTTAGTAAGTAAATAATTATCAAAAAGAAGGCACCAAACCGGGAAGGCTATGTAGCACCATCAAATGTGTGGTATAATCATAGGGCGCTAAACATCACCAAGGATGCCAATACGAGAACAGAAACGCATAAGGCGAACGATATCAAAAGTATCAGTCACCAAGAAAACTATCGAGAGAAAAGCGACCGTGGGGGACGGTCGGAAAACAAGTTACATGCTCGTCCCGGAAGTCAGGACATTCAACAAGGATATGCACGACCGTAAGAGGGACAATGCAATTAGGACAATAAGGAGCAGGGTGGCACTCCATCAAGTGACCATGAGTTAAGCGAGTATGGCCAATACGCAACCTCGCCAGACCCGTTTCCCACATCCGGTTACGGTGGTAGGAGGACGGCCATGAGGACACACAACTTTTAAGAGAACGTAGTTTGTTACCAGTAACAGACGTCCAACAAGCCAGCCAACGGGTAAGGATGGAGGAATGGATAACCGGGTAAAAGTCGGAATAAGGAATACCTTAACCAGAAATGGAACAAGAGAGGACAGCTTCCCTGGCGGCAGCATCTGCACGCTCATTTAAAGAGACACCAATATGGCTGGGAACCCAACAAAACTCAACCGACTTAAATTTCCTGTGAACAAGAAACAGGCAATGCTGGATCTCGACAACCACTGGATGAACCGGATTAAAGGACCCGAGAGCCATGAGGGCACTACGAGAGCCAACAACAACCACAAAGGAAGAGTGACAACGAGAGAGCAGGAGACGAAGAGCATAGAGAATAGCATAAAGCTCCACTGTGAGATGCTAGTCTCCGGAGGTAAGCGACACATATAAGTGCGATCAGGAAAAACAACAGAGTAGCCAGCACCGTCCACAGACTTAGACCCATCGGTGAAGACGAAAACGGAGTGGGAGTGAGAAGAAAAGTTCTCAATGAAAAGGCATTTTAGAACCGTAGGAGGGGGTAAAAGCTTTAGGGATGCAGGTCAAGGATGTACAAAACTGCGGAAGGGGCTCTCCACGGGGGCAAAGAAGGAACAACACGATGAGAAATGTTAGAAATACGAATGGAAAGAGAATCCAATAAGCAAGACAATCGGACAGAAAGAGGTGGTGGTGAAGAGGAACAGAAACCGCAGGAGGGATAAAAGTTAAAGCACGAGAGAGGCGAGAGGAAGGGATGTTGTAAGGACCGGGCAAGATAGCGAAGACAATAGCGATCACGGCGGTCCTGGAGAGATAGGAAGCCAGTGTCAACGTACAAGCTGAAGACAGGAGTCGACCGAAAGGCACCAGAACTGATGCGGAACCCAGTATGGTGCAAAGCATCCAGACAGCGAAGAGTAGAAGGAGAGGCAGACGAGTAAGCAGGGCAACCATAATCGAGCTTAAACAGGACGAGAAAGGAATGCAAAGCAAGGAGTGCGCGCCTATCTGCTCCCCAAGAAGTATGGGACAATACGCGAAGGAGGGCAAGGGCCTTAGAGCACTCAACACGGAGGTAAGAGATATGGGGAGACCAAGACAAACGAGTGTCAAGGAATAACCCCAAAAGTTTCGCGGAATCTTTGTACTCAAGGGGATGACCATAAAGTGACAGAGGGACGAAGAACAACCTGTTTCCGAGTAAAAGACATGGCACAAGTCTTAGAAGTAGAGAACTTGAAGCCATGATCGGTGGCCCAAGATGACACGGTATCAATCGTAAGTTGAAGCCGGCGCTGAAGGAGAGGTGAATCATCACCCTGACAGCAAAGGGTAAGATCATCGACATAGAGAGCGGAGAAGACACCTGAAAGAAGAGAAGGAAAAAAGACCATTGAGGGCAACCAGAAAAAAAGAGTAGTGCTCAGAACACTACCCTGGGGCACACCTTCGTATTGCTGAAAAGAGGCAGAGAGAGCGGTACCAAGGCGCACCCGAAAGGAACGACGAGAGAGGAAGCTGCGGAGAAAGAGAGGGAGATGACCACGAAGGCCAAAAGAATGAAGCTGGGATAGAATATGATATCGCCAAGTGGTGTCGTAAGCCTTTTCCAGGTCAAAAAGGACGGCAACAACGGAGGTCCTCGCAGCAAAAGCAATACGAATATAGACCTCCAAGCTCACCAGAACATCTGTCGTGCTGCGGCACTTGCGGAAACCAAATTGAGAAGGGGAGAAGAGGTGATGGTGTTCCAGGAACCACATCAGACGAACGTTAACCATACGTTCAAAGAGTATACAGACACAACTTGTGAGGGCAATAGGGCGAAAGTCCTTAGGGAAAGTTCCCAGAGACCCTGGTTTGCGAACAGGGAGGACAACGGCATCGAGCCAGTCCTCAGGGACTGACGACGACTCCCAGATCCGATTATACAGACTCAGTAAATACTGAGACGTGCACGGAGGGAGATGGCGAAATATCTCATAATGAATACCATCGGAGCCCGCCGCCGTAGAACCGCAGAGGGCCAGGGCAGAACGAAGTTCAGATAGAGAGAAGGGATCTTTATAGGAAAGTCGAAGACGAGTGCAGAAATCTAAAGGACGAGACTCAAGGACAGGTTTACTTAGAAGGAAAGATTGGGGAAGATGAAGACCAGAGCTAAAAGAAGAAAAGTGGGAACCCAGTTCGGTAGGGACCTGCAACGGGTCCGCCACAAGAGTACCACGGAGGTGAAGGACTGGGGAAACATCGGGAACGAACTTACCAGCTATCTTGCGGATACGCCTCCATATCTGTTGCAGAGAAGTTTCGGGCGTAATTGTGGAGACATAAGAAGCCCAACATTCACGTTTAGCCGTACGGATGGCCCTACGGGCAAATGCACTCGCTTTCCGAAAGAAAAGAAAAGAATCGGTCGTCTGCTGACAGCAGTCTCTCTTCCAGGCTGCACGCTTAAAGCAGACACCCCGAGCACAGTCTGCATTCCACCACCGGGACACCAGCAGGTGTCCCGGTGCCCGTGCCGGCAGGTGTGTTGGTGCCGGCAGGTGTGCCGGTGCCGGCAGGTGTGCCGGTGCCGCAAGGTGTGCCGGTGCTGGTACCGGCAGGTTGTCCCGTTGCTGGTATCGGCAGGGTGTCCCGGTACTGGCAGGGTGTCCCGGTACTGGCAGGGTGTCCCGGTGCTGGCAGGGTGTCCCGGTGCTGGTACTGGCAGGATGTCCCGGTGCTGGTGCTGGCAGGGTGTCCCAGTGCTGGTGCTGGCAGGGTGTCCCGGTGCTGGTGCTGGTACTGGCAGGGTGTTCTTGCTGGTACTGGCAGGGTGTCCTAGCTGGTACTGGCAGGGTGTTCTAGCTGGTACTGGCAGGGTGTCCTAGCTGGTGCTGGTACTGGCAGGGTTTCCTAGCTGGTACTGGCTGTCTGTCCTAGCTGGTGCTGGTACTGGCTGGGTGTCCCAGCTGGTGCTGGTACTGGCAGGGTGTCCTACATGGTGCTGGTACTGGCAGGGTGTCCTAGCTGGTGCTGGTACTGGCAGGGTGTCCTAGCTGGTGCTGGTACTGGCAGGGTGTCCTAGCTGGTGCTGGCAGGGTGTCCTAGCTGGTGCTTGAACTGGCAGGGTGTCCTATCTGGTGCTGGTACTGGCAGGGTGTCCTAGCTGTTGCTGGTACTGGCAGGGTGTCCTAGCTGGTGCTGGTACTGGCAGGGTGTCCTAGCTGGTGCTGGTACTGGCAGGGTGTCCTAGCTGGTGCTGGTACTAGCAGGGTGTCCTAGCTGGTGCTGGTACTGGCAGGGTGTCCTAGCTGGTGCTGGTACTGGCAGGGTGTCCTAGCTGGTGCTGGTACTAGCAGGGTGTCCTAGCTAGTGCTGGTACTGGCAGGGTGTCCTAGTTGGTGCTGGTACTCGCAGGGTGTCCTAGCTGGTGCTGCTACTCGCAGGGTGTCCTAGCTGGTGCTGGTACTCGCAGGGTGTCCTAGCTGGTGCTGGTACTCGCAGCGTGTCCTAGCTGGTGCTGGTACTGGCAGGTGTCCTAGCTGGTGCTGGTACTCGCAGGGTGTCCTAGATGTTGCTGGTACTCGCAGGGTGTCCTAGATGGTGCTGGTACTCGCAGGGTGTCCTAGCTGGTGCTGGTACTCGCAGGGTGTCCTAGCTGGTGCTGGTACTCGCAGGGTGTCCTAGCTGGTGCTGGTACTGGCAGGTGTCCTTGCTGGTACTGGCAGGTGTCCTAGCTGGTGCTGGTACTGGCAGGTGTCCTAGCTGGTGCTGGTACTGGCAGGTGTCCTAGCTGGTACTGGTACTGGCAGGTGTCCTAGCTGGTGGTGGTACTGGCAGGTGTCCTAGCTGGTGCTGGTACTGGCAGGGTATCCTAGCTGGTGCTGGTACTGGCAGGGTGTCCTAGCTGGTACTGGCAGGGTGTCCTAGCTGGTACTGGCAGGGTGTCCTACCGGGTGCTGGCAGGGTGTCCTAGCTGGTGCTGACAGGGTGTCCTAGCTGGTGCTGGCAGGGTGTCCTAGCTGGTGCTGGCAGGGTGTCCTAGCTGGTGCTGGCAGGGTTTCCTAGCTGGTGCTGGCAGGGTTTCCTAGCTGGTGCTGGCAGGGTGTCCTAGCTGGTGCTGGCAGGGTGTCCTAGCTAGTGCTGGCAGGGTGTCCTAGCTGGTGCTGGCAGGGTGTCCTAGCTGGTGCTGGCAGGGTGTCCTAGCTGGTGCTGGCAGGGTGTCTTAGCTGGTACTGGCAGGGTGTCCTAGCTGGTGCTGGTACTGGCAGGGTGTCCTAGCTGCTGCTGGTACTGACAGGGTGTCCTTGCTAGTACTGGCAGGGTGTCCTTGCTAGTACTGGCAGGGTGTCCTTGCTGGTACTGGCATTGTGTCCTTGCTGGTACTGGCAGGGTGTCCTTGCTGGTACTGGCAGGGTGTCCTTGCTGGTACTGGTACTGGCAGGGTGTCCTAGCTGGTGCTCTTACTGGCAGGGTGTTCTTGCTGGTACTGGCAGGGTTTCCTAGCTGGTACTGGCAGGGTGTTCTAGCTGGTACTGGCAGGGTGTCCTAGCTGGTACTGGCAGGGTGTTCTAGCTGGTACTGGCAGGGTGTCCTAGCTGGTGCTGGTACTGGCAGGGTTTCCTAGCTGGTACTGGCTGGGTGTCCTAGCTGGTGCTGGTACTGGCTGGGTGTCCTAGCTGGTGCTGGTACTGGCAGGGTGTCCTACATGGTGCTGGTACTGGCAGGGTGTCCTAGCTGGTGCTGGTACTGGCAGGGTGTCCTAGCTGGTGCTGGTACTGGCAGGGTGTCCTAGCTGGTGCTGGTACTGGCAGGGTGTCCTAGCTGGTGCTGGCAGGGTGTCCTAGCTGGTGCTTGTACTGGCAGGGTGTCCTATCTGGTGCTGGTACTGGCAGGGTGTCCTAGCTGTTGCTGGTACTGGCAGGGTGTCCTAGCTGGTGCTGGTACTGGCAGGTGTCCTAGCTGTTGCTGGTAGTGGCAGGGTGTTCTAGCTGGTGCTGGTACTGGCAGGGTGTCCTAGCTGGTGCTGGTACTAGCAGGGTGTCCTAGCTGGTGCTGGTACTAGCAGGGTGTCCTACCTGGTGCTGGTACTAGCAGGGTGTCCTAGCTGGTGCTGGTACTCGCAGGGTGTCCTAGCTGGTGCTGGTACTCGCAGGGTGTCCTAGCTGGTGCTGGTACTCGCAGGGTGTCCTAGCTGGTGCTGGTACTCGCAGGGTGTCCTAGATGTTGCTGGTACTCGCAGGGTGTCCTAGATGTTGCTATTACTCGCAGGGTGTCCTAGATGGTGCTGGTACTCGCAGGGTGTCCTAGCTGGTGCTGGTACTCGCAGGGTGTCCTAGCTGGTGCTGGTACTCGCAGGGTGTCCTAGCTGGTGCTGGTACTCGCAGGGTGTCCTAGCTGGTGCTGGTACTGGCAGGTGTCCTAGCTGGTGCTGGTACTGGCAGGTGTCCTAGCTGGTGCTGGTACTGGCAGGTGTCCTAGCTGGTGCTGGTACTGGCAGGTGTCCTAGCTGGTACTGGCAGGTTTCCTAGCTGGTGCTGGTACTGGCAGGTGTCCTAGCTGGTGAGGGTACTGGCAGGTGTCCTAGCTGGTGCTGGTGCTGGCAGGTGTCCTAGCCGGTGCTGGTGCTGGCAGGTGTCCTAGCTGGTGCTGGCAGGTGTCCAAGCTGGTGCTGGCAGGTGTCCTAGCTGGTTCTGGTACTGGCAGGTGTCCTACCTGGTGCTGGTACTGGCAGGTGTCCTAGCTGGTACTGGCAGGTGCCCTAGCTGGTGCTGGTACTGGCAGGTGCCCTAGCTGGTGCTGGTACTGGCAGGTGTTTTAGCTGGTGCTGGTACTGGCAGGTGTCCTAGCTGGTGCTGGTACTGGCAGGTGTCCAAGCTGGTGCTGGTACTAGCAGGTGTCCAAGCTGGTGCTGGTATCAGTACCAGTACCGGCACCAGCTAGGACACCTGCCTGTACCGGCACCAGCTAGGACACCTACCAGTACCAGCACCAGCTAGGAGACCTGCCAGTACCAGCACCCAGCTTGTCCAGGTCTTCTTGAAGCCTCAAGCTGTCCTCCTCTGTCTTAATCCTTCTCATAATTTTGGCGTCGTCAGCAAACATTGAGAGGAATGAGTCTATACCCTCTGGGAGATCATTTACGTATATCAGAAACAGGATAGGTCCAAGTACAGAGCCCTGTGGGACTCCACTGGTGACTTCACGCCAGTCTGAGGTCTCACCCCTCACTGTAACTCTCTGCTTCCTATTGCTTAGGTACTCCCTTTTCCACTGGAGCGCCCTACCAGTTACTCCTGCCTGTTTCTCCAGCTTATGCATCAACCTTTTATGGGGTACTGTGTCAAAGGCTTTCCGACAGTCCAAAAAAAATGCAGTCCGCCCACCCTTCTCTTTCTTGCTTAATTTTTGTCACCTGATCGTAGAATTCTATCAAGCCTGTAAGTCAAGATTTACCCTCCCTGAACTCATGTTGATGGGTTGTCACAAAGTCTCTTCTCTCTAGATGTGTTACTAGGTTTTTTCTCACAATCTTCTCCATCACCTTGCATGGTATACAAGTTAAGGACACTGGCATGTAGTTCAGTGCCTCTTGTCTGTCACCCTTTTTGTATATTGGTACTACATTAGCAGTCTTTCATATTTCTGGTAGGTCCCCCGTTTCCAGTGACTTACTATACACTATGGAGAGTGGTAAGCAAAGTGCTCCTGCACACTCTTTCAATACCCATGGCGAGATTCAATCCGGCCCAACAGCTTTTCTCACATCCAGTTCCAATAGGTGCTTTTTGACCTCATCTCTTGTAATTTCGAACCTATCCAAGGTCACCTGGTTTGCTGCCACCTCTTCTAGCGCCGTGACATCTCCCTCTTCTATTGTAATGACCTCCTGGAACCTTTGTTGAGTTCTTCACACACCTCTTTGTCATTCTCTGTGTACCTGTCCTCGCCCACCCTAAGTTTCATCACCTGTTCCTTCACTGTTGTCTTCCTACTGATGTGACTGTGCAGTAGCTTTGGTTCAGTCTTGGCTTTATTAGCTATATCATTTTCATACCTTTTCTCAGCTGCTCTTCTCACACTGACATACTTGTTCCTGGTTCTCTGGTATCTCTCTATTTTCTGGTGTTCTGTTATTACGGAAGTTCCTCCATGCCCTTTTGTTCAGCTCCTTTGCTTTCATACATTCCCTATTAAACCACGGATTCTTCCTTTGCTTCTCTGTTTTTTCCTGTCGGGCTGGGACAAACCTACTTACAGCCTCCTGACATTTTTGGGTGACATAGTCCATCATGTCTTGTACGGACTTGGTGCCGAGTTCTGTGTCCCAATGTATATCCCATAGGAATTTATTCATCTCCTCATAGTTTCCCTTTCGGTACACCAGCCCTTTGGTTCCCAGTTCATTTTTGGGGGTGATAATTCCTAGCTCATCCAGGTACTCAAAGCTCAATACACTATGATCACTCATTCCCAGTGGGGCTTCCAACTTAACTTCCCTTATATCCGACTCATTTAGGGTAAATATTAGATCAAGCAAGGCTGGTTCATCCCCTCCTCTCATTCTTGTCTGTCCCTTGACGTGTTGACTTAGAAAGTTTCTTGTTGCCACATCCAGCAGCTTAGCTCTCCATGTGTCTGGGCCTCCATGTGGGTCTCTGTTCCCCCAATCTATCTTCCCATGGTTGAAGTCTCCCATGATTAGAAGTCGGGATCCGTTCCTGCTAGCCACAGAAGCTGCTCTCTCAATTATATTGATGGTGGCCAAGTTGTTTCTATCATATTTCTGTCTGGGTTCTCTGTCATTCGGTTGGGGTTATATATGACTACTATTATAATTTTCTGTCCTCCAGTTGCTATGGTGCCTGATATGTAGTCACTGAAACCTTCACAGTTCTGAATTACCATCTCTTCGAAACTCCAACCTTCTCTTAGTAGAAAAGCCACACCTCCTCCTCCTCTCCCTTCTCTCTCTTTCCTCACTACATAGTAGCCCTGTGGAAACACTGCATTTGTTATGATTTTCGTTAGCTTTGTTTGTGTGAGTGCTATTATGTCTGGGTTTTCTTCTAGTGCCCATTCTCCAAGTTCACTAGTTTTATTTGTAATCCCATCTATGTTAGTGTACATCGCCTTGAAGCTCACTTTCTTCTGTTCATTTTCATATCCCTTTTCTTGGCGAGTATTCTGCTGGTGTGGGAAGCTGTTCCATGGGTGAAAGGATCTGTGAGGTAGTTTGCAGGGTCTCAGAGGATTTTGGGGTGGGGGGTGGGGGGTTTAAGGGAAGGGGGGACAGGTAGGGTGTGGGTTAAGGAGAAAGGGGGGACATGGAGACCTACCAGTGTGTTGGTGGAGACCTCTGCCAGAGTGTTAGTGGAGACCTCTGCCAGAGTGTTAGTGGAGACCTCTGCCAGTGTGTTGGTGGAGACCTCTGCCAGTGTGTTGCTGGAGACTTCTGCCAGTGTGTTGCTGGAGACCCCTGCCAGTGTGTTGCTGGAGACCTCTGCCAGTGTGTTGCTGGAGATCTCTGCCTGTGTGTTGCTGGAGACCTCTGCCAGTGTGTTGCTGGAGACCTCTGCCAGTGTGTTGCTGGAGACCCTTGCCAGTGTGTTGCTGGAGACCCTTGCCAGTGTGTTGCTGGAGACCCTTGCCAGTGTGTTGCTGGAGATCTCTACCAGTGAGTTGCTGGAGACCTCTGCCAGTGAGTTGCTGGAGATACCTGCCAGTGTGTTGCTGGAGACCCCTGCCAGTGTGTTGCTGGAGACCCCTGCCAGTGTGTTGCTGGAGATCTCTACCAGTGACTTGCTGGAGACCCTTGTCAGTGTGTTGCTGGAGACCCCTGCCAGTGTGTTGCTGGAGATCTCTACCAGTGAGTTGCTGGAGATCTCTACCAGTGCGTTGCTGGAGACCCTTGTCAGTGTGTTGCTGGAGATCTCTACCAGTGTGTTGCTGGAGATCTCTACCAGTGAGTTGCTGGAGACCCCTGCCAGTGTGTTGCTGGAGACCTATGTCAGTGTGTTGCTGGAGACCTCTGCCAGTGTGTTGCTGGAGACCCCTGCCAGTGTGTTGCTGGAGACTTCTGCCAGTGTGTTGCTGGAGACCCCTGCCAGTGTGTTGCTGGAGATCTCTACCAGTGAGTTGCTGGAGATCTCTACCAGTAAGTTGCTGGAGACCCCTGCCAGTGAGTTGCTGGAAATCTCTACCAGTGAGTTGCTGGAGACCTCTACCAGTGTGTTGCTGGAGACCTCTGCCAGTGAGTTGCTGGAGACCCCTGCCAGTGAGTTGCTGGAGACCCCTGCCAGTGTGTTGCTGGAGACCCCTGCCAGTGTGTTGCTGGAGACCCCTGCCAGTGTGTTGCTGGGAATCTCTGCCAGTGTGTTGCTGGAGACCCCTGCCAGTGTGTTGCTGGAGACCCTTGCCAGTGTGTTGCTGGAGACCCTTGCCAGTGTGTTGCTGGAGACCCCTGCCAGTGTGTTGCTGGAGACCCTTGCCAGTGTGTTGCTGGAGACCCTTGCCAGTGTGTTGCTGGAGACCCCTGCCAGTGTCTTGCTGGAGACCTCTGCCAGTGTGTTGCTGGAGACCTCTGCCAGTGTGTTGCTGGAGACCTCTGCCAGTGTGTTGCTGGAGACCTCTGCCAGAGTGTTGCTGGAGACCTCTGCCAGTGTGTTGCTGGAGACCTCTGCCAGTGTGTTGCTGGAAACCTCTGCCAGTGTGTTGCTGGAAACCTCTGCCAGTGTGTTGCTGGAGACCTCTGCCAGTGTGTTGGTGGAGACCCCTGCCAGTGTGTTGCTGGAGACCTCTGCCAGTGTGTTGCTGGAGACCCCTGCCAGTGTGTTGCTGGAGACCCTTGCCAGTGTGTTGCTGGAGACCCTTGCCAGTGTGTTGCTGGAGACCCTTGCCAGAGTGTTGCTGGAGACCCTTGCCAGTGTGTTGCTGGAGACCCCTGTCAGTGCGTTGCTGGAGACCCCTGCCAGTGTGTTGCTGGAAACTTCTGCCAGTGTGTTGCTGGACACTTCTGCCAGTGTGTTGCTGGACACCTCTGCCAGTGTGTTGCTGGACACCTCTGCCAGTGTGTTGCTGGAGACCCCTGCCAGTGTGTTGCTGGAAACTTCTGCCAGTGTGTTGCTGGACACTTCTGCCAGTGTGTTGCTGGACACCTCTGCCAGTGTGTTGCTGGACACCTCTGCCAGTGTGTTGCTGGAGACCCATGCCAGTGTGTTGCTGGAAACTTCTGCCAGTGTGTTGCTGGAGACCCTTGCCAGTGTGTTGCTGGAGACCCTTGCCAGTGTGTTGCTGGAGATCCTTGCCAGTGTGTTGCTGGAGACCCCTGCCAGTGTGTTGCTGGACACTTCTGCCAGTGTGTTGCTGGACACTTCTGCCAGTGTGTTGCTGGACACTTCTGCCAGTGTGTTGCTGGACACCTCTGCCAGTGTGTTGCTGGACACCTCTGCCAGTGTGTTGCTGGAGACTTCTGCCAGTGTGTTGCTCGAGACTTCTGCCAGTGTGTTGCTGGACACTTCTGCCAGTGTGTTGCTGGACACTTCTGCCAGTGTGTTGCTGGACACTTCTGCCAGTGTGTTGCTGGACACTTCTGCCAGTGTGTTGCTGGACACTTCTGCCAGTGTGTTGCTGGACACTTCTGCCAGTGTGTTGCTGGACACTTCTGCCAGTGTGTTGCTGGACACTTCTGCCACTGTGTTGCTGGACACTTCTGCCAGTGTGTTGCTGGACACTTCTGCCAGTGTGTTGCTGGACACTTCTGCCACTGTGTTGCTGGACACTTCTGCCAGTGTGTTGCTGGACACCTCTGCCAGTGTGTTGCTGGACACCTCTGCCACTGTGTTGCTGGACACTTCTGCCAGTGTGTTGCTGGACACTTCTGCCAGTGTGTTGCTGGACACTTCTGCCACTGTGTTGCTGGACACTTCTGCCAGTGTGTTGCTGGACACTTCTGCCAGTGTGTTGCTGGACACTTCTGCGACTGTGTTGCCTGGACACTTCTGCCAGTGTGTTGCTGGACACTTCTGCCACTGTGTTGCTGGACACTTCTGCCAGTGTGTTGCTAGAGAGTAGAAGTGATGTTTTGGCACCGTGACTATACTGTGTAGGACTGGCCCATTATTTATTGAGAAAGGTGAACTCGCCGGCGTAAGGACCATGGAAGACAGGCTCAGGGAGGGAACCTTGAGTGGTGTACAATAGAAGATAGAAGTGGACTCACCGGGAAAGAAGATTGCAGAAGATATATAGTGTCCTATGCGAAAGTGACACCTGCAGTGTGATGTTATGTACATATGTGAATACATATTTTAGAAGTACACTTGGGGATGGGTCTTCCGTGTTATTTACCACCTTTTCTTTAAGACTGACTATTACTGCTAGTTCTTGATAACTTACGAAAGACTCGGGGGTAGGATTGACCTATAGATCTGATACCAAAGCCCCATATACAGTTTGATTAGTAAAGAGCCCGGTTACAGGCTAAGTGAAGCCGTAACAGAACGAACTACATCATGAGACGTGCACCATAAAGAGTAGATCAACATAGCGAGAACAACAATATAAAACGCAACAGAAGAACACAAGCAACAAAAGAACACAAACAACATAACGAGACGAGCAACATATCGACCCGAGCAGCATCACGATACAAGCACCAGACGAGCAACATAACGACACGAGCACGACATGAGCATCATGACGAGATGAGCAATGATACAAACAACATAGCGAGATGAGAAAGGATACGAGCAACATATGAAGACGACCAACATACCAAGACAAATATTGAGACTAGTTAGGAGATGGGCAACATAAACGAGACGAGCAACATGACACGATGATGAACAAAACGAGACGAGCAACATGACACGATGATGAACAAAACGAGACGAGCAACATAACACGATGATGAACAAAACGAGACGAGCAACATAACACGATGATGAACAAAACGAGACGAGCAACATAACACGATGATGAACAAAACGAGACGAGCAACATAACACGATGATGAACAAAACGAGACGAGCAACATAACACGATGATGAACAAAACGAGACGAGCAACATAACACGATGATGAACAAAACGAGACGAGCAACATAACACGATGATGAACTAAACGAGACGAGCAACATAACACGATGATGAACAAAACGAGACGAGCAACATAACACGATGATGAACAAAACGAGACGAGCAACATAACACGATGATGAACAAAACGAGACGAGCAACATAACACGATGATGAACAAAACGAGACGAGCAACATAACACGATGATGAACAAAACGAGACGAGAAAACGAGACACGTAATGAAATGAAGTGAACAGCATAATTAGGGGAGCAACAAAAAGAGGCGAGGAACATAATGAGACATGACACATTGCAGAACTTGCAACATAATGACATGAGACACATTGCAGAACTTACAACATAATGACATGAGACACATTACAAAACTTGCAACATAATGACATGAGACACATTACATAACTTGCAACATAATGACATGAGACACATTACACAACTTGCAACATGAGGCATTACAAAATTTGCAACATAACGACATGAGACATTAAAAAACTTGCAACATAACGAGACGAACAATGTTGAGAGATTATAATGGTTGTCCCGACTGTTGAGCTTGCAACAGTGACCTTAGGTGTATTAGGCACATTCCCTTGCATAAACTAGAACTATCTGGTATTGTAATGGTTGTCCCGACTGTTGAGCTTGCAACAGTGACCTTAGGTGTATTAGGCAGATTCCCTTGCATAAACTAGAACTATCAGGTATTATAATGGTTGTCCCGACTGTTGAGCTTACAACAGTGACCTTAGGTGTATTAGGCACATTCCCTTGCATAAACTAGAACTATCAGGTATTGTAATGGTTGTCCCGACTGTTGAGCTTGTAGCAGTGACCTTAGGTGTATTAAGCAGATTCCCTTGCATAAACTAGAACTATCAGATATTCAATAAATGCCTAGAGCAGCAGGCCTCACTTTCCCAAGTATTGACTGGAGTTATGACTCCTCAGTAGGTGACCTACTCAAGACAGAGGTATTGCTATAGGACTGTGATTCACCTTGGTCGTGCTATTCACTATGTGCATGAGGTGCAGCTCAGTGGTAAAGGTTCACATCAAGTTGTTTGACAGTTGATGAGTGCCAACATGGGGTCATGTTAGTTAGGTTGCAGTGTAATTTGTCTAAGAGTCAGGTCTAACGGAAAGATGGTGTAACGTTTAAGAAGTTTATTTACAACTTTCAACTAGTACAACACATGGGAATCCTTTACTTTGTTGACCAGACCAAACACTAGAAGGTGAAGGGACGACGACTTGTCGGTGGCTGTTTCTTGTTCACAGTAAGTTTAAGTCGGTTGAGTTCTGTTGGGTTCCCAGCCATATTGGCGTGTCTTTAAATGAGCGTGCGGATGCTGCCGCCAAGGAAGCTGTCCGCTCTTGTCCCATCTCTTGTAAAAGTATTCCATATTCCGACTTTTACCTGGTTATCCATTCCTCCATCCTTACCCGTAGGCAGGCTTCTTGGTCGTCTGTTACTGGTAACAAACTCCGTACTCTTAAATGTTGTGTTTCCTCGGGGCCGTCCTCCTATCACCGTAACCGGCGATGGGAAACTGCTCTGGCGAGGTTGCGTATTGGCCAAACTCGCTTAACCCATGGTCACTTGATGGCGCGCCGCCCTGCTCCTTCTCCTAATTGCATTGTCCCTCTTACGGTTGTGCATGTCCTTCTTGAATGTCCTGACTTCCGGGATGAGCGTGTGTCTTGCTTTCCGACCGCCCCTCGCGGTCACCTGTCCCTCGATAGAATTCTTGGTGACTCGAATACTTTTGATATCGTTCGCCTTATGCGTTTTTGTTCTCGTATTGGCATCCTTGGTGATATTTAGCACACTCTGATTATTCCACACATTTGATAGTGCTACATAGCCTTCCCGGTTTGGTGCCTTCTTTTGATAATTACTTACTTGTCGGTCCGTCCTGGACCGAAAAGTCGTCGTCCCTTCATCTTCTAGTGTGTCTGGTCAACATTCTTCAGCCACGTTATTGTGACTCATCGCCTTCATCCTTCACTTTAATTAGGAGTGTCAAATCAATTAGCTATGTATTAGTTAATTAGCTATGGCATTCACTCTCACACATCGTGGCATACACACACTCAGACTTCGTGGCACACACACTCACACATCGTGGCATACACACTCACACTCAGACATCGACGATGGTGGCCTCGGCAGCTAGGTCAGGAGGTTATGCCATCAACCTCCAGCCAGCGTCCTTGACGAACCTTCACCCGTAAGTCACCTCAGAGACCACAGTCCCTCTCACACAACTTGAGAATAAAGCCACAGACAGTCACATATATATTTACAAAGTACTTCATTCCACACGGGAAGTCTTACTTGTGTTGAGTACATGTTACAGTCTCTCACTCGTTGAGCTGCTGTGCCAACACACACACACACACAAAGGGTTGAGTTGCTGTGCCAACACAATTCTATTCAGAGGTTGATCTACTGTGCCCCCCCCCCCACACACACACAGGTTGAACTGCTGTGCCAACACACACACAGAAGTTGAGCTGCTGTGCCAACACACTCACACACACAGAGGTTAAGCTGCTGTGCCAACACACCCACACATTCAGAGGTTGAGCTGCTGTGCCAACACATCCACACACACACAGAGGTTGAGCTGCTGTGCCAACACACCCACACACAAAGGTTTAGTAAGTAAATAATTATCAAAAAGAAGGCACCAAACCGGGAAGGATATGTAGCACCAAATGTGTGGGATAATCATAGGGCGCTAAACATCACCAAGGATGCCAATACGAGAACAGAAACGCATAAGGCGAACGATATCAAAAGTATCAGTGTCACCAAGAATACTATCGAGAGAAAAGCGACCGTGGGGGACAGTCGGAAAACAAGTCACATGCTCGTCCCGGAAGTCAGGACATTCAACAAGGATATGCACGACCGTAAGAGGGACAATGCAATTAGGACAATAAGGAGCAGGGCGGCGCTCCATCAAGTGGCCATGAGTTAAGCGAGTATGGCCAATACGCAACCTCGCCAGAGCCGTTTCCCACATCCGGTTACGGTGGTAGGAGGACGGCCATGAGGACACACAACTTTTAAGAGAACGTAGTTTGTTACCAGTAACAGACGACCAACAATCCTGCCAACTGGTAAGGATGAAGGAATGGATAACCGGGAAAAAGTCGGAATAAGGAATACCTTAATGAGAAATGGAACAAGAGAGGACAGATTCCCTAGCGGCAGCATCCGCACGCTCATTTAAAGACTCGCCAATATGGCTGGGAACCCAACAAAACTCAACCGACTTAAAGGAGAGAGCAGGTGGCGATGAGCTTAGAGAATAGCATAAAGCTCCACTGTGAGATGCTAGTCTCCGGAGGTAAGCGACACATATAAGTGTGATAAAAAACAACAACAGAGTAGCCAACACCGTCCACAGACTTAGAGCCATTGGTGAAGACGGAAACGGAGTGGGAGTGAGAAGAAAAGTTCTCAATGAAAAGGCATTTTAGAACCGTAGGAGGGGGTAAAAGCTTTAGGGATGCGGCGTCAAAGAGATACAAAACTGCGGAAGGGGGGCTCTCCACGGGGGCAAAGAAGGAACAACACGAGGAGAAATATTAGAAATACGAATGGAAAGAGAATCCTATAAGCGAGATAACCGGTCAGAAAGAGGGAGGTGGTGAAGAGGAACAGGAACCGCAGGAGGGATAAAAGTTAAAGCACGACAGAGGGGAGAGGAAGGGAGGTTGTAAGGACCGCGCAAGATAGCGAAGACAGTAGCGATCACGGCGGTCCTGGAGAGATAAGAAGCCAGTGTCAACATACAAGCAGAGGACGGGAGTCGAACGAAAGG
>WNGS01001312.1:67098257-67102093 GCA_020271785.1 Procambarus virginalis | reverse complement strand
TTTCTCTCTGCTCGTCGTCACTTTACTTAGATTTCACGTGGCAGGTTCTTGATGACCTCCATAACAGTGATCATTTCCCCATCCTCGTTTCCTTTTTCTCTTTACACCCTCCCCTTTCTATCCCTAGGTGGCAGTTTGCCAAGGCTGACTGGTGCCTATTCACCCTCCGTGCTACTCTCTCTGACCTCTCCTCTCTGCCTCTTCTTCGCACCCTCCTCCTTTTTTATGACACTGTTTTCAACGCTGCCCTCCGCTCTATTCCTCGATCTTCCTCCTGGGGTACACGGAACTGCGTTCCCTGATTGAATGCGGACTGTGCTCGGGCTGTCCGCTGTAAGCGTGCAGCCTGGAAGAAACACCGCCGCCGGCAGACACCTGATTCTTTTATTCTGTTTCGCAAGGCAAGTACGGTGGCCTGTAGGACCATCCGTACAGCTAAACGTGCGAGTTGGAAATCTTATGTATCCACCATTACGTCCGATACTCCTCTGCCGCAGATCTGGAAGATGATCCGCAAGATTGTGGACAAGTTCGTTCCAGATGTCTCGCCGGTTCTTCACCTCCGTGGAACTCGTGGCGGATCCAGTGAAGGTCGCGCCAAACTGGGTTCCCCTTTTCTTCTGTTGACTCTGGTTCTCATCTTCCTCAGTCCTTCCTTCTTCATAAGCCTGTTCTTGAAACTTAACCTTTAGATTTCCACACTCATCTCCGCCTTCCCTATAACGATCCTTTCTCTCTTTCTGAACTTCAGTCTGCCCTGACCCTCTACGGATCTACAGCTGCGGGCTCGGATGACGTTCATTATGAGATGCTTCGCCATCTCCCTCCTTTCACGTCTCGGTATTTACTGAGTCTGTATAACCAGGTCTGGGAGTCGTCGTCCGTCCCTAAGGACTGGCTCGACGCCGTTGTACTCCCTATTCGGGAACCAGGGTCTCTCGGTACGTCCCCTTAGGACTTCCGCCCTATTGCTCTCACGAGTTGTGTTTGCAAGCTCTTTGAGCATAAGGTAAATGTCCGTCTGATGTGGTTCTTGGAACACCATCGCCACCTCTCTCCTTCTCAATTTGATTTTCGCAAGTGCCGCAGCATGACTGATGTCCTGGTGAACTTGGAGGTCTATATTCGTACTGCTTTTGCTGCGAAGAACTCCATTGTTGTCTTTTTTGACCTGGAAAAGGCTTAAGACACGACTTGGAGATACCATATTCTGTCCCAACTTCGTTCTTTTGGCCTTCGTGGTAATCTCCCTCTCATCCTTCAAAGCTTTCTCTCGTCGTACCTTTCGAGTCAGGCTTGGTACCACTCTCTCTGCCTCTTTTCGGCAGTATGAAGGTGTGCCCCAAGGTAGTGTTTTGAGTACTACTCTTCTTCTGGTTGCCCTCAATGGTCTTCTTTCCTCCCTTCCTTCTGGCATCTTCTCCGCTCTTTATGTTCACGATCTTACTCTTTGATGTCGGGGTGATGATTCGCCTCTCCTTCAACGGCGGCTTCAACTTGCCATTGATGCCGTGTCATCTTGTGCCACCAATCATGGCTTCAAGTTCTCTACTACTAAGACTTGTTCCATGACTTTTACTCGGAAGCGGGTCGTTCTTCGTCCCTCTGTCTATTTATGGTCATCCCCTTGAGTACAAAGATTGTCAAGCCTGTGGGGTTATTCTTTGACATTCGTTTGTCTTGGTCACCCCATGTCTTCTAACTCCGTGTTGAATGTTCTAAGGCCCTTAACCTTCCTAAGGTTTTGTCCCATACTTCTTGAGGGAGCAGATAGGCGCACGCTCCTCTATTTGCACTCCTCTCTCGTCCTGTCCAAACTCGATTATGGTTCCCCCTGCAGACTCTTCTGCTTCTCCTTCTACTTTTAGCCGTCTTGATCCTTTGCACCATACAGGGTTGCGCCTCAGCTCTGGTGCCTTTCGTTAGACTCCCGCCCTCAGTTTGTATGTTGACACTGGTTTCCTAACTGTCCAGGACCACCGTGATCGCTACTGTCTTCGCTATCTTGTGTGATTCTCACAACATCCTCTCGCCTCTGTCGTGCTTTAACTTTTACCCCTCCTGTGGTTCCTGTTTTTCTTCATCGCCTCCTTCTTTCTGTCCGGCTGTCACACTTACAGGACTATCTTTCCGTTCGTATTTTTAATGTCTCCTCGTATTGTTCCTTCCCCGTCCCCCGTCCAAAGTTTTGTACATCCTTTATCCGCATCACTAAAGCTTTTACCCCTCCTACGGTTCTGAAGCAACTTTTCCTTGAACACTTTTCTTCACACTCCCGCTCCGTTTCCATCTTTACCGATTGGTTTAAGTCTACTGACGGTGTGGGCCTGTTGTTTTTCCTGACCGCACTTGTATGTGTCGCCTCCCTTCGGAGACTAGCATCTTCACAGCAGAACTATATGCTGTCTCTAATGCTCTCCGTCTCCAGCTTTCTCATTGTCAATCCTCCTTTGTGGTTGTAGTCGACTCTCGCAGTGCCCTCATGGCTCTCGGGTCCTTTAATCCTGTCCATTCGGTGGTCGTCGTGATTCAACATTGGCTGTTTCTTATCTCTAGTAAATTTAAATCCGTAGTTTTGCTGGGTTCCTAGCCATATTGGTGTTTCTTTAAATGAGTGTGCAGTTGTTGCTGCTAGAGAAGCTATCCGCTCTTGTCCTGTGTCCCATAAAGGTATTCCTTATTTCGACTTTTATCCAGTTATTCATTCCTCCATCCTTCCCAGTTGGCAGGGTTGTTGGTCTTCTGTAGTTGGTAACAAGCTGAGTACTCTCAAACGTACTGTGTTTCCATGGCCTTCCTCCTGTCACCGTAACCGGCGGTGGGAAATGGCTCTAGCAAGTTTGCGTATTGGCCATACTCGCTTAACTCGCGGTCACTTAATGGAGAGCCGCCCTGCTCCTTATTGTCCAAATTGCATTGTCCCTCTTACAGTCGTGCATATCCTTGTTGAATGTCCTGACTTCCAGGACATGCATGTGTCTTGCTATTCGACCATCCCTCGCGGTCACTTGTCCCTTGATAGAATTCTTGGTGAATCGGATACTTTTGATATCATTCGCCTTATGCGTTTCTCTTCTCGTATTGGCATTCTTGGTGATATTTAGCACCCTCTAATTATTTTGCACTCTGATGGTATTACATAGCCTTCCCAGTTTGATGCCTTCTTTTGATAATTACTTACTTAGCCCTGTGCCTTCAACTTGTAATTGTGGGCCTTTATTTGTAGTTTTATAAACACATCTGTACATAAGGGAGAGACATAATTAAATACAACTCCACAGTAAGCAGGAGTCGTCGTGGTCTGCCTGTGGGGTCGACCGTTGGGGTCCTCATGGTCCCCGGGTCAAACTCGAGTATAGGTACAACTCCTTTTAATGTTATCCTTCGTGTCATGTTTGTTATTGTTCTCTTGTGTTGAAAACTTTATAATATATATGTCCTTTAACCATACGATATATTACACATGATAGATAAAACACAATACATAACGTTTTTTTGTGATCATAATATCTTTATGTATCAATAACAAAATATCGAGATCATTAAATTGGATCGCACCTGCATCTCTGTCCTCCCCGGGCACATGCACTACCGACTGAACCATGATGAGCTCAACGGTATGTCAACCATAACTACTACCAGACTGTTATGGTCTTAGGCTACAGGAGAAACGAGTCTGCCCCTGAGAGTTATTCTACCAGACCTGACCTGACTAAGAGGTCAAAGAAATATAGACCTGAAAATACTGACAGTAAACACTCAAATTTAACGGGTAGTTTAAAAGTATGGGCAGTGAATAAGAATATAAATAAATGACTTGACATGAGATGTGGAGA
>WNGS01001312.1:67085757-67093257 GCA_020271785.1 Procambarus virginalis | reverse complement strand
GACCGTTGTCCGAGTAGCTGGTTACCGTTTCCAAAAAAGTGAGCAGGTTTGTAAGGCAAGATCTACTTTTGACAAACCCATGTTGTGTCGATTTTACAAGATTGTTCATTGAAAGATGTTGAATGATTCCCTCCCTTTTGGATTCTTCTCCTTCTGCATGTGATGTTAGATTTATCCAATCTATTGTTTCAGTGTTAAAGTCCTCCATTATTAGGGTTTGGGTTTCAGATGCCATATTGATCACATGGAGATCCACAAGTTTCTCTGTCGATGCTGAGTCAGCCCTGTATATAAATTCCCACAGTCATCATGTTTCCATTTTGAATTAATATGTTGCACCATACAGACTCTGAGGATCCCATGGTGTTCAGTTCCTCTCTTTTAGTGGCATCCAGGTCCTCTTTCACACACAGCATCACCCCACCTACTCCTGTTGTTCTGTTCTTTATGAAAGGTGTGTGGTATCCTGGGAGAAAAAATTCCTTCTATTACATCCTCTCGTCCACATGCTTCACTGATGACAATGATGTCAGGCTTTTCAGCCTCAGCATACACACATAGGGAGTCAAATTTATTCACCAATCTTATGACATTTGTGTAAAAACTGTTAAATTCGGTGGGAAGGGAAACGAGCGTGTGATCCACATGGTGTTTATTAACAAGAGACGATGATCTTTACCATGACGTCACACCGGGTATAGGTTCCATGCATATAAATATTTTTCCTTATACACAAATGAGAATTGGCTCTTAACAATTTCGCGCTCCCTGGCCAACCTGTCCTCTTAAAAAGAACGTCGCTTTTGGCCGTTTGCCCGTATGGCCGAATTTGGACGTAATTTGAAAATGAAAAAAAAATGAAAATAAATATGGGATTTTTTTTTCAACAACAGTAAGTTAAGAGTCCTCCGATAGGTTAGGTGGGCAGGAAATTCTCAAAGTTTCAAAACGTTATGAAAAACGTTAATTTAAAGTGTCCTTTCATAACCTCTGCGCATACTCCGGACGACTCAAATAGAAAACGGGACAGTACGTCACTTGTGAGTAGATTTCATTTCAAATTACGTCCAAATTTGGCCGTAGCGCGCATACGTTATTTTTAAGAGGACGGTTGCCCTGGCAGTAGGCTGGCATAGGCCCCCAAGTGAGCCGTTCGTGTAGGCCTACTGCGTGTCAACACTAAACTGTTTATAATCTTTTCGGGCTGCTCACCTTAATTTTCGGTGTATGTATTTAAATTTGGTATCAATGTGTTCGCCAGAGAATGCTCTAGAGGAATATATACCTACATTTTCACCAAACCCGACATGAGAACCACACCAAATAAGAAACTATGGCGGTCGTTAGCCGTGAGCGTCAAACAGCGCAGAAATGTTTATGATCTTTTCATGTTTGTCAATCCCAGAATTGTGCTACGTCATTAATTTTGGTATCACTGTGACCGCAATAAAATTCCCTTCACGGACATATGCATATAAATGTATAATCATGATCGCGGCCCACCCGCAAGAGTGTGGGAAGTGGCTGAAGTATTACCTTTACCAGAAGGCAGATTGGCGAAACACTTTTTGAAAAGTGTTATTCTTTTCACTGTCCTGACCTTAATTTTCGATGTACGTACTTAATTTTTGTACCAATATGTTTGCAATAAAATGTTCTAGAAGAACATATATATAAAATGTCACACAAGGATGCGTCTGACCGGAACCAAATAAAAAAAACTTCATCGATTACACTCGTCATGTCAACATTTTACAATAGTTTTACCACGAAGATACAAGCGAACTCCGTTCTCTCAAATAGGCTATGTGACTATTAGGAAAAAAACGAAAATTTAATGGTAAACATGCTTAAATTATCCTAAAGTCGATCGGATAGGAATTGGATTTTATAGAAATATTTTTTTTCAAATGCCCCTTGAGGTGCATTCAAGAGATAAATATATGTCCTGCTCAAGTGACATATGGGTGCTAAATTGTGCATAATTTAAAGGCGATCATTTTAAAACCACTTCCAGATTGATCTGATAAAATTTAAATTTTTAACATATTTTAATGAGTGACTCAGCGCCGCGTCGTCGGAGAGGAATCGGGAGAAAAATGAGTGACTGGAGATCTTGTCGTTGGAGCGTGAAAGTGACTATAATCGTATAAAATAATCCTAACATTAACAATTTATTAATAAATTGATAACAGACTCATGATGGTGTTCCTGGAGGGCTGAGCGATTGTTCCTCTATTATGTTATTTTGTACGCTGTCACTATGGTTAACCTGTTTGTCTTCCGAGATGTAGATTTAGTTCTGTCTGTATAGGTGAAGGACAATGTCCCCTCCTCCATCTACTATCTGCTGTTTGTCTGCCTTCGGAAACTAGCACGTTATTATTTGATTGTCGGCTATTTAATGCTAGTTGTGAGAAAAGGATGGCTGGGTAATTAAGCTGTCTACTATAGTTGGCGATGAGTCACAATAACATGGCTAAAGTATGTTGACCAGACCACACACTCGTCACATGACCAGACCACACACTCGTCACATGACCAGACCACACACTCGTCACATGACCAGACCACACACTCGTCACATGACCAGACCACACACTCGTCACATGACCAGACCACACACTCGTCACATGACCAGACCACACACTCGTCACATGACCAGACCACACGCTCGTCACATGACCAGACCACACACTCGTCACATGACCAGACCACACACTCGTAATAGGACACCTGCCAGTACCGGCACAGGGACACCTGCCAGTACCAGCAAGGACACCTGCCAGTACCAGCTGTGAGGAGATGTAGAATCTCCTCAGCTAGTTTTCCTAGTTTCTAGAATAGGCTAGTCGCTCTAGGGACTCTAGAAACTGAAGCTTTCAAATTTGCATATACTTGTTGGGTGTCATATGAAAGCTTATGTTAAATGCTGTCAGTTAAAACTAATTAGAGGTCTGTGATTGCTCTGTAGAGAGAATTACAGCAAAATTTTCCTGTTCTGTGAAACAGAGAGATGGTAGTATAACAAAAACCGTTAGAGGTGGAGGGGGAACAGTGGGGGAACGCTGCCTCCCCCCCACCAAGGGAGACGTTGAGACGTTGTGTTAGGCCTCACCCTCCTTGTGACGTCACGCCATGCCACAGGCTAGGGGCACCGGTGATTGGTCTAGGCACCCCTGCTCCTATGCCGAATTTTGGCGCGAAGAACTGTTATTGGAAGCTGCACGAGGGACAGTGCCGGCTTCCTGCTGATTGGTCAAGACAAGGTAGGGGGAGAGAAATAGGGGATGTGTGTCTCTCGGGCCCGCCAAAGAGGCAGTTTGAATTGGGCAGCCAGGGTGTGAAGAGTGTCCAGGTGGGGGTGGCGGGCTGCCACCCCCACCACCGTTATCGCTCCTGTCGTTCTGTTTACTCATGTTGCATGGCACTCCAGCCACCCTGGGTGTGTCGAAGCCCAAATTTGCGAGAAACTGGGACTTGGACTTTGAATTCCGCCCGACGTCGTCCATGTGGTAGGTGACGCCGGCCAGTGTCACCCTGTCACCCCAGTGTAAGAGCGAGTCATGCTCTGGTATGATGGGGTTGTTAGTGATTCCCCATCCATGTGTGTATGCCACGCGGCCACCCAGGCCGCCCCCTGGCCGCCCGCGGCCACCCGCACCCGCCGGCCGCCCAGCCAGCACCCACCCACCTTACCCCGCGCGCGCGCGCCCGGGTGGGGTGGGGTGCTGTGACGTCACGCGCCACCCGTGGCCACCCTCCTGAAGGCCACGCAGTGGCCACATGTTGGCCACCACCTTTGGCCACCCCTTGGCCACATTCCCAGGACAGCCTAAGGCCACATCTTGTCGACGCACGAGGAGCAAGCTAAGTGTTGACAGCCAGGTGGTAAGGACCTGGGAAATGAGGAAATGTGTGGAAGGAAACGTGAGTACTTTATCAGTGTCTCAGATTAGTGGAAATCATAGTAGAAAAGTTGTGTGAGCCCCTAGCCCGGCCAGGCTAGGGAAGTAGCTGAGACGCCCGTCTGTGGCATGCCCAGGTGACTGTGGGGCAGTACCTGGAGAGGGAAATTGTCACTGTAAATCACGTAGTGATATAATTATATATCTGTAGATATATTGTTGTGTGTAGACTGACTAGAGTTTGGGACCAGTCAGTGTAGAGAAATCATCATATAAATGATCCAGTCTGGCGATTCTGTATAATCGTCCAGCCTTGGTTAGTGCCATGGTACCTCATTATGTAATTAGGCCAGGTTAGAGTTAATTAAGCAGGCCCGTGGGGCAGGGTTATTAGTGAATATCCTGAGGTCTGTATATACCTGTTGATTAATTACATTGTTTATGGAGGCCATTTCCATATGTTTCATTTGCATGTTGCATGTATGATGTTGTGTGGTGAGTCAGTAGATGTGATCGCTGACTGATTGCCTAATGATGTCATTAGCATGGGGGGCATGCTGACGGTATCATTATGTGCAGGTTTGTGCAGTGTTATCAGGTATACGATATTACTGTCCTAGGAACTGTGTTGAGGATTTAAAGGGACCCTTTGAGTATTCAGGGAAATTCTCAGTCACTTAATGGAGCGAGCAATTTGTTAATTTGCCTAATTATGGGAGAATTAGTGCCAGCTGTCCGCGTAGAGCGACGGTGTCTTATATTAACGTATATTGTCTTGCTGAAGCCACCGGGATCGGGCGATCTTTTGCAACGTTTGCAAGATTAGAGGGACAGTAAGATTGGTATACCTTGAGTGTTGCAAAACCGTGTGTTATCACTGTGTGGGCATAGTAATTAACGAGTTGCAGTAGCAACCGTATGTGGGCAGTGCTATTTTATGTTTTGCATGCCATTATATGTGTGACCTATGTAACCTTAGGGTTACTTTGTTTCTTTGAGTTGTGTTGAGTACTTGAGGATTCAGTGAGTTAATTAGGGGTAATTAACTGGATAAGGGGGTGCACACTTGAAGTTGTTGAATGAGTGAGTGCTGTTATGGGAGAACAGTGTTGAACTTGAGCTTGTGGGAATACGTGTCCGGTGCAATTAATTGTCCGTGTGACAATTAATTGACCACTCTAGCTAATTATGTAATTAGCATTCTCATCATGAATTCACGTAGTGGGAGAGGATCTGTCAGAGTCTGTCAGTGATAGTGTTAACGTCAGTTGCTCGAGACTAACTGCCTTTCGGGGTTGGGGCAATTAGTGGCTCATGATAATTAGTGGAGTAATTAACGTCTGGAGTCTTGAGGACTCAGATGACTCGGTAAAGCGAGGTCATGGGGTTAGCATAATACGTTATATTAATCATATTCTGTCTGGTGACAGTGGATTAAGTTGCACTCATTGTTAATTAGGGTAATTAACTCCTCTTCCGTGAATTCACAGTGTTTGATGAGACCTGCTTAGGCAGTGCGGAGTGAGACGTATTTATGTATGATTAATTATCGGTCCTGGTGACAGTTAATTAATTGCTCAAGGCTAATTAGGGTAATTAGCACTCATTAGTAAGTAAACGTAATTAATGATACACAGACTGTTGAGAAGCCACCCACTTGGGGTAGGCTTAGTTAACGTAACTCAATTGGGATGTAATTAGTGGTCCGTTTGACCTTAATTAAGAATTACTCACTGAATACTTGCAAGGAGTCAAGTGTGATGTAATTTAAGAGTTTGAGTTATTGTGACAAGAGGACTTGTGTTAACGTAGAGTACTATCATGTTGTGTCTAGCGTGAGACACTTGTTTGTGATTAAAGTAGTACTTGTTGCTGACTGCTGTGATCAGTCAATTTCCATCATTATTCACATAATCAATGTTGTAATTGATTAAGGCAATTTCTTTTGGTTATCGTCTAGTGACGAGGGTAAAGTAACTTAGGGATGAGTGGAGCTGTGTCCCAGAATCCCACCTTGCCTGACTTTGTTCACTTTAGTTGTGATAGGGGGAGTCACTGTTAGACTACCCACCTGATTACGGGGGTCGCTCCTGTGGGCGGGAGGACCTTAAGCTTGTGATTAGAGTAGCTGCCACTAGGAAGCCGTGTCACTATTGATTGCTTGCTTGTGTCATCAGTGGAAATTTGTTCAGTTAGTTCATGTTGTCAGCCCGAAGTGTCAGCAGGATGGAGCCTGCTGTCATTTCTCGAGGGGCTGTTGAATAGCTGTGTTGCAAATGCCACTGGATGGACATTAACGTAATTAAATCACTCGCTGTGGTGTAACTTAGTCTGTGATATTTTTCTTTGAATTTGCAATATTGCGTCATCAGTGGGCACACCTGTGTTCAGGTTAGTTCAGTATGCAGCCACACAGCAAGGGTTGCTATTTAGCTGTTGGTTATGGTGCCACTGGATGGACATTAACGTAAAGATTAATTTGAGGAAGGGTGCTGGAGTTGCCAGTGAACCCATTAGTTATTGATGTCATTGAAAGGCTACTGATTTGATTGCATTGCAACCGCTATTGCAGGTGTAGACTGCACTGAGGCGTAGAACAGTTAGGAGGTTACTGGAGACGTGTTTCAGAACTCACTGTGTCATTTGTTGTAATTGTGATTATAGATCTGTTAGTTCTTGCTTGCTTGTTGATTCCTCTGTGGGCACGCTTATAGTGTCACAGGAAGGACGTCGAGTAACGTCATTGACATTCTTTTGTTTTAATGTAGTAGTCTAGTCTCTTGTTATAATAAATTGTTATTTACAGAAAACGGTCTTTGATGTCAACCTTCAACTATCCTGTGCCACTCCCATAATCTGATATGATAATATTGTTGTTTTGATCTTGATATGACGGCTGTGCTCTTGGGAATTCGAATTCCAATTCATAGCGCCACACAACAAATAAAATTTGATTGTGAGAACCCGTCGGTTACCCTTTATTGGTTTTAACGTCATGTTTAACTAGGAGGAACCAGCGGCCTATTGTGGACAGGTTTTCACCCCTGCTGGTGGAAGCCTGGCGGTTTGCTCCCGCTTCTCCTTTTTCTACTGGACTCATGCTTAACTGCCAAGAGCAGCCTTTAAACTTGTAGTCCACCTCCTAAGGGAGGTAGGCGTAGAGAAAAATCTCACATAGCACCATATAGGAACCTGCCAGTAACCAGCACCGGGACACCTGCCAGTACCAGCACCGGGACACCTGCCAGTACAGCACCGGTACACTGCCAGTACCACACCGGGACAACTGCCAGTACCAGCACCAGATAGGACCCTGCCAGTACCGGCACCGGGACACCTGCCAGTACCGGCACCGGACACCTGCCAGTACCAGCACCGGGACAACTGCCAGTACCAGCACCTGGACACCTGCCAGAACCAGCACCAGCTAGGACACCTGCCAGTACCCACACCAGCTAGGACAATTGCCAGTAATCCACACCCTAGGACACCTGCCAGTACCAGCACCAGCTAGGACACCTGCCAGTACCAGCACCAGCTAGTACACCTGCCAGTACCGAGCACCAGCTAGCACACCTGCCAGTACCGGCAC
>WNGS01001312.1:67058572-67069837 GCA_020271785.1 Procambarus virginalis | reverse complement strand
GCCGGTACTGGCAGTTGTCCCGGTGCTGGAACTGGCAGGTGTCCCGGTGCTGGTACTGGCAGGTGTCCTAGCTGGTGCAAGTACTGGCAGGTGTCCTAGCTGGTGATGGTATGCAGGTGTCCTAGCTGGTGCTAGTACTGGCAGGTGTCCTAGCTGGTGTGGTACTGGCAGGTGTCCTAGCTGGTGCTGGTACTGGCAGGTGTCCTAGCTGGTGCTGGTACTGGCAGGTGTCCTAGCTGGTACTGGCAGGTGTCCTAGCTGGTGCTGGTACTGGCAGGTGTCCTAGCTGGTGCTGGTACTGGCAGGTGTCCTAGCTGGTGCTGGTACTGGCAGGTGTCCTAGCTGGTGCTGGTACTGGCAGGTGTCCTAGCTGGTGCTGGTACTGGCAGGTGTCCTAGCTGGTGCTGGTACTGGCAGGTGTCCTAGCTGGTGCTGGTACTGGCAGGTGTCCCGGTGCTGGTACTGGCAGGTGTCCTAGCTGGTGCTAGTACTGGCAGATGTCCCTGTGCCGGTACTGGCAGGTGTCCTAGCTGGTGCTGGTACTGGCAGGTGTCCCGGTGCTGGTACTGGCAGGTGTCCCGGTGCTGGTACTGGAAGGTGTCCCGGTGCTGGCAGGTGTCCTAGCTGGTGCTAGTACTGGCTGATGTCCCTGTGCTGGTACTGGCAGGTGTCCTAGCTGGTGCTAGTACTGGCAGATGTCCCTGTGCCGGTACTGGCAGGTGTCCTAGCTGGTGCTGGTACTGGCAGGTGTCCCGGTGCCGGTACTGGCAGGTGTCCTAGCTGGTGCTGGTACTGGCAGGTGTCCCGGTGCTGGTACTGGCAGGTGCCCCGGTGCTGGTACTGACAGGTGTCCCGGTGCTGGTACTGGCAGGTGTCCCGGTGCTGGTACTGGCAGGTGTCCCGGTGCTGGTACTGGCAGGTGTCCCGGTGCCGGTACTGGCAGGTGTCCTGTTGCCGGTACTGGCAGGTGTCCTGGTGCCGGTACTGGCAGGTGTCCTAGCTGGTGCCAGTACTGGCAGGTGTCCTAGCTGGTGCTGGTACTGGCAGGTGTCCCGGTGCTCGTACTGGCAGTTGTCGGTCCGGTGCTGGTACTGGTTGGTGTCCCGGTGCTGGTACTGGAAGGTGTCCCATTACTGGTACTGGCATGTGTCCCGGTGCCGGTACTGTCAGGTGTCCCGGTGCCGGTACTGGCAGGTGTCCCGGTGCAGGTACTGGCAGGTGTCCCGGTGCTGGTACTGGCAGGTGTCCCTGTGCGGTACTGGCAGGTGTCCCGGTGCCGGTACTGGCAGGTGTCCCGGTGCCGGTACTGGCAGTTGTCCTAACTGGTGCTGGTACTGGCAGGTGTCCTAGCTGGTGCTGGTACTGGCAGGTGTCCTAGCTGTGCTGGTACTGGCAGGTGTCCTAGCTGGTGCTGGTACTGGCAGGTGTCCTAGCTGGTGCTGGTACTGGCAGGTGTCCTAGCTGGTGCTGGTACTGGCAGGTGTCCTAGCTGGTGCAGGTACTGGCAGGTGTCCTAGCTGGTGCTGGTACTGGCAGGTGTCCTAGCTGGTGCTGGTACTGGCAGGTGTCCTAGCTGGTGCTGGTACTGGCAGGTGTCCCTGCGCCGGTACTGGCAGGTGTCCTAGCTGGTGCTGGCAGGTGTCCTAGCTGGTGCTGGTACTGGCAGGTGTCCTTGCTGGTGCTGGTACTGGCAGGTGTCCCGGTGCTGGTACTGGCAGGTGTCCCGGTGCCGGTACTGTCAGGTGTCCCGTTGCCGGTACTGGCAGGTGTCCTAGCTGGTGCTGGTACTGGAAGGTGTCCCGGAGCTGGTACTGGCAGGTGTCCCGGTGCCGGTACTGGCAGGTTTCTAGCTGGTGCTGGTACTGGCAGGTGTCCCCGTGCTGGTACTGGCAGGTGTCCCGGTGCTGGTACTGGCAGGTGTCCCGGTGCTGGTACTGGCAGGTGTCCCGGTGCCGGTACTGGCAGGTGTCCCGGTGCCGGTACTGGCAGGTGTCCCGGTGCCGGTACTGGCAGTTGTCCCGGTGCCGGTACTGGCAGGTGTCCTAGCTGGTGCTGGTACTGGCAGGTGTCCTAACTGGTGCTGGTACTGGCAGTGTCCTAGCTGGTGCTGGTACTGGCAGGTGTCCTAGCTGGTGCTGGTACTGGCAGGTGTCCTAGCTGGTGCTGGTACTGGCAGGTGTCCTAGCTGGTGCTGGTACTGGCAGGTGTCCTAGCTGGTGCTAGTACTGGCAGGTGTCCTAGCTGGTGCTGGTACTGGCAGGTGTCCTAGCTTGTGCTGGTACTGGCAGGTGTCCTAGCTGGTGCCGGTACTGTCAGGTGTCCCGGTGCCGGTACTGCCAGGTGTCCCGGTGCCGGTACTGGCAGGTGTCCCGGTGCTGGTACTGGCAGGTGTCCCGGTGCCGGTACTGTCAGGTGTCCCGTGCCGGTACTGTCAGGTGTCCCGGTGCCGGTACTGGCAGGTGTCCCGGTGCCGGTACTGGCAGGTGTCCCGGTGCCGGTACTGGCAGGTGTCCCGGTGCTGGTACTGGCAGGTGTCCCGGTGCTGGTACTGGCAGGTGTCCCGGTGCTGGTACTGGCAGGTGTCCTAGCTGGTGCTGGTACTGGCAGGTGTCCCGGTGCTGGTACTGGCAGGTGTCCCGGTGCCGGTACTGGCAGGTGTCCCGGTGCCGGTACTGGCAGGTGTCCCGGTGCCGGTACTGTCAGGTGTCCTAGCTGGTGCTGGTACTGGCAGGTGTCCTAGCTGGTGCTGGTACTGGCAGGTGTCCTAGCTGGTGCTGGTACTGGCAGGTGTCCTAGCTGGTGCTGGTACTGGCAGGTGTCCTAGCTGGTGCTGGTACTGTCAGGTGTCCTAGCTGGTGCTGGTACTGGCAGGTGTCCTAGCTGGTGCTGGTACTGGCAGGTGTCCCGGTGCCGGTACTGTCAGGTGTCCTAGCTGGTGCTGGTACTGGCAGGTGTCCCGGTGCTGGTACTGGCAGGTGTCCTAGCTGGTGCTGGTACTGGCAGGTGTCCCGGTGCTGGTACTGGCAGGTGTCCCGGTGCCGGTACTGTCAGGTGTCCAGGTGCCGGTACTGTCAGGTGTCCCGGTGCCGGTACTGGCAGGTGTCCCGGTGCCGGTACTGTCAGGTGTCCCGGTGCCGGTACTGTCAGGTGTCCCGGTGCCGGTACTGGCAGGTGTCCCGGTGCCGGTACTGGCAGGTGTCCCGGTGCCGGTACTGTCAGGTGTCCCGGTGCCGGTACTGGCAGGTGTCCCGGTGCCGGTACTGGCAGGTGTCCCGGTGCCGGTACTGTCAGGTGTCCCGGTGCCGGTACTGCCAGGTGTCCCGGTGCCGGTACTGTCACGTGTCCCGGTGCCGGTACTGTCAGGTGTCTCGGTGCCGGTACTGTCAGGTGTCCCGGTGCCGGTACTGTCAGAAGTCCCGGTTCCGGTACTGTCAGGTGTCCCGGTGCCGGTCTGTCAGGTGTCCAGGTGCCGGTACTGTCAGGTGTCCCGGTGCCGGTACTGTCAGGTGTCCCGGTGCCGGTACTGGCAGTTGTCCCGGTGCTGGAACTGGCAGGTGTCCCGGTGCTGGTACTGGCAGGTGTCCTAGCTGGTGCAAGTACTGGCAGGTGTCCCGGTGCTGGTACTGGCAGGTGTCCTAGCTGGTGCTAGTACTGGCAGGTGTCCTAGCTGGTGCTGGTACTGGCAGGTGTCCTAGCTGGTGCTGGTACTGGCAGGTGTCCTAGCTGGTGCTGGTACTGGCAGGTGTCCCGGTGCTGGTACTGGCAGGTGTCCTAGCTGGTGCTAGTACTGGCAGGTGTCCTAGCTGGTGCTAGTACTGGCAGGTGTCCTAGCTGGTGCTAGTACTGGCAGGTGTCCTAGCTGGTGCTAGTACTGGCAGGTGTCCCTGTGCCGGTTCTGGCAGGTGTCCTAGCTGGTGCTGGTACTGGCAGTTGTCCCGGTGCTGGAACTGGCAGTTGTCCCGGTGCTGTTACTGGCAGGTGTCCTAGCTGGTACTGGCAAGTGTCCTAGCTGGTACTGGCAGGTGTCCTAGCTGGTACTGGCAGGTGTCCTAGCTGTACTGTCCTAGCTGGTACTGGCAGGTGTCCTAGCTGGTACTGGCAGGTGTCCTAGCTGGTACTGGCAGGTGTCCTAGCTGGTACTGGCAGGTGTCCTAGCTGGTGCTGGCAGGTGTCCTAGCTGGTGCTGGTACTGGCAGGTGTCCTAGCTGGTGCTGGTACTGGCAGGTGTCCTAGCTGGTGCTGTTACTGGCAGGTGTCCTAGCTGGTGCTGGTACTGGCAGGTGTCCTAGCTGGTGCTGGTACTGGCAGGTGTCCTAGCTGGTGCTGGTACTGGCAGGTGTCCAAGCTGGTGCTGGTACTGGCAGGTGTCCTAGCTGGTGCTAGTACTGGCAGGTGTCCCTGTGCCGGTTCTGGCAGGTGTCCTAGCTGGTGCTGGTACTGGCAGTTGTCCCGGTGCTGGAACTGGCAGTTGTCCCGGTGCTGTTACTGGCAGGTGTCCTAGCTGGTGCTAGTACTGGCAGGTGTCCTAGCTGGTGCTAGTACTGGCAGGTGTCCTAGCTGGTGCTAGTACTGGCAGGTGTCCTAGCTGGTGCTGGTACTGGCAGGTGTCCTAGCTGGTGCTGGTACTGGCAGGTGTCCTAGCTGGTGCTGGTACTGGCAGGTGTCCTAGCTGGTGCTAGTATTGGCAGGTGTCCTAGCTGGTGCTGGTATTGGCAGGTGTCCTAGCTGGTGCTGGTACTGGCAGGTGTCCTAGCTGGTGCTGGTACTGGCAGGTGTCCTAGCTGGTGCTGGTACTGGCAGGTGTCCCGGTGCTGGTACTGGCAGGTGTCCCGATGCTGGTACTGGCAGGTGTCCCGGTGCTGGTACTAGCAGGTGTCCCGGTGCTGATAATGGCAGGTGTCCCGGTGCTGGTACTGGCAGGTGTCCCGGTGCTGGTACTGGCAGGTGTCCCGGTGCTGGTACTGGCAGGTGTCCCGGTGCTGGTACTGGCAGGTGTCCCGGTGCCGGTACTGGCAGGTGTCCTGGTGCCGGTACTGGCAGGTGTCCTGGTGCCGGTACTGGCAGGTGTCCTAGCTGGTGCTGGTACTGGCAGATGTCCCGGTGCTGGTACTGGCAGTTGTGCTGGTACTGGCAGGTGTCCCGGTGCTGGTACTGGTAGGTGTCCCGGTGCAGGTACTGGCAGGTGTCCCGGTGCCGGTATTGGCAGGTGTCCTGGTGCCGGTATTGGCAGGTGTCCCGGTGCCGGTACTGGCAGGTGTCCTAGCTGGTGCCAGTACTGGCAGGTGTCCCGGTGCTCGTCCTGTCAGTTGTCCCGGTGCTGGTACTGGTTGGTGTCCAGGTGCTGGTACTGGAAGGTGTCCCAGTACTGGTACTGGCATGTGTCCCGGTGCCGGTACTGTCAGGTGTCCCGGTGCCGGTACTGGCAGGTGTCCCGGTGCAGGTACTGGCAGGTGTCCTAGCTGGTGCTGGTACTGGCAGGTGTCCTAGCTGGTGATGGTACTGGCAGGTGTCCTAGCTGGTGCTGGTACTGGCAGGTGTCCTAGCTGGTGCTGGTACTGGCAGGTGTCCTAGCTGGTACTGGCAGGTGTCCTAGCTGGTACTGGCAGGTGTCCTAGCTGGTACTGGCAGGTGTCCTAGCTGGTACTGGCAGGTGTCCTAGCTGGTACTGGCAGGTGTCCTAGCAGGTGCTGGCAGGTGTCCTAGCTGGTGCTGGTGCTGGCAGGTGTCCTAGCTGGTGCTGGTACTGGCAGGTGTCCTAGCTGGTGCTGGTACTGGCAGGTGTCCAAGCTTGTGCTGGTACTGGCAGGTGTCCTAGCTGGTGCTGGTACTGGCAGGTGTCCTAGCTGGTGCTGGTACTGGCAGGTGTCCTAGCTGGTGCTGGTACTGGCAGGTGTCCTAGCTGGTGCTGGTACTGGCAGGTGTCCAAGCTGGTGCTGGTACTGGCAGGTGTCCAAGCTGGTGCTGGTACTGGCAGGTGTCCAAGCTGGTGCTGGTACTGGCAGGTGTCCTAGCTGGTGCTGGTACTGGCAGGTGTCCTAGCTGGTGCTGGTACTGGCAGGTGTCCTAGCTGGTGCTGGTACAGGCAGGTGTCCTAGCTGGTGCTAGTACTGGCAGGTGTCCCTGTGCCGGTACTGGCAAGTGTCCTAGCTGGTGCTGGTACTGGCAGGTGTCCCGGTGCTGGTACTGGCAGGTGTCCTAGCTGGTGCTGGTACTGGCAGGTGTCCTAGCTGGTGCTGGTACTGGCAGGTGTCCTAGCTGGTGCTGGTACTGGCAGGTGTCCTAGCTGGTGCTGGTACTGGCAGGTGTCCTAGCTGGTGCTGGTACTGGCAGGTGTCCTTGCTGGTGCTGGTACTGGCAGGTGTCCTAGCTGGTGCTGGTACTGGCCGGTGTACTAGCTGGTGCTGGTACTGGCCGGTGTCCTAGCTGGTGCTGGTACTGGCAGGTGTCCTAGCTGGTGCTGGTACTGGCAGGTGTCCTAGCTGGTGCTGGTACTGGCAGGTGTCCTAGCTGGTGCTGGTACTGGCAGGTGTCCTAGCTGGTGCTGGTACTGGCAGGTGTCCTAGCTGGTGCTGGTACTGGCAGGTGTCCTAGCTGGTGCTGGTACTGGCAGGTGTCCAAGCTGGTGCTGGTACTGGCAGGTGTCCTAGCTGGTGCTGGTACTGGCAGGTGTCCTAGCTGGTGCTGGTACTGGCAGGTGTCCTAGCTGGTGCTGGTACTGGCAGGTGTCCTAGCTGGTGCTGGTACTGGCAGGTGTCCTAGCTGGTGCTAGTACTGGCAGGTGTCCCTGTGCCGGTACTGGCAGATGTCCTAGCTGGTGCTGGTACTGGCAGGTGTCCCGGTGCTGGTACTGGCAGGTGTCCTAGCTGGTGCTGGTACTGGCAGGTGTCCTAGCTGGTGCTGGTACTGGCAGGTGTCCTAGCTGGTGCTAGTACTGGCAGGTGTCCCTGTGCCGGTACTGGCAGATGTCCTAGCTGGTGCTGGTACTGGCAGGTGTCCCGGTGCTGGTACTGGCAGGTGTCCCGGTGCTGGTACTGGCAGGTGTCCCGGTGCTGGAACTGGCAGTTGTCCCGGTGCTGGTACTGGCAGGTGTCCTAGCTGGTGCTAGTACTGGCAGGTGTCCTAGCTGGTGCTAGTACTGGCAGGTGTCCTAGCTGGTGCTGGTACTGGCAGGTGTCCTAGCTGGTGCTGGTACTGGCAGGTGTCCTAGCTGGTGCTGGTATTGGCAGGTGTCCTAGCTGGTGCTGGTACTGGCAGGTGTCCTAGCTGGTGCTGGTACTGGCAGGTGTCCTAGCTGGTGCTGGTACTGGCAGGTGTCCTAGCTGGTGCTGGTACTGGCAGGTGTCCTAGGTGGTGCTGGTACTGGCAGGTGTCCTAGCTGGTGCTGGTACTGGCAGGTGTCCTAGCTGGTGCTGGTACTGGCAGGTGTCCTAGCTGGTGCTGGTACTGGCCGGTGTCCTAGCTGGTGCTGGTACTGGCAGGTGTCCTAGCTGGTGCTGGTACTGGCAGGTGTCCTAGCTGGTGCTGGTACTGGCAGGTGTCGTAGCTGGTGCTGGTACTGGCAGGTGTCCTAGCTGGTGCTGGTACTGGCAGGTGTCCTAGCTGGTGCTGGAACTGGCAGGTGTCCTAGCTGGTGCTGGTACTGGCAGGTGTCCCTGTGCCGGTACTGGCAGGTGTCCTAGCTTGTGCTGGTACTGGCAGGTGTCCCGGTGCTTGTACTGGCAGGTGTCCTAGCTGGTGCTAGTACTGGCAGATGTCCTTGTGCCGGTACTGGCAGGTGTCCTAGCTGGTGCTGGTACTGGCAGGTGTCCCGGTGCTGGTACTGGCAGGTGTCCCGGTGCTGGTACTGGAAGGTGTCCCGGTGCTGGTACTGGAAGGTGTCCAAGCTGGTGTTAGTACTGGCAGATGTCCCTGTGCTGGTACTGGCAGGTGTCCTAGCTGGTGCTAGTACTGGCAGATGTCCCTGTGCCGGTACTGGCAGGTGTCCTAGCTGGTGCTGGTACTGGCAGGTGTCCCGGTGCTGGTACTGGCAGGTGTCCCGGTGCTGGTACTGGCAGGTGTCCTAGCTGGTGCCGGTACTGGCAGGTGTCCCGGTGCCGGTACTGGCAGGTGTCCCGGTGCTGGTACTGGCAGGTGTCCCGGTGCTGGTACTGGCAGGTGTCCCGGTGCTGGTACTGGCAGGTGTCCCGGTGCTGGTACTGGCAGTTGTCCCGGTGCTGGTACTGGCAGGTGTACCGGTGCCGGTACTGGCAGGTGTCCTGGTGCCGGTACTGGCAGGTGTCCTGGTGCCGGTACTGGCAGGTGTCCTTGCTGGTGCTGGTACTGGCAGTTGTCCTGGTGCTGGTACTGGCAGGTGTCCCGGTGCTGGTACTGGTTGGTGTCCCGGTGCAGGTACTGGTAGGTGTCCCGGTGCAGGTACTGGCAGGTGTCCCGGTGCCGGTATTGGCAGGTGTCCCGGTGCCGGTATTGGCAGGTGTCCCAGTGCCGGTACTGGCAGGTGTCCCAGTGTCGGTACTGGCAGGTGTCCCAGTGCCGGTACTGGCAGGTGTCCTAGCTGGTGCCAGTACTGGCAGGTGTCCCGGTGCTCGAACTGGCAGTTGTCCCGGTGCTGGTACTGGCAGGTGTCCCGGTGCTGGTACTGGCAGGTGTCCCGGTGCTGGTACTGGCAGGTGTCCCGGTGCTGGTACTGGTTGGTGTCCAGGTGCTGGTACTGGAAGGTGTCCCAGTACTGGTACTGGCATGTGTCCCGGTGCCGGTACTGTCAGGTGTCCCGGTGCCGGTACTGGCAGGTGTCCCGGTGCCGGTACTGGCAGGTGTCCTGGTGCCGGTACTGGCAGGTGTCCTAGCTGGTGCTGGTACTGGCAGGTGTCCTAGCTGGTGCTGGTACTGGCAGGTGTCCTAGCTGGTGCTAGTACTGACAGGTGTCCTAGCTGGTGCTGGTACTGGCAGGTGTCCTAGCTGGTGCTGGTACTGGCAGGTGTCCTAGCTGGTGCTGGTACTGGCAGGTGTCCTAGCTGGTGCTGGTACTGGCAGGTGTCCTAGCTGGTACTGGCAGGTGTCCTAGCTGGTGCTGGTACTGGCAGGTGTCCTAGCTGGTACTGGCAGGTGTCCTAGCTGGTGCTGGTACTGGCAGGTGTCCTAGCTGGTGCTGGTACTGGCAGGTGTCCTAGCTGGTGCTGGTACTGGCAGGTGTCCTAGCTGGTGCTGGTACTGGCAGGTGTCCTAGCTGGTGCTGGTACTGGCAGGTGTCCTAGCTGGTGCTGGTACTGGCAGGTGTCCTAGCTGGTGCTGGTACTGGCAGGTGTCCTAGCTGGTGCTGGTACTGGCAGGTGTCCTAGCTGGTGCTGGTACTGGCAGGTGTCCTAGCTGGTGCTGGTACTGGCAGGTGTCCTAGCTGGTGCTGGTACTGGCAGGTGTCCTAGCTGGTGCTGGTACTGGCAGGTGTCCTAGCTGGTGCTGGTACTGGCAGGTGTCCTAGCTGGTGCTGGTACTGGCAGGTGTCCTAGCTGGTGCTGGTACTGGCAGGTGTCCTAGCTGGTGCTGGTACTGGCAGGTGTCCTAGCTGGTGCTGGTACTGGCAGGTGTCCTAGCTGGTGCTGGTACTGGCAGGTGTCCTAGCTGGTGCTGGTACTGGCAGGTGTCCTAGCTGGTGCTGGTACTGGCAGGTGTCCTAGCTGTGCTGGTACTGGCAGGTGTCCTAGCTGGTGCTAGTACTGGCAGGTGTCCCTGTGCCGGTACTGGCAGGTGTCCTAGCTGGTGCTGGTACTGGCAGGTGTCCCGGTGCTGGTACTGGCAGTTGTCCCGGTGCTGGTACTGGCAGTTGTCCCGGTGCTGGTACTGGCAGGTGTCCTAGCTGGTGCTGGTACTGGCAGGTGTCCTAGCTGGTGCTAGTACTGGCAGGTGTCCTAGCTGGTGCTGGTACTGGCAGGTGTCCTAGCTGGTGCTGGTACTGGCAGGTGTCCTAGCTGGTGCTGGTACTGGCAGGTGTCCTAGCTGGTGCTGGTACTGGCAGGTGTCCTAGCTGGTGCTGGTACTGGCAGGTGTCCTAGCTGGTGCTGGTACTGGCAGGTGTCCTAGCTGGTGCTGGTACTGGCAGGTGTCCTAGCTGGTGCTGGTACTGGCAGGTGTCCTAGCTGGTGCTGGTACTGGCAGGTGTCCTAGCTGGTGCTGGTACTGGCAGGTGTCCTAGCTGGTGCTGGTACTGGCAGGTGTCCTAGCTGGTGCTGGTACTGGCAGGTGTCCTAGCTGGTGCTGGTACTGGCAGGTGTCCTAGCTGGTGCTGGTACTGGCAGGTGTCCTAGCTGTGCTGGTACTGGCAGTGTCCTAGCTGGTGCTGGTACTGGCAGGTGTCCTAGCTGTTGCTGGTACTGGCAGGTGTCCTAGCTGGTGCTGGTACTAGCAGGTGTCCTAGCTGGTGCTGGTACTGGCAGGTGTCCTAGCTGGTGCTGGTACTGGCAGGTGTCCTAGCTGGTGCTAGTACTGGCAGGTGTCCCTGTGCCGGTACTGGCAGGTGTCCTAGCTGGTGCTGGTACTGGCAGGTGTCCCGGTGCTGGTACTGGCAGGTGTCCTAGCTGGTGCTAGTACTGGCAGATGTCCCCTGTGCCGGTACTGGCAGGTGTCCTAGATGGTGCTGGTACTGGCAGGTGTCCCGGTGCTGGTACTGGCAGGTGTCCCGGTGCTTGTACTGGAAGGTGTCCCGGTGCTGGTACTGGCAGGTGTCCTTGCTGGTGCTAGTACTGGCAGATGTCCCGGTGCTGGTACTGGCAGGTGTCCCGGTGCTGGTACTGGCAGGTGTCCCGGTGCTGGTACTGGCAGGTGTCCTGGTGCCGTGCTGGCAGATGTCCCGGTGCCGGTACTGGCAGGTGTCCTAGCTGGTGCTGGTACTGGCAGGTGTCCCGGTGCTGGTACTGGCAGTTTGTCCCGGTGGTGGTACTGGCAGGTGTCCCCGTGCTGGTACTGGTAGGTGTCCAGGTGCAGGTACTGGTAGGTTCCCGTGCAGGTACTGGCAGGTGTCCCGGTGCCGGTATTGGCAGGTGTCCTGGTGCCGGTATTGGCATGTGTCCGGTGCCGGTACTGGCAGGTGTCCTAGCTGGTGTCAGTACTGGCAGGTGTTCTAGCTGGTGCCAGTACTGGCAGGTGTCCTAGCTGGTGCTGGTACTGGCAGGTGTCCCGTTGCTGGTACTGGTTGGTGTCCAGGTGCTGGTACTGGAAGGTGTCCCAGTACTGGTACTGGCATGTGTCCCGGTGCCGGTACTGTCAGGTGTCCCG
>WNGS01001312.1:67039301-67058547 GCA_020271785.1 Procambarus virginalis | reverse complement strand
GATGTCTCCCCCCCTACCGTTACTGGCTGTTTCCTGTTGCTTAAGTACTCCTTATCCACTGGAGCACCTTCCCTTTTACTCCCTGCCTGTTGCCTCCAACTTTTTAACAACCTTTTCATGGGGTACTGTGTCAAAGTCTTCTTGGCAATCCAGGAAAATGCAGTCGGCACCACTCTTCTCTTTCCTGCCTGATTTTTGTTGCCTTGTCATAAAATTCTATTAACCCTGTGAGGCACGATTTACACATTCCTGAACCTATGTTGGTGGTGTGTTACAAAAGTTATGTCCCTCCAGATGCTCTATGAGCTTTTCCCTCACGATCTTCTCCATCACCTTGCATGGTATACAAGTTAAGGAAACAGGCCTGTAATTCAGGCCCTCTTGCCTGTCACCCTTTTTGTATATTGGGACCACACCACGTTAGCTGTCTTCCAACTTTCTGGTAAGTCTCCTGTATTCCAGTGACTGTTATACACCATAGAGAGTGCACACTTAGTGCTTCTGCACCTTCCTTTAAGTATCCATGGTGAGATTCTGTCAGGCCCAACAGCCTTTGTCACATCCAGCTCCAGCAGACGTTTTTGACCTCATCACTGGTGAGGTCAAATTCCTCCAAGGGTGTTTGGTTTGCCGCCTCCTCATTTAGTGCAGGGTTTCTCCTTGTTCTATTGTGATAGCCTCCTGGAATCTCTTGTTGAGTTCTTCACACACCTCCTTGTCATTTTCTGTGTATCTGTTCTCCGCCTTTCGCAGCTTCATCACTTGCTCCTTCACTGCTGTTTTCCCTCCTGCAGTGGCTGTGGAGCAGCTTTGGTTGGGTCTTGGGTTTACTCGCGGTGTCATTTTCAAACTGTCTCTCTGCTGTCCTCCTCACTCTGAGGTACTCATTCTGGCCCTCTGGTATCTCATCCTGCTCTTGGTGTGTCTGTTATTTCTGTAGTTTCTCATGTTCTTTTACTCAGTTGCTTCGTTACCTTGCATTCCTGGTTGAACCATGGTTTTTCTGTTTTTTCGTTTTTCTCCTTTGGACGGGGATAAACCTGTCGCAGCTTCCTGGCACTTCTGGGTGACAAAATCCATCATTGCCTGCACATTCTTGTCTCTAAGTTCTGTTCTGTTTCCCATGGTATTGCCCTAAGGAAGCTCCGCATCTCGTCATATTTTCCTCTTCGGTAATTCAGTATTTTTCCCTTCACTCCCATCCTTGGATAGGTTATCCCTATCTCCACCATGTACTCAAAGGTCAGTACACTGTGGTCACTCATTCCTGTGGGGGCTTCAACTTTGACTTCCCTTATTTCTGACTCATTCAGGGTGAATATCAAGTCGAGTCTAGCTGGTTCATTGCCTCTCACTCTTGTGGGTCCTTGACATGCTGGCTCAGAAAATTCCTTGTTGCCACTTCCACTTCCAAGAGTTTAGCTCTCCATGTACTTCTGCACCATCCATGTGGGCTCCATTCTCCCAGTCTATCTTTCCATGGTTGAAATCGACCATGATTAAGAGTCAGGAGCCATTCCTGCAGGCGACTGAAGCTGCTCTCTCTATTTTGTGTGGTTTTGTTTTTGGTTTGGTGTGTGAGTGTTGCTGGTGGTGGTGGTGGTGGTCTGGTGGTGGTGTTGCTAGGGTAGTGCTGCTGGGGTGATGTTGCTCGGTGGTGATGATGGGGTGGTGTTGCTGGTAGTGGTGGTGATGTTGCTGCTGGTGTTGTTTGTGGTGTGTTGCTGGTGTTGGTGTTGCTGGTGGTGGTGTGGTGGTGGTGGTGTTGCTGGTGGTGGTGTTGGTATGTGATGCTCGTAGTGGTGTTGCTGGAGGTGGTGTTGCTGGTGGTGATGTTGCTACTGGTGGGATGGTTTTGTTGGTGGTGGTGTTGCTGGTGATGGTGTTGGTGGTGGTGGTGTTAGTGGTGGTGGTGGTGGTGTTGGGTGGTGGCGGTGATCAAGGCTAGTGTTGCTTGCAGTGGTTTTGTTGGTGGTGGTGGTGTTGCTGGTGATAGTGTTGCTCAGGTGGTGTTGCTGGTGATGGTGCTGGTGATGGTGCTGGTGGTGTTGCTGGTGGTGATGTTGCAGGGGTGGTGTTGGTGATGATGGTGCTGTGATGCTGCTGGTGGTTTTGTTGCTGGTGGCGGTATTGCAGGGGTGGTATTCCTGGTGGTGGTGTTGGTAGAGGTGTTGGTGGTGTTACTGGTGGCGGTGTTCAGGGGTGGTGATGCTGGTTGACGTGGTGTTGCTGGTGGCGTGTTGATGGGGTGGTGTTGCTGGTGGTGGTGTTTCTGGGTGGTGTTGCTGGTGGTGGTTTTGCTGGTGGTGGTTTTGCTGGTGGTGGTTTTGCTGGGTGGTTTTGCTGTTGGTGTGTTGGTGGTGGTGGTGGTGGTGGAGTTGCTGGTGAAGGTGATGGTGGTGTTGGTGTTACTGATGGTGGTGTTGCTGGTAATGGTGATGCTGTTGGTGGTGTTGTTGTTGGTGGTGATGCTTTGGTGGTGTTGCTGCGGTGGTTTTGCAGGTCGAGGTGTTGCTGGTAGGGTATTAGTGCTTTGGTGTTGCTGGTGGTGGTGGTAGTGTTGCTGGTGATGGTGGTGTTGCCGGTGGTGGTGGTGTTGCTGGGGTAGTGTTGGTGGTGGTGGTGTTGCTGGTGGTGGTGTTGCAGGCGGTGGTGGTGGTTGTTGCAGGCGTGTTGGTGTGGTGGTGTTGCTGGGTTGGTGTTGCTGGGTGGTGGTGCTGATGGTCGTGTTGGTGGTGGCAGTGTTGCTGCTGGTGTTGTGGGTGGTGGTGTTGCTGGGGGGTGTGGTGTTGGTGGTGGTGGAGTGGTGTTGTTAGTGGTGTTGCTGGTGGTGGTGGTGCTGGTGGTGGTATTTCTGGTGTGGTGTTTCTGAGGTGGTGTGGCTGGTGGTGGTGTAGTGATGTTGGTGGTGTTGGTGGGGTGGTCTTGGTGTCTTTGTGTGCATGGTGGTGGTGTTGCTGGTGGAAGTGGTGTTGTTGGTGGTAGTGTTGGTGGTGGTGGGGTGGTGTTGTTGGTGGTGGTGTTGGAGGTGGTGGTGTTGCTGGTAGTTGTTACGAATCTTGCTAAGATTCTATCATTACTCTTGATTCTTGTATTACTGTATTATCTTATTCTCTAATTATTATAGCATCCAGTTGTATGATATGAGATTTTGTATATTATATATTATAACATGCTGTAGTGTGCCTGAGTTGCATTATATTGTATGAGGCTTTTGTGTTAGAATTTTCATGTTGGTTCCTGTGTCGGCGGTTGACCAGGTTGGGAATGTGACTAGCGTGGGAATGTGTTGTCAAGCGAGTGTTTATGATTTAACCTTGATTTAATTCAAATATTTAGTTGCCATTAAATTCTATTGTTAACAGAATGTCATTGTGTACTCTTAAGATTAATAATGTCTTGATTATTAGTAATACATTTTATTATTAGAATTTCCACAATGTTATGTGGATAGTTAGTTGATATTATGGGGGACGCCGTCCTGGCAAAGCCAGCATTCCGGCAGTAGCGTGGAGGCGTTTGTCAAGAGGAGTCATGTATTAAGTTAAGTCATTGGTGTCTGTTATTTTTAGCTATTATTAGGCTAACTCTCTGGTTAGATGATTTTGTATTCTCTCAAATAACTTTTTATGTGCTGGTGATATTGCTCATTGCTCGATAAGGATTTTATTTTAATATTGCATGCTAAAGAATATTTCTGGCTCTTTTACGTACCATTTAAATGTTATGTTTGTCCCCCTTAGCATAAATATATTGTTCCCCATTTTATGCAGTGAAGTATCAATACCCCTAGACAATTGTTGGCAAGGCCGATTTAATATTATTTTTTACGCTGCTGGGAGAAGAACCTTATTTAGTCTCAAGGGTGGTAACAAATGAGGGCCTGTGTCCGGGAGATTAAACCTTAATTCCCTGTAATGTTTGTACAATTAACAGTGCTAATTATTAATAGCAATTGCCTTCCTAGGTACTCTGTGATTATCTAGTGACACCTAATCAAGCCTGTGAAATTATCTGTTCCATCTGAGCTGCTGTGAAAACTTCTCAACGCTTCACGATTTGAGGTAAGTGTTCAGCTTGTGCCAGGGGCCAAGCATAATTTTCAGTGTTGTTTCAAGTGGTAAGTTGTGATTATTGAGCCAACCATGGAGGATCAGGTTGTTGCGTTGGTAGATCAGCCAAATTTTGGTAAAATTAAAGACAAAGAAGTCTGGTTTGTTATTGCTGGCTGATAAATTGAACCTAGCAGTTTCCAGTAAAATGTTGAAGGCTCAAGTGTTAAGAGTTATTGTCACACACTTGGTGGAGGAGGAGAGACTTGACGAGGAGTGTTTAGGAGGTTTAGAAGAAGAGTCAAGTGACAAGGTGGCAATCTTAAAGTTGGAGTTGGAGACTAAATTAGAAATGGCTAGGCTGGAAGCAGACAAGCAGAGGCTGGAAGCAGATAAGGAAAGGTTGGAGTTTTCAGAACCAGACAAGACACCTCGAGTTGGAGGCTCAGTTACGTCTAGCAGAGCAGCAGACTAAACAATTAGAAATTCAGCAGTTTATGGCTGAAAATAATAACAGGTTAGAACAGCAGAGGATTGCGGCAGGTTTGGGTGACACTAGTAATAATCCAGAGAGTACAAATAGTTCTTCTAAGTACAGTAAACATGTAGATTTACCTAAGTTTAATGAAGAAGATCCAGAAATATTTTTCTTGCATTTTGAGAAACTAGCAGTCAGCATGAACTGGCCTGTTGATCAATGGGTTAGCATTTTACAAGGACAATTTAAGGGTAAAGCTCAAGAGGTATTTGCATCTTTGCCTGCTGAGAATTCTTTCGATTTTAACTTTGTTCAGCAAAGTATTTTAAATGCCTACCAGCAGATCCCAGAGGCACATAGAATAAAATTCAGAAGTTTAAAAAGAGTACAAGACCAGACTATTTCTGATTTTGTAAGAGTAAAATTAAATCACTTTAACAGATGGATTAAAGCACTTAATATTACAGAGTTTGAGACTTTGAGAGACCTCATAGTAACTGAGGAAGTAGTGGGATGTCTAGCAGAGAAATTAGCTTTGTTTATGGCTGAAAATAAACAAACCAATGATCTTATAAAATTAGCCAAGCTAGCCGATGAGCATGAACTACTTACTAAAGTGCCTTTTAGAGCACCCATTAATCATTTCAATGCCAAAATTAATCAATATGCTCATAAAAATCATGTTTTCCAGACTCGACCAGCTACATCACCTTCTCCCCTTAACCCTTCTCCTGTAAAGCCTAAATCTGAGACACAACAGACAGGGTTGTCAACCTCAATTAATGTAGTGAATAAGCCTGCAGTGGGTTCGGCTGTTCCGACCACTAGCAGGTATTGCACGCATTGCAGGAGAAGAGGTCATGTGGTAAATTCCTGTTATGCTTTGCACCCAGAGTTAAGACCAACTGGTCTCATTTATTGTAGAGGTGTGCAAAATAAATTTACTAATAAACATGTAACTGTAAACCCCAATTGGGTGAACCAGTATTCTCCATATATGTCTTCAGGTGAAGTTTTGTGTATCGATGGAAAGTGGAAGCCGGTGGTTATTCTTCGTGATACAGGTGCTTCCCAAACCTTAATTTCTGCTAGTATACTTTCTAATGTTGAAAAGAGAGATACTAGGAAGTCTGTAGTTCTTCAGAGTGTTGCAGGATGTAAAACTGTACCTCTGATAGATGTTTATTTGAGATCCACCATTACTCCAAGTGTATGCACTGTGGGTGTTAGTACACAGTTGCCCATCCCAGGTGTGGATGTTATATTGGGTAATGATGTGGCCATAAATCATATTGTGGGAGAGATTGATCCCAGTTTGTGTAAACAGCCAGTTGCAGATCATGTTATTTATTCTGCCTGTGCTGAAGTTAGTTCTATGAATGAACAATCTATTGTAGTAGATGGTTTTGTCCAATCTACATGTGCTGATGTCAGTACTATTATTAATCCAGTTGTCAGTACTGATGCTACTCAAGTATTTGTTCCAGACACCAGTACCCCTTCAGTGGAGATGTGGGATGTGGTTGTTCCAGATTCATGTGTGGCCAATCTAGTTGTTGAGAGTAAGCTTAGTACTATGACTCCGATTTATTCCAATCCAGTAGATGATTTGGTAAATGATGTCCATGTACCATTGTCTTGCCCGCTCACTACGAAAGTTGTGCCAGGAGTTGAGAGAACCTTAAAAGCCACGACTCTATTTTATTCTAGCCAAGTGAATGGTTTAGGACAAGATGTCGGGTTGGCAGAAGTATTCCCGCTCACTCCAAGTTTAGAATCAGTTGGCCAAGTAGGATCAGTTGTCAAGAGTAAGTCGGTTGTAGAGGCCCCGCCTCACCCTAGTCAAGGTGATAGTATAAGGGAGGAGGTCAAACTACCTGATACTTGCCCGCTCACTTCAGATTCCTTTAATTTATGTGAATTGAGTAAACTGACCCCAAGATTTCAGAGAGAAGCAAGGAGACAGTCTCTATTGTAGTTCCAAGTCTGGAGAGTGTGGGAAATCAGCCAGAGGATCAGCTTCTGTCGAGTAGATGGAGACCTAGTGTGCCTCCCTCTTCAGTTGTCTGTGAGGCTGTGACCCAGCTTGGTAATGTTATTGATTGTGAGCAGACAGTACTCCAATCAGCTCCAGATGTCATGGGATTAAATTTTGGTAAATCATGTATAATGAAGGGTGGTAAAGTTTCATTTGGATCTAAGTTGCAGAGTTTTATGGGTTGTGATTCTTATTCCATGTGGTGTAATTATTTATCATTGTGTAAAATGAGCCAGGGTGTGTGTAGGATATTGTTGAAATCTACTTTTATTCTGCAGGAGCCATTCCCTTGTGAAGTAATGGGCTGTGGGACATCTTTGTCCAGCCTTGTGGTTGAGCAGAGAGAGTTTACTCAAGTAGGTTGTGCATCCAGTTGTTCTGAGGAAGTGGTAAGTCATACTAGAGCAGTGTGTCGAATTTCAGATCCAACTTATTTTGATGTACGAGTAGTGAACAACATGTATGTTCCACTCAAGTGGAGTGTTGACTTTCAGAGTCATATTGGTGGTGAAGGATTTAATCATACTTGGGAGCAGATGTTTGAAGCTCCAGGTGTGTGTTTCAAGTTGGGGAATAAGGTTATCATACCTAGTTGTAATAATTGCGAAGGGTTACAGATTGTACTCGGGTGGTTCCCAGGTAATCTGCTGTGCATCTTCAAGATGATGAAACCCTTAAACCTCTTGTTTGATTGTTTGTCACCAGAAGGAAATCACTTGGGAAGTGAAATCCATGGTGAGGTTTGTGAAGGTTTCAGCATAGTTTTGTTAGTTTTTTGGAAGACTAGAAGGTTTATGAAAGTGTGTTGTGTTCAAGTCCACCATCAGAGGGTGTGAACTTGTTTTTGGAGTTGTGATTGAGATATGGTGCCTAGGCATAAGCTTGTGTTATTTCGCTAATCGTCATGACAGAGTTATAAGGAAATTGACTTACGTGTTGCTTAAGGATCAATTGAGTCAGTTCGATCAGGTAGTCTTTGCACTTATCTTGGGTTGTGTTTATTGGGTTGGAGGTCAAAGGTTTACTAAGTCGTCGTGTTGTGTTTCTGAAGGTTCTATGGGTGAAGAAGTTTTATATGTAAGTGTAAGGTTTAACGCTAATTTTTCTAATTTTAGTATCCATTTAGCGAGAGTATGTGTTCCACAGAGGATCAAGTGTGATGAGAAGCAGATGTACTTGTCAAGGCATACCCAGGAGAAGTCCCAAATCTACTTTACATCCAGTCAACTTCAATTAAGCAGTTCAGCTCCAGAAAAAAGGAGTCAAGGAAAATGGAGTCTGTCTTGGAAAATTTCACCATATAGAAAATGGATCATATGGAAATATGGGACTGATCTCAGAGAAATAATAGAAACAGATGGGGAGATAAGATGCCGAATTGACTGTAGAAACAGTTCCATTATCTGACAGTTCTATTCAAGCTAATACTAATATTGTAAAGAGTGTGAAAATTGATCTGAAACTAAGTGATATAAATGAGATAGTACCCTGGAGAGATATTTGCATACTCCAGTGAAACACATGTAATGTTCCTTATTCATAAGATGTATGTAAATTTTGTATTTTCTTTTTACTGTGTGAAATTTCATTGTTTTGTACTTGATTTAGTTGAAGTATTTTCATGTTATATTTCATGCAGTCAAAAAAATGAAATCAACCTTCAGTTAATTTCATTTTTTTCTTAGGGGACGGGAGGGATGTTACGAAACTTGCTAAGATTCTTTCATTACTCTTGATTCTGTTATTACTGTATTATCTTATTCTATAATTAATATAGCATCCAGTTGTATGATATGAGATTTTGGATGTTATATATTATAGCAGGCTGTAGTGTGCCTGAGTTGCATTATATTGTAAGAGGCTTTTGTGTTAGAATTTTCATGTTGGTTTGTCTGTGTGGCGGTTGACCAGATTGGGAATGTGGCTAGCGTGGGAATTTGTTGTCATGCGAGAGTTTATAGTTTCAAACATTTTTAATGCTTATTATTGTTTGCCAGTAAATTGTATGGAATAATTTAACGCCAGTATGTACTCTTTAGATTAATGAGTTAATTTGAGTGCGTGGGCAGTAGCGTGGCAGCTGTGTTCGAGAGGAGTCATGTATTACGTTAAGTCATTGGTCTCTGTTATTTTTAGCTATTATTAGGCTAACTCTCTGGTTAGATGATTGTGTATATTCCCTTTTATGTATTCATGTTCTGGTAATATTATTCATGTCTCAATTCTTAATTTCATTCTATGATATTGCAAGCTGAAGATTATTTCTGGATATTAATTATACATTTAATTGTTATGTTTGTCCCCCTTAGCATAAATATATTGTTCTCCATTTTATGCAGTGATGTATCTTTACCCCTAGACAATTGTTGGCAAGGCCGATTTAAATATTTTCTGTACACTGCTGGGGAGAAGAACCTTATTTAGTCTCAAGGGTGGTAACAACAACCAGGTTCCCAATAGCAGTTCCCGTTAAGAATATTACGGCTGCTACAGTTATCAACCATCTGTTGAAGATCTTCACTCAGTATGGTTTCCTGAAGGAGATACAAAGTGACTGTGGAACTAATTTCACCAGTGAGTTGTTTATGTAAACCCTTCAGGAATTTAACATCACCCAAGTCTTGTCCAGTCCATATCATCCTGCTTCATAGGGATCTCTGAAACGTAGCTATTAAACCATTAAGTCTTTGTTAAAGAAATTTTGTATTGATACTGAGAAGGATTAGGATATGTAATTAGATCTCCTTATGTGTATTTTCAGAAGTCTTCCTAATGAGTCCCTTGGAATATCTCCTTATGAGATGCTCTACGGTTGTAAGTGCCGTGGTCCTCTGAAAAGCTTTTAAAGATTCCTTGACGTCAACCACCTTTAGTGATTCCCTTAATGTTCCTCAGTTTCTTAAAAACTTGAGACATGAGCTTGAACAATTGCATAAGTTTGCTAGTGCTAATTTACTGACCTGCCAACATAAAATAAAAGCACACTCTGACAAGAACACTAAAGTAAGAAAATTTAATGTAGGAGACTTCGTTCTAGCCTATTTTCCTATGCGAACCTCTCCATTTAAAAGAGAATTTTCAGGACCTTATCTCATCAAAGAATGCAAGAACAACAACAGCTACATTCTTGGGACTCCGGACAGGTGTCGCAAGACACAACTCGGCCACGTCAACCTGCTCAAAGAGTTATCAAGGTAATCCGCCACCAGTGTTATTATCTGTACCTGCTTTTACCGAGAGGTATCCCAAAAGTGCTGGTACTGGCAGGGTGTCCTGGTGCTGGTACTGGCAGGTGTCCCGGTGCCGGTACTTGCAGGTGTCCTAGCTGGTGCTGGAACTGGCAGGTGTCCCGGTGGTGGAGCTGGTAGGTGTACTAGCTGGTGCTGGTACTGGCAGGTGTCCTGGTGCTGGTACTGGCAGGTGTCCCGGTGCTGGTACTGGCAGGTGTCCTAGCTGGTGCTGGTACTGGCAGGTGTCCCGGTGCTGGTACTGGCAGGTGTCCTGGTGCTGGTACTGGCAGGTGTCCCGGTGCTGGACTGGCAGGTGTCCTAGCTGGTACTGGCAGGTGTACTAGCTGGTGCTGGTACTGGCAGGTGTCCCGGTGCTGGTACTGGCAGGTGTACTAGCTGGTGCTGGTACTGGCAGGTGTCCCGGTGCCGGTACTGGCAGGTGTCCTACTGGCAGGTGTCCTAGCTGGTACTGGCAGGTGTCCTAGCTGGTGCTGGTACTGGCAGGTGTCCTAGTGTACTGGCAGGTGTCCTGGTGCCGGTACTGGCAGGTGTCCCGGTGCTGGTACTGGCAGGTGTCCCGGTGCTGGTACTGGCAGGTGTCCCGGTGCTGGTACTGGCAGGTGTCCCGGTGCTGGTACTGGCAGGTGTCCCGGTGCCGGTACTGGCAGGTGTCCCTGGTGCTGGTACTGGCAGGTGTCCCGGTGCCGGTACTGGCAGGTGTCCCGGTGCCGGTACTGGCAGGTGTCCTGGTGCTGGTACTGGCAGGTGTCCCGGTGCTGGTACTGGCAGGTGTCCCGGTGCCGGTACTGACAGGTGTCCCGGTGCCGGTACTGGCAGGTGTCCCGCTGCCGGTACTGGCAGGTGTCCCAGTACTGGTACTGGCAGGTGTCCCGTACTGGTACTGGCAGGTGTCCCGCTGCCGGTACTGGCAGGTGTCCCGGTGCCGGTACTGGCAGGTGTCCCGGTGCTGGTACTGGCAGGTGTCCCGGTGCCGGTACTGGCAGGTGTCCCGCTGCCGGTACTGGCAGGTGTCCCGGTGCCGGTACTGGCAGGTGTCCCGGTGCTGGTACTGGCAGGTGTCCCGGTGCCGGTACTGGCAGGTGTCCCGCTGCCGGTACTGGCAGGTGTCCCGGTGCTGGTACTGGCAGGTGTCCCGGTGCCGGTACTGGCATGTGTCCCGGTGCCGGTACTGGCAGGTGTCCCGCTGCCGGTACTGGCAGGTGTCCCAGTACTGGTACTGGCAGGTGTCCCAGTACTGGTACTGGCAGGTGTCCCAGTACTGGTACTGGCAGGTGTCCCAGTACTGGTACTGGCAGGTGTCCCGGTGCCGGTACTGGCAGGTGTCCCGGTGCAGGTACTGGCAGGTGTCCCAGTACTGGTACTGGCAGGTGTGCCGGTGCTGGTACTGGCAGGTGTCCCGGTGCCGGTACTGTCAGGTGTCCCGGTGCCGGTACTGGCAGGTGTCCCGGTGCCGGTACTGGCAGGTGTCCCGGTGCCGGTACTGGCAGGTGTGCCGGTGCAGGTACTGGCAGGTGTCCCGGTGCCGGTACTGGCAGGTTTCCCTGTGCCGGTACTGGCAGGTGTCCCGGTGCCGGTATTGGCAGGTGTCCCTGTGCTGGTACTGGCAGGTGTCCCTGTGCCGGTACTGGCAGGTGTGCTAGCTGGTGCTGGTACTGGCAGGTGTACTAGCTGGTGCTGGTACTGGCAGGTGTCCTAGCTGGTGCTGGTACTGGCAGGTGTCCTAGCTGGTGCTGGTACTGGCAATTGTCCTAGCTGGTGCTGGTACTGGCAGGTGTCCTAGCTGGTGCTGGTTCTGGCAGGTGTCCAGGTGCTGGTACTGGCAGGTGTCCCGGTGCTGGTACTGGCAGGTGTCCCGGTGCCGGTACTGGCAGGTGTCCCGGTGCCGGTACTGGCAGGTGTCCTATCTGGTGCTGGTACTGGCAGTTGTCCCCACCAGGTGTCCGGTGCTGGTACTGGCAGGTGTCCCGGTGCTGGTACTGGCAGGTGTCCCGGTGCTGGTACTGGCAGGTGTCCTAGCTGGTGCTGGTGTGAGATTTTTCTCTACGCCTACCTCCCTTAGGAGGTGGACTACAAGTTTAAAGGCTGCTCTTGGCAGTTAAGCATGAGTCCAGTAGAAAAAGGAGAAGCGGGAGCAAACCGCCAGGCTTCCACCAGCAGGGGTGAAAACCTGTCCACAATAGGCCGCTGGTTCCTCCTAGTTAAACATGACGTTAAAACCAATAAAGGGTAACCGACGGGTTCTCACAATCAAATTTTATTTGTTGTGTGGCGCTATGAATTGGAATTCGAATTCCCAAAGCACAGCCGTCATATCAAGATCAAAACAACAATATTATCATATCAGATTATGGGAGTGGCACAGGATAGTTGAAGGTTGACATCAAAGACCGTTTTCTGTACAATAACAATTATTAATAACAAGAGACTAGACTACTACATTAAAACAAAAGAATGTCAATGACGTTACTCGAGTCCTTCCTGTGACACTATAAGCGTGCCCACAGAGGAATCAACAAGCAAGCAAGAACTAACAGATCTATAATCACAATTACAACAAATGACACAGTGAGTTCTGAAACACGTCTCCAGTAACCTCCTAACTGTTCTACGCCTCAGTGCAGTCTACACCTGCAATAGCGGTTGCAATGCAATCAAATCAGTAGCCTTTCAATGACATCAATAACTAATGGGTTCACTGGCAACTCCAGCACCCTTCCTCAAATTAATCATTACGTTAATGTCCATCCAGTGGCACCATAACCAACAGCTAAATAGCAACCCTTGCTGTGTGGCTGCATACTGAACTAACCTGAACACAGGTGTGCCCACTGATGACGCAATATTGCAAATTCAAAGAAAAATATCACAGACTAAGTTACACCACAGCGAGTGATTTAATTACGTTAATGTCACCAGTGGCATTTGCAACACAGCTATTCAACAGCCCCTCGAGAAATGACAGCAGGCTCCATCCTGCTGACACTTCGGGCTGACAACATGAACTAACTGACAAATTGTCCACTGATGACACAAGCAAGCAATCAATAGTGACACGGCTTCCTAGTGGCAGCTACTCTAATCACAAGCTTAAGGCCCTCCCGCCCACAGGAGCGACCCCCGTAATCAGGTGGGTAGTCTAACAGTGACTCCCCCTATCACAACTAAAGTGAACAAAGTCAGGCAAGGTGGGATTCTGGGACACAGCTCCACTCATCCCTAAGTTACTTTACCCTCGTCACTAGACGATAACCAAAAGAAATTGCCTTAATCAATTACAACATTGATTATGTGAATAATGATGGAAATTGACTGATCACAGCAGTCAGCAACAAGTACTACTTTAATCACAACAAGTGTCTCACGCTAGACACAACATGATAGTACTCTACGTTAACACAAGTCCTCTTGTCACAATAACTCAACTCTTAAATTACATCACACTTGACTCCTTGCAAGTATTCAGTGAGTAATTCTTAATTAAGGTCAAACGGACCACTAATTACATCCCAATTGAGTTACGTTAACTAAGCCTACCCCAAGTGGGTGGCTTCTCAACAGTCTGTGTATCATTAATTACGTTTACTTACTAATGAGTGCTAATTACCCTAATTAGCCTTGAGCAATTAATTAACTGTCACCAGGACCGATAATTAATCATACATAAATACGTCTCACTCCGCACTGCCTAAGCAGGTCTCATCAAACACTGTGAATTCACGGAAGAGGAGTTAATTACCCTAATTAACAATGAGTGCAACTTAATCCACTGTCACCAGACAGAATATGATTAATATAACGTATTATGCTAACCCCATGACCTCGCTTTACCGAGTCATCTGAGTCCTCAAGACTCCAGACGTTAATTACTCCACTAATTATCATGAGCCACTAATTGCCCCAACCCCGAAAGGCAGTTAGTCTCGAGCAACTGACGTTAACACTATCACTGACAGACTCTGACAGATCCTCTCCCACTACGTGAATTCATGATGAGAATGCTAATTACATAATTAGCTAGAGTGGTCAATTAATTGTCACACGGACAATTAATTGCACCGGACACGTATTCCCACAAGCTCAAGTTCAACACTGTTCTCCCATAACAGCACTCACTCATTCAACAACTTCAAGTGTGCACCCCCTTATCCAGTTAATTACCCCTAATTAACTCACTGAATCCTTAAGTACTCCACACAACTCAAAGAAACAAAGTAACCCTAAGGTTACATAGGTCACACATATAATGGCATGCAAAACATTATAAAATAGCACTGCCCACATACGGTTGCTACTGCAACTCGTTAATTACTATGCCCACACAGTGATAACACACGGTTTTGCAACACTCAAGGTATACCATCTTACTGTCCCTCTAATCTTGCAAACGTTGCAAAAGATCGCCCGATCCCGGTGGCTTCAGCAAGACAATATACGTTAATATAAGACACCGTCGCTCTACGCGGACAGCTGGCACTAATTCTCCCATAATTAGGCAAATTAACAAATGCTCGCTCCATTAAGTGACTGAGAATTTCCCTGAATACTCAAAGGGTCCCTTTAAATCCTCAACACAGTTCCTAGGACAGTAATATCGTATACCTGATAACACTGCACAAACCTGCACATAATGATACCGTCAGCATGCCCCCCATGCTAATGACATCATTAGGCAATCAGTCAGCGATCACATCTACTGACTCACCACACAACATCATACATGCAACATGCAAATGAAACATATGGAAATGGCCTCCATAAACAATGTAATTAATCAACAGGTGATATATACAGACCTCAGGATATTCACTAATAACCTGCCCCACGGGCCTGCTTAATTAACTCTAACCTGGCCTAATTACATAATGAGGTACCATGGCACTAACCAAGGCTGGACGATTATACAGAATCGCCAGACTGGATCATTTATATGATGATTTCTCTACACTGACTGGTCCCAAACTCTAGTCAGTCTACACACAAAAATATCTACAGATATATATAAATATATCACTACATGATTTACTGTGACAATTTCCCTCTCCAGGTACTGCCCACAGTCACCTGGGCATGCCACTGACGGGCGTCTCAGCTACTTCCCTAGCCTGGCCGGGCTAGGGGCTCACACACAACTTTTCTACTATGATTCCACTAATCTGAGACACTGATAAAGTACTCACGTTTCCTTCCACACATTTCCTCATTTCCCAGGTCCTTACCACCTGGCTGTCAACACTTAGCTTGCTCCTCGTGCGTCGACAAGATGTGGCCTTAGGCTGTCCTGGAATGTGGCAAAGGGGGTGGCCAAAGGTGGTGGCCAACATGTGGCCACTGCGTGGCCTTCAGGAGGGTGGCCACGGGTGGCGCGTGACGTCACAGCACCCCACCCCACCCCACCCGGCGCTAGCGGCGCGGGGTAAGGTGGGTGGGTGCTGGCTGGGCGGCCGGCGGGTGCGGGTGGCCGCGGGCGGCCAGGGGGCGGCCTGGGTGGCCGCGTGGCATACACACATGGATGGGGAATCACTAACAACCCCATCATACCAGAGCATGACTCGCTCTTACACTGGGGTGACAGGGTGACACTGGCCGGCGTCACCTACCACATGGACGACGTCGGGCGGAATTCAAAGTCCAAGTCCCAGTTTCTCGCAAATTTGGGCTTCGACACACCCAGGGTGGCTGGAGTGCCATGCAACATGAGTAAACAGAACGACAGGAGCGATAACGGTGGTGGGGGTGGCAGCCTCGCCACCCCCACCTGGACACTCTTCACACCCTGGCTGCCCAATTCAAACTGCCTCTTTGGCGGCCCGAGAGACACACATCCCCTATTTCTCTCCCCCTACCTTGTCTTGACCAATCAGCAGGAAGCCGGCACTGTCCCTCGTGCAGCTTCCAATAACAGTTCTTCGCGCCAAAATTCGGCATAGGAGCAGGGGTGCCTAGACCAATCACCGGTGCCCCTAGCCTGTGGCATGGCGTGACGTCACAAGGAGGGTGAGGCCTAACACAACGTCTCAACGTCTCCCTTGGTGGGGGGGAGGCAGCGTTCCCCACTGTTCCCCCTCCACCTCTAACGGTTTTTGTTATACTACCATCTCTCTGTTTCACAGAACAGGAAAATTTTGCTGTAATTCTCTCTACAGAGCAATCACAGACCTCTAATTAGTTTTAACTGACAGCATTTAACATAAGCTTTCATATGACACCCAACAAGTATATGCAAATTTGAAAGCTTCAGTTTCTAGAGTCCCTAGAGCGACTAGCCTATTCTAGAAACTAGGAAAACTAGCTGAGGAGATTCTACATCTCCTCACAGCTGGTACTGGCAGGTGTCCTTGCTGGTACTGGCAGGTGTCCCTGTGCCGGTACTGGCAGGTGTCCTATTACGAGTGTGTGGTCTGGTCATGTGACGAGTGTGTGGTCTGGTCATGTGACGAGCGTGTGGTCTGGTCATGTGACGAGTGTGTGGTCTGGTCATGTGACGAGTGTGTGGTCTGGTCATGTGACGAGTGTGTGGTCTGGTCATGTGACGAGTGTGTGGTCTGGTCATGTGACGAGTGTGTGGTCTGGTCATGTGACGAGTGTGTGGTCTGGTCATGTGACGAGTGTGTGGTCTGGTCAACATACTTTAGCCATGTTATTGTGACTCATCGCCAACTATAGTAGACAGCTTAATTACCCAGCCATCCTTTTCTCACAACTAGCATTAAATAGCCGACAATCAAATAATAACGTGCTAGTTTCCGAAGGCAGACAAACAGCAGATAGTAGATGGAGGAGGGGACATTGTCCTTCACCTATACAGACAGAACTAAATCTACATCTCGGAAGACAAACAGGTTAACCATAGTGACAGCGTACAAAATAACATAATAGAGGAACAATCGCTCAGCCCTCCAGGAACACCATCATGAGTCTGTTATCAATTTATTAATAAATTGTTAATGTTAGGATTATTTTATACGATTATAGTCACTTTCACGCTCCAACGACAAGATCTCCAGTCACTCATTTTTCTCCCGATTCCTCTCCGACGACGCGGCGCTGAGTCACTCATTAAAATATGTTAAAAATTTAAATTTTATCAGATCAATCTGGAAGTGGTTTTAAAATGATCGCCTTTAAATTATGCACAATTTAGCACCCATATGTCACTTGAGCAGGACATATATTTATCTCTTGAATGCACCTCAAGGGGCATTTGAAAAAAAATATTTCTATAAAATCCAATTCCTATCCGATCGACTTTAGGATAATTAAGCATGTTTACCATTAAATTTTCGTTTTTTTTCCTAATAGTCACATAGCCTATTTGAGAGAACGGAGTTCGCTTGTATCTTCGTGGTAAAACTATTGTAAAATGTTGACATGACGAGTGTAATCGATGAAGTTTTTTTTATTTGGTTCCGGTCAGACGCATCCTTGTGTGACATTTTATATATATGTTCTTCTAGAACATTTTATTGCAAACATATTGGTACAAAAATTAAGTACGTACATCGAAAATTAAGGTCAGGACAGTGACAGTGAAAAGAATAACACTTTTCAAAAAGTGTTTCGCCAATCTGCCTTCTGGTAAAGGTAATACTTCAGCCACTTCCCACACTCTTGCGGGTGGGCCGCGATCATGATTATACATTTATATGCATATGTCCGTGAAGGGATTTTATTGCGGTCACAGTGATACCAAAATTAATGACGTAGCACAATTCTGGGATTGACAAACATGAAAAGATCATAAACATTTCTGCGCTGTTTGACGCTCACGGCTAACGACCGCCATAGTTCTTATATGGTGTGGTTCTCATGTCGGGTTTGGTGAAAATGTAGGTATATATTCCTCTAGAACATTCTCTGGCGAACACATTGATACCAAATTTAAATACATACACCGAAAATTAAGGTGAGCAGCCCGAAAAGATTATAAACAGTTTAGTGTTGACACGCAGTGGGCCTACACGAACGGCTCACTTGGGGGCCTATGCCAGCCTACTGCCAGGGCAACCCGTCCTCTTAAAAATAACGTATGCGCGCTACGGCCAAATTTGGACGTAATTTGAAATGAAATCTACTCACAAGTGACGTACTGTCCCGTTTTCTATTTGAGTCGTCCGGAGTATGTGCAGAGGTTATGAAAGGACACTAAATTAACGTTTTCATAACGTTTGAAACTTTGAGAATTTCCTGCCCACCTAACCTATCAGAGGACTCTTAACTTACTGTTGTTGAAAAAAAAAATCCCATATTTATTTTCATTTTTTTTTCATTTTCAAATTACGTCCAATTCGGCCATATGGGCAAACGGCCAAAAGCGACGTTCTTTTTAAGAGGACAGGTTGGCCAGGGAGCGCGAAATTGTTAAGAGCCAATTCTCATTTGTGTATAAGGAAAAATATTTATATGCATGGAACCTATACCCGGTGTGACGTCATGGTAAAGATCATCGTCTCTTGTTAATAAACACCATGTGGATCAACGCTCGTTTCCCTTCCCACCGAATTTAACAGTTTTTACACAAATGTCATAAGATTGGTGAATAAATTTGACTCCCTATGTGTGTATGCTGAGGCTGAAAAGCCTGACATCATTGTCATCAGTGAAGCATGTGGACGAGAGGATGTAATAGAAGGAATTTTTCTCCCAGGATCCACACACCTTTCATAAAGAACAGAACAACAGGAGTAGTGGGGTGATGCTGTGTGTGTGAAAGAGGACCTGGATGCCACTAAAGAGAGGAACTGAACACCATGGATCCTCAGAGTCTGTATGGTGCAACATATTAATTCAAAATGGAAAATGATGACTGTGGGAATTTATACAGGGCTGACTCAGCATCGACAGAGAAACTTGTGGATCTCCATGTGATCAATATGGCATCTGAAACCCAAACCCTAATAATGGAGGACTTTAACACTGAAACAATAGATTGGATAAATCTAACATCACATGCAGAAGGAGAAGAATCCAAAAGGGAGGGAATCATTCAACATCTTTCAATGAACAATCTTGTAAAATCGACACAACATGGGTTTGTCAAAAGTAGATCTTGCTTACAAACCTGCTCACTTTTTTGGAAACGGTAACCAGCTACTCGGACAACGGTCTTCCGATGATGTAGTATACATGGATTTTGGTGAAGCCTTGATAACGTAACACATGAAAGAATGGCAATGAAATTAATCGCATATGGAATAAATGGAACAATACTAGAATCAATAAAGCAATGGTATAAATAAAGATATGAAAATAGTGTGCTACAAGGAGTGAACTTGATTGGAGAAATGTGGTGAGTGGGTTGTACCACAGGGGTCCATTTGGGGCCAACCTTTTTGTCACATGCATCAGACGACATTGAGAATATTACAAACAGCATCATCAAATCGCAGTGACACCAAGATTTATGGTTGAGGGGAAAATCAAAATTATA
>WNGS01001312.1:67022557-67038301 GCA_020271785.1 Procambarus virginalis | reverse complement strand
AATGGAGGATGAAAGGCTTCTTGATATCTGGTGAGGCGAGAATGGGATTAGAACAGAGGAGGAATTTGAGTTGTTCGAATGCAACGGTTTGCTCTCTGGTCCAATTATACGTTGCTTGGACTGGTTAAGGTGATTAGGGGGTTGCAACAGTGCTAAAATTCTTCACAAACCTACGGTAATAGGAAGCAAGACCAAGGAAGCGCAGGAGCTGCTTCCTGGTAGTAGGCTGTGGATACTGTTGGATTGCTTGAATGTGAATGTTTAACGGAGCCAGGCTGCCACTCCCTATAACATGACCCAGGTACCGCACTTTACCTTTCGCGAAGGTGGACTTGCCCAAATTGATGGTGAGGCCGGCTTTCAGGAGCTTGTAGAACAATCGTTGTAGCTGGAGCAGGTGTTCGCTCCAGGTGTTGGATGCTACCACGATGTCGTCCAAATAGGCGTAGGTGTTTTCCAAGCCCTGGATGACGCGGTTGACAGCTCTCTGAAAGGTGGCTGGGGCATTGCAGAGTCCAAAGGGAAGGCGATTGTACCTGTAGAGACCAAACGGGGTTATAAAGGCGGACAGTACCTTAGCTCGCTCCGTTAAACTCACCTGGTAGTAGCCCTTTAGTAGGTCTACCTGAGACAGGTAGCGGGCATTACCAATGGCATCCAAATGTCGTCTACCCTGGGTATTGGGTAGGCGTCCTTCACTGTGACCTGGTTCAACTTCCTATAATCCGTACACAGACGGATTTTGCCGTGAGGTTTGGGTACCAGGATGCATGGTGAGGCCCAGGGGGACTCACAGGGGGTAGCCAGTCCATGGTCCAAGAGATACTGTACCTCAGCCCGCATGACTTCCGTTTTGCTCGGGCTGATTCGGTAGAATGGTTGGCGAATCGGCTGGGTGTCAGGTAGCAGTTGGATGTCGTGCTGAGTTACAGTACACTCTTGGGGGTCATCTCGAAACAACTCTTGATATTCTCTGACGAGTTTGATTAGTGGAGCACTATTATCGTCCTGAAAATGATGTTGAAGGTTAGTAAGGATTTCCGAGTTAGAGAGCGCTGTCTCAGTGTCAGTGCTCTCGGAAGGAGAAGCAGGGAAGGTCTCACTGTGGCTGTATGGACCTGTAAATGAGGTGAAATTGGTTAACACAGTGGGAGGAACCCCATGGTAGGGCTTGAGTAAATTAATGTGGCACAGCTGGGTCTTCCGCCGCCTATCGGGGGTCTCGAGAACGTAGTTGAAGTTGTTCCGGCACTCCTTAACACGGTAGGGTCCTGAGAACCTGTTCTGTAAAGGAGAACCTGGGATAGGGAAATAGGCAAGCACTAAGTCTCCTGGTGTAAACTTCCTTACTTTACAGTGCTGGTCGTAACGAGTCTTCATCCTCTCCTGGGCTCTCTGTAGGTTGTTGCTGGCAAAGGAATGGACCCTCTCTAGAATGTGTCGGAGATTTTGAAGATACTGGGGCACACTCTGATGCTCACTGAAGGTGTCATCACGTAGAGAATCCTTGAAAGCCTTGAGAGGTGTACGGCACTTACGTCCGTAGAGCATCTCATAAGGAGATACTCCTAGTGACTCGTTGGGAAGACTTCTGAAAATACACATGATGAGATCAATTTGCCTATCCCAATCCTTTGAGGTCTCATTACAGAACTTTTTTAAGAGTGCCTTGATGGTTTGATGACTACGCTCGAGAGAACCCTGTGAAGCAGGATGATAGGGGCTGGACAGTACCTGTTTGATGTTGAACTCCTCCAGAGTCCGTTTGAAGAGATCACTGGTGAAGTTGGTACCACAGTCGCTCTGAATCTCCCTCGGAAATCCATACTGGGTGAAGATTTTCAGTAGATTCTTCACCACTGTAGCAGCTGTAATATTTTTCACTGGAACTGCTATCGGAAATCTGGTGGTAGGACACAGGATGGTTAAGATATATGCGTTGCCTGCACTGGTCCGAGGCAAAGGACCAACGCAGTCGATAATGAGCTTGTGGAACGGTTCCTCAGGCACCTGGATGGGTATCAGTGGTGCTCTGGGAATGGAAACGTTCGGTTTCCCGGCTAACTGACACACGTGGCATAATTTGACATAGTTTTGATGTCGTTTACCATACCTGGCCAGTAGTAGTCTTGTCGAATTCCATGGTAAGTCTTGTTGAACCCATAGTGTGACAAAGCGCCGTGGGCCAGGTGTAGAATCGTGGGCCGCAGGCTGGTGGGAATCACTAGTTGTTCAACGTTTGCCCAATCGTCCTCGTCCTTCAGTTTACTGGGTCTATACCTGCGATAGAGTATTTCGTTCTCCATAAAGAACCCAGGAACACTGTCGGATTGGGTTTCAGCCTGAAAGAATAATGGTGTCAATGTAAGATCATCTCTCTGTAACTTACGGAACTCCACCGCGGTCAGGTTAGGGGGTAGTTTCGAAGGGTCCTGAGGGACAGCGGTAGCAGTAGAGTCGGCTGGCTGTGGACGTGCAGCTTGAGCACGGGTGGTCACCATAACAGGAGGAGAACCTTCATCACTCTCTTGAACCTTTACTGGGAAATGTTCAAAAATCGGGTTATCCACCACAGAGTTGCTTACCTTGGATATGTCCTTGACGATCAGGTTGTTTGGTTGTTGGTCTTCTGCCAAGTCGTTGCCCAGGAGAAGTTGCACTCCAGGCATGGGAAAAGGCTTTTCCCTGACGGCGACTTGGACTTCACCGGTCACGAAGGGACAATCCAGGTAAACTCGGGCAAGGGGATAAGGAGTTGTAGCAGTAAGGTCAGTGATGAACACAGTCTCTCCTGTGTAGGCGACGTTGGGCACAGCCGATTTCAAGACGATCGATTGTAGAGCCGCTGTGTCCCGTAGGATCTTAAGTCCGAAACGTCCCTCTGAATCTGAACCGTGGGTAGAGATAGTTCCTGGATATAGATGCTTGGTAAAGAGAGAGAGATCATTAGCATGAACACCAACATTCATTACAGGCTTACCGGACTTAGGGTGAGTAGGTTTAGACTTAGGGGGTTCGACGTTACCTTTAGATTGGGACTTACCACATTTGTCAATGGTGTGTCCATATAATCGACAATACCTGCAGTACAGTTGAGAGGTACCTTGATCTGGGCTCGCTTTCTCGTAACTGTACCAAGACTTCTTGCTGGTAGGATCTGGAGTCAGCCGGTGGATGAGGCTGTAAGTGTCAGCTGACTTCGCACACTTCACTAACTCCGTCTCTTCCTTGTCTGCTAAGTATAGGCGGACAGGAGGAGGTACACGTCTCAAAAATTCTTCAACCAGTATGAGGTTGACAAGTTCTGAAAAAGTAGAGACATGTGCTGCCTCCAGCCATTTCATGAAATATCTTTGTTTGGTGTTAGCAAATTCTAAGAAGGTGGTGGTACTTGCCTTGACGTAGTCACGAAACTTTCGTCGATAGCTTTCGGTGGAGAGAAGGTAGGCGTCCAACACAGCTTGTTTCAGGGTGGTGTAGTCGTTTTCCGAAGCCAAAGTGCTGAGTGTGACTGCTGCTCTACCTGTTAAATGTACTCTGAGAAGGGTAGCCCATTGGTCGTCAGGCCAATTAAGTTGAACAGCAAGGGTCTCAAAAGTGGTAAAGAACACATCAACCTCCGTTTCGAGGAACGGGGGCATTAACTTACTTGCATGGGAGATATTGAAACTGGGAGGAAGACTAGCTGCCGCTTGTTGGAGTTGAGCTTGGTGTGCAGCGTCCCTCGTGAGTTCTCGGTTACGACATTCTAGCATTGCTTCTGCCTGTCGTTTGTCGTGGTCGCGTTGTATCTCGAGTCGCTGTTTGTATAAGGCCAACTCACGTTCACTTTCTTCCTTCTTCAGGGCAGCTTCACGCGCTTGCTCTTCCTTTCTGAGGGCAGCTTCACGCGTTTGTTCTTCCTTTCTGAGGGCAGCTTCACGCTCTCTGATTGCAGCTGCTTCTTGTTGTTGCTGTAGCTCGATCTTGGCAAGTTCCAATTTGAGCTTTATCGCTCTCAAGTCATCTTTATCTGAAATAATGTACTGTTCATGAGTAGAAGAATCTATAATACCTTCATCAGCAAGGTGATCCAGTATCATATTATTAATGGCAAATTTGTTGGCTCCATCAGGAACTTCTAAGTGATACTCATGTGCAAGAGTTAACAAATCGACCCTCTTAGCGTGACGTAAGGTCCCTATTTCACTTTCTGGATCTGCTTTGAAAGCTTGTAAGCGGAACATGGTGAAAATATAGCAAAACAAAGGAGACACGAATATAGTGAGAATATGGTGAGTGTCAGAAACAGGAAACGTGGCAACTGATACCTATCCTGTGGGGAATTATTAATAATTAAAGTTAATTCAAGATGGTAAATGAATAAGGTCGCAGGAAATCTTGTACCTGGTACTCACTATGGGAGGATAAAGGCAAGAAAATCCTACTAATTAGTGAAAACTAAGTTTAAAATACAAGTGAAACACTAAATGGCTTCAAAATAAATGAGGTAGTCCAAAAAATGTAGTCATACCTTGCCAAGTCACTATAGAACATAAGCAATGGTACCCACTGAAATTGAATATGGTATTTACAGAATTAGCGAACTTTGTGCTCAAAAGAAAGAACGCCAATTCCCTACCTTTTGGTAAATACCATCAGTCTGACCGACGAGTAGGGGTGCGAGTGTCAACTGGTGACGAGAACTATCGGCGAGGTCCCAATTCGCCAATAATAGTTCGTGCTAGAGGATCTAAAGCCCTCTTTTTCCTCCTAGAGTCGGATTGCAGGACTTGGGTGCTATTGACCCGGAGACAGACCACAGTACCAGGGTACCTATGTGATAATCTGTCAAAAAGTGAGAAATATCTGGGGACAAAGATGTTAAACACGGAGGATAACACGGAAGGGGGAGACGACCAATTAAGAGTATGACTGCGGCCTACAGTCACCACGTAATCCAAAGTTGTCTCACTCTCACCATATGCTATTCCCGTAATGTACAATATACACAGCACCATATAAAATAAAAAATGATTAATGTAAATAATGGAAGCAAGGGAAATAAGAGCCAAGTATGCTTACCACAATTACCAATACCTGAGTGAAGCTCCGTGGACAGGCCCCCATTTATATGTGACGGTAACGAGTTGGAAATGGTGGTCGGCAGTCTTCCAACTAGCAGGTGTCAGTGCTGGGCCACATATAATATATAAAAAAAAGAAAAGGAAAAAAAGAGAAAAAAAAAAGAATGACTGCGTGATTGGTAATCTGTGGTAAGGTCAGAATCATAAAACACAATAATAAACGATGTAGTTTAATAACAATAAAAAAACACAAATTGAAACAAATGCAAAATCTTGGCTTACTGGTAAAAAATGTCAAGTGGAAAAAATATACATAAACATGAAAATAGATTACGTTAATGGGGAGGAGAATTGACATACAAAAGTAAATAAAATATGAATGCTGGAATATATGCACTAACTATAAACCTCTATTTGACCACACAAGGTGAGTCACTTAGGAGTTCATAGCTTGCGAGCACACGATATTCTGGCTGGCAGAAACGCAAGGGACTCCAACAATAACTGGCGAGGACTTGTGATTGGCGAGAAACCGGAGTGGAGTGTTGGTTGGCGGCCAATGAGGAAGCTGGATGGCCGCAAGTCGCTAGTTAGGCAGTTGAAGGGTTCGGCGCGTCGACCAGGTGCGTACAGCAGGTGCTGGAGTGGGGGGAGGAGGGAGTTGCTGGTACGTGTGGCTATCTTAATATATACGTTTAGCCACTACAAAACGTATCTTGTATATTGATGAGGACGGGATGAGTCACAGAAATAGCAGGCTAAATCTCTGATAAGAGATTATCGTCACAATGTCTACAGTTGAAATCACCGAAAAGGAGCAATGGCTCTGGTAAGGAGTCCAGGAGGTGCTTAAGATCAGGAAGGGATAGTGGGACATTTGGGGGGAGATAAATGGAACAGACTGTATACCATTTACCCACAAAAACACGGGTAGCAGAACAATGGATAGGAGATGGAAAAAGTAGGGGGACGAAGGGAATATCAGAACGAATCAAGAGAGCAATAAGGTTATGGGCCCCAGCATGAGCTAGGGGGAGAGAGGGGGAGAATGAAAGGAATAACCACGAAAGTGACCAGGACGAGCACCAAGCATTGGCTCCTGGAGACAAACACAAAGTGGTGAAAACTGTGTAATCAGAAGTTAGAGTTTATGTAAGTTGGCGTAAAATCCACGAATTTTCCACTGAAGAACAGACATTATCAAAAAGAGAAAAAACAGCAACAGAGAACAATGAAGAAACAAAGGTGACGAAGAACACAGTATATTAAAGAATCTCAGGATCAGGGTCAGCAAAATCAGGGTTAAGGGGCATGGGTGAACTTAGTAATGATAGAGTGAAGTGAGCGGGAGGACAGACCAGAGGCGGAATGACGGGGTCCAGAAGAGGGGGAAACAACCGAGAGGGGCAGTCAAGGACAGCAGGGTGAGGTGGTAGTAATGAGGGAATGCACCTCAGCAAGGACAGCAACCGAGAGGGAATCGGAGGTGAATGAAACATCCATAGATGGGACAGGGGCCCCGACCACCGAAATGGGAGGGGGCGTAGCGATAGAGGCAGAGGTAGGGGGTGAGGAAGAAAGCAATGCCTCCTTACCCTCTAGAGAGGAAGGAGAGGAGCCAGGCTTACGTTTCTGACTCGAAGAGACAGATGTATCAGTAACAACATACTGGGCGACAGACTCAATGGTCTCAGCAGGAGAAGAAGAACGGGAGCGCACAACACTAAGATTGCTGGGAGGTTAATTGACAACAGCCTGGACAGACAGGCGACGTGGAGGGCCAAGAGACTGGGGGGAGGGTTGTGAAGAAGGATCGGGGGGGAGATGATAAAGAAGACATAGGAGACATGGTGGACTGGATAGGAAGGGGGGGGGGGAAACTACAAAGGAAGAACAAGGAAAGAGACCCTTCGGGACAGGACGTAAAGTAACAGGGGAGGAGGCGGTGGCTGTGTCCGGGTCTAATGTCTGGAAATGGTTGTGAGACTGAGTAAGGTGGGAAATACGAGAAGAGATCGAGCCCAATATGCGAGCATAGAATACCCCAGTGAAAGCGGCGAGACGTCAAACTTGGCGTCTCGCTTCAGGAAAAGACAGACGCTCCCGGTGTTTCAAGTTCGGGACGGCTTCCTCAAGTTTGTAGTGAATACACGAACGGAAGTGGGGTGGGCCTCACTGCAGTTGAGGCAGCAAGCCTGCGGAGAAGTGTACTCGGACTTTGGGTGATCGTCGTCCACACACATGGGGCATAGATACACAGTACTTGTGCATTTGAGGACACCATGCCCGAACTTCCAGCACTTATTGCGAAGTCTGGGAGAGGGAATGTACTCCTGAGCGAAGCATCTGGCACCAGCAAGAATTATAGAGGGCGGAAGAGTCCTACTATCAAAGGTGATTTTCACAACTCGAAGGGCCTGACGGCGACGACCAGGAGGGGGTCGTGTTAACGTGTCCACCAAGAGGACAGAATGGCCTTGGGCTTTGATGATATGTTTAATATCCTCATGGCAGTCATTTAGGTCCCTGACACCAGGGACCATACAACATGATGTGGGAGGAGAACAGTGCCAACACTGGCATTTAACCAAGCATTTTTGGAGACCCAAACAGGGATATCCCCAATGCAGGACAATGTGGCTAAGTGGGTGGCTGCATCCTGAGAAGGAGCAGCGACGAGACGTGTACCGAATCGGGTGGGGCTAAAAGTAACAGAGGCATCTACCAAATCAACAAGGTGTTTAAGGAGGGTGAAATCGTCAGGAAGAGTAGAATCCAGATGGTGGAGATCAAAGTATTTAGCCCATGTAGCGGGACCAAACATGGCGTGGTACATATTTGTATGGGAAGGGATCGTGCAAGTGCAGCCGTGGCGGGGATTGCGTTGAGAACTCCCAGAGAGAGAGAGAGGGGTTAAAAGGCGCAGTAGTCACAGAGACGGAGCCGTGCCAGGAGACGACGTGGTGACCACTGGGGGCTGGGAACTCGACCCTACCACAGAGAAGGGAGGGGAGTTGAGAAATCCTCTCTGGGCCCAATGTAACGGGGGGCTACAGGGCCCGGTCTTCCATCACAGTCTGACTCAGGGGCCTGGTCACCCACCCTCGCCCAATCCATGGAACCGGTCGGCCGAGCGGACAGCACGCTGGACTTGTGATCCTGTGGTCCCGGGTTAGATCCGTGGCGCCGGCGAGAAACAATGGGCAAAGTTTCTTTCACCATATGCCCCTGTTACCTAGCAGTAAAAAGGTACCTGGGTGTTAGTCAGCTGTCACGGGCTGCTTCCTGGGGATGGAGGCCTGGTCGAGGACCGGGCCGCGGGGACACTAAAGCCCCGAAATCATCTCAAGACAACCCCTATGAGCCTGGGTTAGAATGGTCGTATCAGTATCCATATCATGTATTTTGAAGGTCTGGGGCCTGGAACTAAGGGATACCTTTTACCAGGGCAGCCAGGGAGGCCGAGCGTGGGCCAGTGGAGGAAGGGGTGCATCTTCCCCAGCAGTGCTCCCCCCCTTTTTAACAGGAGAGTCCTACTGCTTCGTCCATTCTCCTACACTGATGCAAAGACCTCAATCTCCCTTTCGCCCCAGCTTGGACACCCAGCGATCCACTTAGGGCAGCTCTCACGGGCGACCCCTCCAGCGGGTGGTCCGTTGACTCACATGACCCCTACGTTTGTGTTCATTCGCACGTACACCACCCAAAGAGGGACAGGAAAGGGGGGTGTGGGCAACCCTCACCGCTCCCAGTGAAGTGTACGTGAACCCCCCTCACCACGTTAAGGAAACACAATGGAGAGGGTACCACTTATTTAAGACCAATCCTGGAGTATGCAGCTCCAGCCTGGAGTCGATACCTAGTTAAACACAAGACAAAGTTAGAGAAAATTCAGAGGTATTCCACTAGACTGGTCCCGGAACTGAGAGGTTTGAGATACGAGGAAAGGCTAAGGGAGCTGAGCCTCACATTCCTAGAAAACAGAAGAGTAAGGGGAGACATGATAACCACCTACAAAATTCTCAGGGGAATAAACAAGGTGAACAAATACAAACTCTCTAGCACGGGTGGAACACGAACAAGGGGACACAGGTGGAAACTTATTACCCAGATAAGCCACAGAGACATTAGAAAGATTTTTTCGGTGTCAAAGTAGTTAAAAAAATGGAATGCATTAAGTTGTGATGTGATGAGGCAGACTCAGTTGTTATGGGTCCATACACAGTTGTTATGGAAAGAATTTTTTCAGTGTCAGAGTAGAAGACAAATGGAATGCATTAGGAAGTGATGTGGTGGAGGCTAACGCCATACACAGCTTCAATAGAGCATATGATAGACCCCATTAGGCTCAGGAACCTGTACATTAGTTGATTGACAGTAGAGAGGCGGGACCAAAGAGCCAGAGCGAAACCCCGCAAGCACAATTACGTAAGTACACACACACACACACTATACGTATTTTATACTTTTAAAAGACGACTTTATATAAATAGTTACAATGTCACCTTTCTGGTACCAAATAAATACGTCAGAAAACGTTTTGTATTTACTTGAACTGGAGATGCAGGAGTGGTGCCTTTGCACTTCACTTTCACTATTCTCAAGATATCCCTTGCTGTCTGGATGGACAGACACCATACAGGCCAGAAGCCAATCTGAACATGGACCATCACTGTCCACCAGAACAATAAGCCCAGACTTTAAGTGAATTTTATTATTGGGGTTATTTGCCCTGTAATGATACTACCTTAGAGCAGTTAGGTATTCTCGAGTACAAACGTAATTCCACCGACTTATTATTCTAGACAGATGTTTATAGCTCTGAATCAAGTATCTCTCTCTCTGACAAAAGAAGAATTGTCTGATCCCTCATCTGTGAGGTACACTAGAGGGATAAAAAAAACTCCATACATCAGATGAGATGGACTTAATGGATGATATTGCGAGTGATTGTCAAAGAGGTAGGTCAGAGGTCTGTTATTGACCTGAGATTCAATTTATGTGACAATAGTTTGGAGCTCTGGAAATCCATTTTCTGGCAGTGATGGGACTTTCTTCGACAGCGTTTCACTGTCCCCGCCGGCTGCTCGTAGAAGTCTCCATGCCACGGTGATTGGGGAGAGGAATATATTTCCAGTGGCACTGCCTTTGATTCAGGGCAGTGCATACCACTTGGTGATTTCAGACTTCTCTGAGACATGCTTCCCCTCCCACTAAGTTGGACCCCATTGTCTGAGATCATCAACTTGGGGCAGGATCAATGGGCAGCAAACCTGTGGAATGCGTGTATGAATGTCAGCACTCATGTCGGGGGTCTCTTCTACGTGTACTCCCCTTGATGAGGCACAGGTGAATAGGCAGATGTATGACCTCACTGGAACTTTGTCCTTAGTGACTGTCATTGTTATGGCTTCTGTGTAGTATACACCAGTGGTCCCAAAAGGACGAAGGTGGACAACTCGTTTCTTAGGGAGTGGAGGTGGTCCTGGATTAGGACACACCCATGCGTCGTACCTCCGACAGACTACAAGGATTTTTTTATAGACTTTACAGTCTGGTGATCTTGAGGAAGGTTGAGTAAGTAATTATCAAAATAAGGCACCAAACCGGGAAGGCTATTATGTAGCACCATCAAATGTGCGAGATATCTGAGGGCGCTAAATATCACCATGGATGTCAATACAAGAACAGAAATGCATAAGACGAACGATATCAAAAGTATCCAGTTCGCCAAGAGTTCTTTTGAGGGACAAGTGACCGCGAGGGATGGTCGAAAAGCAAGAGACACGCTCGTCCTGGAAGTCAGGATTCACGAAACAATTACGCAAGTACTTACGAACATGTACAACTTTCCTCAATCTTTGATAGCTTTGGTTACATTTATTAAACAGTTTACAAGCAAGAAAACTTCGCAATTAACTGTTGTTATTGTTATAAACAGCCTCCTGGTGATTCGAGCTCATTAACTGTTAAATAATAATAATCAAAGCTGCCAAAGATTGAGAAAAGATGGACAGGTTTGTAAGTGCTTGCGTAACTGCTTCGTGAATCTGGCACCAAGACATTCAAAAAAGGATATTCATGATTTTAAGAGCGACAATGCAATTTGGACAATAAGGAGTAGGGCACTGTTCCATTAAGTGACCGTGGGTTAAGCTTGTATGGCCAACACGCAACCTCGCCAGAGCCATTCCCCATCGCCGGTTACGGAGGTAGGAAGGAGGAAGGCCATGGAGGCACACTACTCTTAAGAGTACTCAGTTTGTTACCGGTAACAGACGACCAACAACCCAGCCAACCTGCAAGTTTGGAGAAATGAATAACTGGGTAAAAGTCGGATTAAGGAGATAGGATATCTCACCTTTATGTGAGATAGGACAGGAACGGAACGCTTCCCTGGCGGCAGCGTCCGCACGTTCATTTAAAGAGATGCCAATATGGCTGGGAACCGAGCAAAACTCAACTGACTTAAATTTACTGGAAATAAGAAACAGCCAATGATGAATTTCGACGGCCACCGGATGGACTGGATTAAAGGACCCTAGAGCCATTAGGGCACTACGAGAGTCAACGACAACCACAAAGGAAGATTGACAACGAGAAAGCAGGAGACGAAGAGCAGAGAGAATAGCATAAAGTCCTGCTGTGAAGATGCCAGTTTCCGAAGGAAGGCGACACACATATGTGTGGTCAAGAAAAACAACAGAGTAGCCAACACCGTTTGCAGACTTAGACCCATCGGTGAAGATGGAAACGGAGCGGAAGTGTGAAGAAAAGTGTTCAAGGAAAAGGCATTTAAGATCTGTAGGAGGGGGTAAAAGCTTTAAAGATTCGGGTCAAGGATGTATAAAATTTTGGAAGGGGGGGACCCTCCACGGGGGGCAAGGAAGGAACAATACGAGGAGAAATATTAGAAATACGAACTGAAAGAGAATCCTGTAAGCGAGGTAACCGGACAGAAAGAGGGAGATAGTGAAGAGGAACAGGAACTACACGAGGGGTAAAAGTTAAAGCACTATAAAGGCAAGAGAAAGGATGTTGCAAGGACCGCGCAAGATAGCAAAGACAGTAGCGATCACGGCGGTCCTGGAGAGATAGGAAGCCAGTGTCAACATACAGGCTGAGGGCGGGAGTCGAACGAAAGGCACCAGAACTGAGACGCAACCCAGTATGGTGCAAAGCATCAAGACGGTGAAGAGTAGAAGGAGAAGCAGACGAGTAAGCAGGGCAACTATAATCGAGTTTAGACAGGACGAGAGAGGAATGTAAAGCGAGGGGTGCACGCCTATCCGCTCCCCAAGAAGTATGACAAATGGACAAAACCTTTAGTACGTTAATTGCCTTAGAACATTCAACTCGGAGGTAAGAGATGTGGAGCGACCTAGACAAACGAGTGTCAAAGATTAACCCCAAAAGCTTAGTAGAATCCTTGTACACAAGGAGATGACCATAAAGCGACAAAGAGGGACAAGGAACGACATGCTTCCGAGTAAAAGTAATAGCACAAGTCTTAGATGCAGGGAACTTAAAGCTATGAACGTTGGCTCAACACGACACGGCATCAATCGCAAGTTGAAACCGCTGTTGAAGAAGTGGCAAATCATCACCCCGACAGCATAGGGGTAAGATCGTCGACATAGAGAGCAGAGAAGACACCAGAACGAAGACAAGAAAGAAGACCATTGAGGGCAACCAGAATAAGAGTAGTGCTCAGAACACTACCTTGGAGCACACGCTCGTATTGCCGAAATGAGGCAGAGAGAGCGGTACCAAGCCTGACTCGAAAGGAACGACGAGAGAGGAAGCTTTGGAGAAAGAGAGGGAGACTTCCACGAATGCCAAAAGAATGAAGTTAGGACAGAATATGATATCGCCATGTGGTGTCGTAAGCCTTTTCCAGTTCAAAAAGGACGGCAACAATGGAGGTCTTCGCAGGAAAAGCAGTACGAATGTAGACCTCTAAGTTCACCAGGACCTCTGTTGTTCTGCGGCACTTTCGAAAACCAAATTGAAAAGAGGAGAGGTTGTGTCAGTGTTCTTGGAACCATATCAGTCCTTACGAGCATTCATTTAGGCCCCTTAACTAGACGTTTGGTTCATCCCACAGCTCCAAATGATAGATACATATACAGAGAGAGAGAGAGAGAGAGATATGACATAAGGAAATCGGAGATGATTGCGGAAATCAGGAACGGGCTTACGGAGGATGGAAGGATTGTGGAAGATGCGAACCAGAGCTAACAGTCGAAAAGTTGGAATCCAGTTCAGTCGAGAACTTCACTGGGTCCGTCACTAGAGTACCACGAAGGTGTAGGACCGGCAAGACATCTGGAACGAACTTACCTGCTACCATGAGGATTTTCTTCCAGATCTGCGGCAGAGGAATATTCGGACGTAATGGTGGAATCATAAGATTTCCAACTCTCACGTTTAACTGTACAGATGATCCTACGGCACTTGGCATCCGAATCAAAACAATCAGCTGTCAAATACAAATACAAATATTTATTCAGGTAAAGTACATACATACAAGGTGAAATACAAAAGTTGATGGATTTATAGATAGAGCTAGTACATACAATGCCTAAAGCCGCTATTACGCAAAGCATGTCGGGCAGGAACAACACTAAGACTAAAACTTAATACTTATTGAGATTAAAGTATAAATTGTGTTGAGAAAAAATAAGAAAAAAATGAAAAAAGAGGGGGGGGGACATGTCAGAAAAAAAGCAAAAATACAATTTGGTCAACAAACAGCATTGTTTAAAATCGTATACATGGGTTGACATTTAGGGGTGAGGTAGATTACATTGAGTTAATTAGGTGGTACTTAGTTTTTATCTTAAACTGGTTGGGAGAAGTATAGTCTTTAACATAATTGGGAAGGTCATTCCACATTCGAAGTCCCTTGATTTGTAAAGCATTTCTAGTTTGACTCAGTCGTACTCTTGAAATATCAAATAGGTATTTGTTTCTGGTGTGGTGCTCATGGGATCTGTTACAACCTTCTAGGAAGCTTTTAAGGTCAGGATTGACATTACAGTTCAGCGTTTTATATATATAAAATACACATGAGAGGATGTGCAGGGACTTAAAATCTAACATATTCAGAGATTTGCGTAAGTGTACCGAGTGATGTCTGGGGCCAGCGTTATATATTGTCCAAATAGCAGCTGTCTGCCGGGGTCGGTGTTTCTTCCAGGCTGCACGCTTACAGTGGACAGCCCGAGCACAGTCTGCATTCCACCAGTGAACGCACTTCTACATGCCCCGGGAGTTCAAGCGAGGAATAGAGTGGAGGGCAGCATCGAAGACGGTATCATGAAAAAGGAGGAGGGCGCGAGGGAGAGGCAGAGTGGAGAGGTCGGAGAGAGTAGCACGGAGGGTGAATAGGTTCCAGTCAGCCTTGGCAAACTACCACCTAGGGATAGAGAATTGAGGTTGAAAAGAGAAAAAGATAACATAGATGGGGGAATATTCACTTATGGAGGGCATTAAGAACTCGTGACATGAAATCTAAGTAGAGAGACTACAAGCAGAGAGAAAGATCAAGACAGGAAAGGGTGCGAGTGCGTTAGTCCACATGAGTGAGTTCACCAGAATTCAGAAGAGACAGGGAAGAAAAGAGAACGAATGTTTCGAGACGGCAGCCTTGGGTGCTTATCAGAACATCACCCCAGAGGGTATGTCGACAGTTGAAATCACCCAACAGGAGCACAGGCTCTGGCAAAAAGTCCAGTAGTGCTTAAGATCGGGAAGAGAAAGTGGGACATTAAGGGGGAGATAAATGGAACAAACCATATACCATTTAGTCACAAAGACACGGGCTGCAAAACATTGGATAGGCGAGTGAAAATGGAAGGGGAAGAAGGGAATATCAGTACGAATCAAGAAAGCAGTAGAGTTATGGGCCCCAGCAAAAGCTGGCGGTGGGGTGGGGGAGGGAGAGAAAGGAATAACCACAAAAGTGACCAGGACGAGAACCAAGCATCGGCTCCTGGAGACATACACAAAGCAGTGAAAACTATGTAAACAGAAGTTGGAGTTCATGGAAGTTGGCATAAAATCCACGAATATTCCATTGAAGAATAGATATTGGCAAAAAGAGAGAGGACAGCATCAGAAAACAATGAGGAATCAAAGATAAAGAAGATTGCAGCATATTAAATAAGCTCAGGATCAGGGTAAGGGGAAAAAGGTAAACTTAGTAAGGATGGAATAAAGGTAGCGGGAGGGCAGACCAGAGGCGGACGGATGGGGCTCCGGAGGAGACAAGTGAGAGGGCAGTCAAGGATAGCAGGAGGAGGGGGGGGGGGCAGAAACGGGGAGCGCATCTCAGCAAGACGAAGCAACAGAGAAGGAGTCAGGGGCTAAAGAAGCGAGGAAGAGGCAGAGAGGAGAGATCAGAGAGAGTAGCACTGAGGAGAATAGGTTCCAGTCAGCCTTGGCAATAGCAAAATTAAGGGAGGAAAGGGGAGGGTGGAAAGAAAAAAGGAAACGAAGATAGGAAAATGGTCACTGTTATGGAGGTCATCAAGAACCCGCCCTTGTGAAATCTAAGTAAGGGACGACGAGCAGAGAGAAAGATCAAAACAGGAAGGGTGCGAGTTCGAGAGTCTAATCAGTGGGCTCACTAGAATTCAGAAGAGACAGGGAAAAAGCGAGGACGAACTGTTCA
>WNGS01001312.1:66978289-66995416 GCA_020271785.1 Procambarus virginalis | reverse complement strand
TATTCTTCGTGATACAGGTGCTTCCCAAACCTTAATTTCTGCTAGTATACTTTCTAATGTTGAAACGAGAGATACTAGGAAGTCTGTAGTTCTTCAGAGTGTTGCAGGATGTCAAACTGTACCTCTGATAGATGTTACTTTAAGATCCACCATTGCTCCAAGTTTATGCACTGTGGGTGTTTGTACACAGTTGCCCATCCCAGGTGTGGATGTTATATTAGGTAATGATGTGGCCATAAATCATATTGTGGGTGAGATTGATCCCAGTTTGTGTAAACAGCCAGTTGCAGACCCTGTTTTTATTCTGCCTGTGCTGAAGTTAGTTCTATGAATGAACAATCTATTGTAGTAGATGGTTTTGTCCAATCTACCTGTGCTGATGTCAGTACTATTATTAATCCAGTTGTCAGTACTGATGCTACTCAAGTATTTGTTCCAGAAACCAGTACCCCTTCAGTGGAGAAGTGGGATGTGGTTGTTCCAGATTCATGTGTGGCCAATCTAGTTGTTGAGAGTAAGCCTAGTACTATGACTCCGATTTATTCCAATCCAGTAGATGATTTGGGAAAGGATGTCCATGTACCATTGTCTTGCCCGCTCACTACGAAAGTTGTGCCAGGAGTTGAGAGAAACTTAAAAGCCACGACTCTATTATATTCTAGCCAAGTGAATGGTTTAGGACAAGATGTCGGGTTGGCAGAAGTATTCCCGCTCACTCCAAGTTTAGAATCAGTTGACCAAGTAGGATCAGTTGTCGAGAGTAAGTCGGTTGTAGAGGCCCCGCCTCACCCTAGTCAAGGTGATAGTATAGGGGAGGAGGTCAAACTACCTGTTACTTGCCCGCTCGCTTCAGATTCCTTTAATTTATGTGAATTGAGTAGAACTGACCCCAAGATTTCAGAGAGAAGCAAGGAGACAGTCTGTATGTAGATCCAAGTCTGGAGAGTGTGGGAAATCAGCCAGAGGATCAGCTTCTGTCGAGTAGATGGAGACCTATTGAGCCTCCCTCTTCAGTTGTCTGTGAGGTTGTGACCCAGCTTGGTAGGGTTATTGATTGTGAGCAGACAGTACTCCAAGCAGCTCCAGATGTCATGGGAGGAAATTTTGGTAAATCATGTATAATGAAGGGTGGTAAAGTATCATTTGGATCTAAGTTGCAGAGTTTTGTGGGTTGTGATTCTTATTCCATGTGGAGTAATTATTTCATTGTGTAAAATGAGTCAGAGTGTGTGTAGGATGTTGTTGAAATCTACTTTTATTCTGCAGGAGCCATTCTCTTGTGAAGTAATGGACTGTGGGACATCTTTGTCCAGCCTTGTGGTTGAGCAGAGAGAGTTTACTCAAGTAGGTTGTGCATCCAGTTGTTCTGAGGAAGTGGTAAGTCATACTAGAGCAGTGTGTCGAATTTCAGATCCAACTTATTTTGATGTACGAGTAGTGAACAACATGTATGTTCCACTCAAGTGTGGTGTTGACTTTCAGTCATATTGGTGGTGAAGGATTTAATCATACTTGGGAGCAGATGTTTGAAGCTCCAGGTGTGTGTTTCAAGTTGGGGAATAAGGTTATCATACCTAGTGTAATAATTGTGAAGGGTTACAGATTGTACTCGGGTGGTTCCCAGGTAATCTGCTGTGCATCTTCAAGATGATGAAACCCTTAAACCTCTTGTTTGATTGTTTGTCACCAGAAGGAAATCACTTGGGAAGTGAAATCCATGGTGAGGGTTGTGAAGGTTTCAGCATATTTTTGTTAGTTTTTTGGAAGACTAGAAGGTTTATGAAAGTGTGTGTTGTGTTCAAGTCCACCATCAGAGGGTGTGAACTTGTTTTTGGAGTTGTGATTGAGATATGGTGCCTAGGCATAAGCTTGTGTTATTTCGCTAATCGTCATGACCGAGTTATGAGGAAATTGACTTACGTGTTGCTTAAGGATCAATTGAGTCAGTTCGATCAGGTAGTCTTTGCACTTATCTTGGGTTGTGTTTATTGGTTTGGAGGTCAAAGGTTTGTTAAGTCGTTGTGTTGTGTTCCTGAAGGTTCTGTGGGTGAAGAAGTTTTATATGTAAGTTGTGAGGTTTAACGCTAATTTCTCTAATTTTAGTATCCATTGGGCGAGAGTATGTGTTCCACAGAGGATCAAGTGTGATGAGAAGCAGATGTATTTGTCAAGGCATACCCAGGAGAAGTCCCAAATCTACTTTACATCCAGTCAGCTTCAATTAAGCAGTTCAGCTCCAGAAAAAGGAGTCATGGAAAATGGAGTCTGTCTTGGAAAATTTCACCATATAGAAAATGGATCATATGGAAAAATATACGGGACTGATCTCAGAGAAATAATAGAAANCATACTTGGGAACAGATGTTTGAAGCTCAGTGTGTGTTTCAAGTTGGGGAATAAGGTTATCATACCTAGTTGTAATAATTGCGAAGGGTTACAGATTGTACTCGGGTGGTTCCCAGGTAATCTGCTGTGCATCTTCAAGATGATGAAACCCTTAAACCTCTTGTTTTATTGTTTGTCACCAGAAGGAAATCACTTGGGAAGTGAAATCCATGGTGAGGGTTGTGAAGGTTTCAGCATAGTTTTGTTAGTTTTTTGGAAGACTAGAAGGTTTATGAAAGTGTGTTGTGTTCAAGTCCACCATCAGAGGGTGTGAACTTGTTTTTGGAGATGTGATTGAGATATGGTGCCTAGGCATAAGCTTGTGTTATTTCGCTAATCGTCATGACCGAGTTATAAGGAAATTGACTTACGTGTTGCTTAAGGATCAATTGAGTCAGTTCGATCAGGTAGTCTTTGCACTTATCTTGGGTTGTGTTTATTGGGTTGGAGGTCAAAGGTTTACTAAGTCGTTGTGTTGTGTTTCTGAAGGTTCTATGGGTGAAGAAGTTTTATATGTAAGTGTAAGGTTTAACGCTAATTTTTCTAATTTTAGTATCCATTTAGCGAGAGTATGTGTTCCACAGAGGATCAAGTGAGTGTGATGAGAAGCAGATGTACTTGTCAAGGCATACCCAGGAGAAGTCCCAAATCTACTTTACATCCAGTCAACTTCAATTAAGCAGTTCAGCTCCAGAAAAAAGGAGTCAAGGAAAATGGAGTCTGTCTTGGAAAATTTCACCATATAGAAAATGGATCATATGGAAATATGGGACTGATCTCAGAGAAATAATAGAAACAGATGGGGAGATAAGATGCCGAATTGACTGTAGAAACAGTTCCATTATCTGACAGTTCTATTCAAGGTAATACTAATATTGTAAAGAGTGTGAAAATTGATCTGAAACTAAGTGATATAAATGAGATAGTACCCTGGAGAGATATTTGCATACTCCAGTGAAACATATGTAGTGTTCCTTATTCATAAGATGTATGTAAATTTTGTATTTTCTTTTTACTGTGTGAAATTTCATTGTTTTGTACTTGATTTAGTTGAAGTATTTTCATGTTATATTTCATGCAGTCAAAAAAATGAAATCAACCTTCAGTTAATTTCATTTTTTTCTTAGGGGACGGGAGGGATGTTACGAAACTTGCTAAGATTCTTTCATTACTCTTGATTCTGTTATTACTGTATTATCTTATTCTATAATTAATATAGCATCCAGTTGTATGATATGAGATTTTGGATGTTATATATTATAGCAGGCTGTAGTGTGCCTGAGTTGCATTATATTGTAAGAGGCTTTTGTGTTAGAATTTTCATGTTGGTTTGTCTGTGTGGCGGTTGACCAGATTGGGAATGTGGCTAGCGTGGGAATTTGTTGTCATGCGAGAGTTTATAGTTTCAAACATTTTTAATGCTTATTATTGTTTGCCAGTAAATTGTATGGAATAATTTAACCCCAGTATGTACTCTTTAGATTAATGAGTTAATTTGAGTGCGTGGGCAGTAGCGTGGCAGCTGTGTTCGAGAGGAGTCATGTATTACGTTAAGTCATTGGTCTCTGTTATTTTTAGCTATTATTAGGGTAACTCTCTGGTTAGATGATTGTGTATATTCCCTTTTATGTATTCATGTTCTGGTAATATTATTCATGTCTCAATTCTTAATTTCATTCTATGATATTGCAAGCTGAAGATTATTTCTGGATATTAATTATACATTTGTTATGTTTGTCCCCCTTAGCATAAATATATTGTTCTCCATTTTATGCAGTTATGTATCTTTACCCCTAGACAATTGTTGGCAAGGCCGATTTAAATATTTTCTGTACACTGCTGGGGAGAAGAACCTTATTTAGTCTCAAGGGTGGTAACAACAACCAGGTTCCCAATAGCAGTTCCCATTAAGAATATTACGGCTGCTACAGTTATCAACCATCTGTTGAAGATCTTCACTCGGTATGGTTTCCTGAAGGAGATACAAAGTGACTGTGGAACTAATTTCACCAGTGAGTTGTTTATGTAAACCCTTCAGGAATTTAACATCACCCAAGTCTTGTCCAGTCCATATCATCCTGCTTCATAGGGATCTCTGAAACGTAGCTATTAAACCATTAAGTCTTTGTTAAAGAAATTTTGTATTGATACTGAGAAGGATTAGGATATGTAATTAGATCTCCTTATGTGTATTTTCAGAAGTCTTCCTAATGAGTCCCTTGGAATATCTCCTTATGAGATGCTCTACGGTCGTAAGTGCCGTGGTCCTCTGAAAAGCTTTTAAAGATTCCTTGACGTCAACCACCTTTAGTGATTCCCTTAATGTTCCTCAGTTTCTTAAAAACTTGAGACATGAACTTGAACAATTGCATAAGTTTGTTGTTGCTACTTTACTGACCTGCCAACATAAAATAAAAGCACACTCTGACAAGAACACTAAAGTAAGAAAATTAATGTAGGAGACTTCGTTCAAGCCTATTTTCCTATGCGAACCTCTCCATTTAAAAGAGAATTTTCAGGACCTTATCTCACCAAAGAATGCAAGAACAACAACAGCTACATTCTTGGGACTCCGGACAGGTATCGCAAGACACAACTCGGCCACGTCAACCTGCTCAAAGAGTTATCAAGGTAATCCGCCACCAGTGTTATTATCTGTACCTGCTTTTACCGAGAGGTATCCCAAAAGTGCTGGTACTGGCAGGGTGTCCTGGTGCTGGTACTGGCAGGTGTCCCGGTGCCGGTACTTGCAGGTGTCCTAGCTGGTGCTGGAACTGGCAGGTGTCCCGGTGATGGAGCTGGTAGGTGTACTAGCTGGTGCTGGTACTGGCAGGTGTCCTAGCTGGTGCTGGTACTGGCAGGTGTCCTAGCTGGTGCTGGTACTGGCAGGTGTCCCAGTGATGGAGCTGGTAGGTGTACTAGCTGGTGCTGGTACTGGCAGGTGTACTAGCTGGTGCTGGTACTGGCAGGTGTCCCGGTGCTGGTACTGGCAGGGTGTCCTGGTGCTGGTACTGGCAGGTGTCCCGGTGCTGGTACTTGCAGGTGTCCTAGCTGGTGCTGGAACTGGCAGGTGTCCCGGTGTTGGAGCTGGTAGGTGTACTAGCTGGTGCTGGTACTGGCAGGTGTACAAGCTGGTGCTGGTACTGGCAGGTGTCCCGGTGCCGGTACTGGCAGGTGTCCTAGCTGGTGCTGGTACTGGCAGGTGTCCCGGTGTTGGAGCTGGTAGGTGTACTAGCTGGTGCTGGTACTGGCAGGTGTCCCGGTGATGGTACTGGCAGGTGTCCTAGCTGGTGCTGGTACTGGCAGGTGTCCCGGTGCTGGTACTGGCAGGTGTCCCGGTGTTGGTACTGGCAGGTGTCCTAGCTGGTGCTGGAACTGGCAGGTGTCCCGGTGTTGGTACTGGCAGGTGTCCTAGCTGGTGCTGGAACTGGCAGGTGTCCCGGTGCCGGTACTGGCAGGTGTCCTAGCTGGTGCTGGTACTGGCAGGTGTCCTAGCTGGTGCTGGTACTGGCAGGTGTCCTAGCTGGTGCTGGTACTGGCAGGTGTACTAGCTGGTGCTGGTACTGGCAGGTGTCCTAGCTGGTGCTGGTACTGGCAGGTGTCCTAGCTGGTGCTGGTACTGGCAGGTGTCCTAGCTGGTGCTGGTACTGGCAGGTGTCCTAGCTGGTGCTGGTACTGGCAGGTGTCCTAGCTGGTGCTGGTACTGGCAGGTGTACTAGCTGGTGCTGGTACTGGCAGGTGTCCCGATGCGGGTACTGGCAGGTGTTGGTACTGGCAGGTGTCCCGATGCGGGTACTGGCAGGTGTTGGTACTGGCAGGTGTCCCGTTGCCGGTACTGGCAGGTGTCCCGGTGCCGGTACTGGCAGGTGTCCCGGTGCCGGTACTGGCAGGTGTCCCGGTGCCGGTACTGGCAGGTGTCCCGGTGCCGGTACTGGCAGGTGTCCTAGCTGGTGCTGGTACTGGCAGGTGTACTAGCTGGTGCTGGTACTGGCAGGTGTCCTAGCTGGTGCTGGTACTGGCAAGTGTCCTAGCTGGTGCTGGTACTGGCAGGTGTCCTAGCTGGTGCTGGTTCTGGCAGGTGTCCAGGTGCTGGTACTGGCAGGTGTCCAGGTGCTGGTACTGGCAGGTGTCCCGGTGCCGGTACTGGCAGGTGTCCTAGCTGGTACTGGCAGTTGTCCCGGTGCTGGTACTGGCAGGTGTCCCGGTGCTGGTACTGGCAGGTGTCCCGGTGCTGGTACTGGCAGGTGTCCCGGTGCTGGTACTGGCAGGTGTCCTTGCTGGTACTGGCAGGTGTCCCTGTGCCGGTACTGGCAGGTGTCCTATTACGAGTGTGTGGTCTGGTCATGTGACGAGTGTGTGGTCTGGTCATGTGACGAGTGTGTGGTCTGGTCATGTGACGAGTGTGTGGTCTGGTCATGTGACGAGTGTGTGGTCTGGTCATGTGACGAGTGTGTGGTCTGGTCATGTGACGAGTGTGTGGTCTGGTCATGTGACGAGTGTGTGGTCTGGTCATGTGACGAGTGTGTGGTCTGGTCAACATACTTTAGCCATGTTATTGTGACTCATCGCCAACTATAGTAGACAGCTTAATTACCCAGCCATCCTTTTCTCACAACTAGCATTAAATAGCCGACAATCAAATAATAACGTGCTAGTTTCCGAAGGCAGACAAACAGCAGATAGTAGATGGAGGAGGGGACATTGTCCTTCACCTATACAGACAGAACTAAATCTACATCTCAGAAGACAAACAGGTTAACCATAGTGACAGCGTACAAAATAACATAATAGAGGAACAATCGCTCAGCCTTCCAGGAACACCATCATGAGTCTGTTATCAATTTATTAATAAATTGTTAATGTTAGGATTATTTTATACGATTATAGTCACTTTCACGCTCCAACGACAAGATCTCCAGTCACTCATTTTTCTCCCGATTCCTCTCCGACGACGCGGCGCTGAGTCACTCATTAAAATATGTTAAAAATTTAAATTTTATCAGATCAATCTGGAAGTGGTTTTAAAATGATCGCCTTTAAATTATGCACAATTTAGCACCCATATGTCACTTGAGCAGGACATATATTTATCTCTTGAATGCACCTCAAGGGGCATTTGAAAAAAAATATTTCTATAAAATCCAATTCCTATCCGATCGACTTGGGGATAATTTAAGCATGTTTACCATTAAATTTTCGTTTTTTTCCTAATAGTCACATAGCCTATTTGAGAGAACGGAGTTCGCTTGTATCTTCGTGGTAAAACTATTGTAAAATGTTGACATGAGTGTAATCGATGAAGATTTTTTTTTATTTGGTTCCGGTCAGACGCATCCTTGTGTGACATTTTATACATATGTTCTTCTAGAACATTTTATTGCAAACATATTGGTACAAAAATTAAGTACGTACATCGAAAATTAAGGTCAGGACAGTGAAAAGAATAACACTTTTCAAAAAGTGTTTCGCCAATCTGCCTTCTGGTAAAGGTAATACTTCAGCCACTTCCCACACTCTTGCGGGTGGGCCGCGATCATGATTATACATTTATATGCATATGTCCGTGAAGGGAATTTTATTGCGGTCACAGTGATACCAAAATTAATGACGTAGCACAATTCTGGGATTGACGAACATGAAAAGATCATAAACATTTCTGCGCTGTTTGACGCTCACGGCTAACGACCGCCATAGTTTCTTATTTGGTGTGGTTCTCATGTCGGGTTTGGTGAAAATGTAGGTATATATTCCTCTAGAGCATTCTCTGGCGAACACATTGATACCAAATTTAAATACATACACCGAAAATTAAGGTGAGCAGCCCGAAAAGATTATAAACAGTTTAGTGTTGACACGCAGTAGGCCTACACGAACGGCTCACTTGGGGGCCTATGCCAGCCTACTGCCAGGGCAACCCGTCCTCTTAAAAATAACGTATGCGCGCTACGGCCAAATTTGGACGTAATTTGAAATGAAATCTACTCACAAGTGACGTACTGTCCCGTTTTCTATTTGAGTCGTCCGGAGTATGCGCAGAGGTTATGAAAGGACACTTTAAATTAACGTTTTTCATAACGTTTTGAAACTTTGAGAATTTCCTGCCCACCTAACCTATCAGAGGACTCTTAACTTACTGTTGTTGAAAAAAAAAAATCCCATATTTATTTTCATTTTTTTTTTCATTTTCAAATTACGTCCAAATTCGGCCATACGGGCAAACGGCCAAAAGCGACGTTCCTTTTAAGAGGACAGGTTGGCCAGGGAGCGCGAAATTGTTAAGAGCCAATTCTCATTTGTGTATAAGGAAAAATATTTATATGCATGGAACCTATACCCGGTGTGACGTCATGGTAAAGATCATCGTCTCTTGTTAATAAACACCATGTGGATCACACGCTCGTTTCCCTTCCCACCGAATTTCATAAGATTGGTGAATAAATTTGACTCCCTATGTGTGTATGCTGAGGCTGAAAAGCCTGACATCATTGTCATCAGTGAAGCATGTGGACGAGAGGATGTAATAGAAGGAATTTTTTCTCCCAGGATACCACACACCTTTCATAAAGAACAGAACAACAGGAGTAGGTGGGGTGATGCTGTATGTGAAAGAGGACCTGGATGCCACTAAAAAAGAGGAACTGAACACCATGGGATCCTCAGAGTCTGTATGGTGCAACATATTAATTCAAAATGGAAACATGATGACTGTGGGAATTTATATACAGGGCTGACTCAGCATCGACAGAGAAACTTGTGGATCTCCATGTGATCAATATGGCATCTGAAACCCAAACCCTAATAATGGAGGACTTTAACACTGAAACAATAGATTGGATAAATCTAACATCACATGCAGAAGGAGAAGAATCCAAAAGGGAGGGAATCATTCAACATCTTTCAATGAACAATCTTGTAAAATCGACACAACATGGGTTTGTCAAAAGTAGATCTTGCCTTACAAACCTGCTCACTTTTTTGGAAACGGTAACCAGCTACTCGGACAACGGTCTTCCGATTGATGTAGTATACATGGATTTTGGTGAAGCCTTTGATAACGTAACACATGAAAGAATGGCAATGAAATTAATCGCATATGGAATAAATGGAACAATACTAGAATCAATAAAGCAATGGTATAAATAAAGATATGAAATAGTGGTGCTACAAGGGAGTGAACTTGATTGGAGAAATGTGGTGAGTGGGTGTACCACAGGGGTCCATTTTGGGGCCAACCTTTTTTGTCACATGCATCAGAGACATATCTGAGAATATTACAAACCGCATCATCAAATTCGCAGTGACACAAAGATTTATGGTTGAGGGGAAAATCAAAATTATAATGAAACCTTACAAAAAGATCTACATGAACTTCACTAATGGACAGAAGACTGCCAAATGCTTTTTAATATTGTCCAATGCAAGACCTTGCATGTGGGGCATAACATCCCACGCCACAAATATCAAATTAATGACATTACATTACAGCAAATCGATGAAGAAAAGAACCTTTGAGTCAAAATACACCACTATGAATGTTGCATACGAGTCAAGAAAGCTAACAAAACCCTTGGAATAATCAAGTGAACCTTTGACTTTAGGGAAAAGAAGGTAGTGATTCAAATGTATATATCTCTGGTGTGCCCCCATTTGGATTACTGTATCTAAACATGGAGACCACATCTTCAGAAGGACATAACTGCTCTGGAGAAAGTGCAACACCGGGCAACAAAAATCATTCCAGAGCTAAGTCAACTCACATACGAGGAACGGTTGAGGTCCACTGTGCTAATAACACTGCAAACCAGAAATTACAAGTCGTATCTCACTGAAAATGTTAACATTCTAAAGAATTCGGATGATGTTGATCTGGAAAATTTCTTCAAAAGATTATATGTAACAGAAACAAGGAGCAACGGTTTCCAGCTCAACGAGCCACAATGTAGGATTATGAAAAGGAGCTGCTGTTTCGCCGACAGGGTTATAAACCCACTGAACCACCTACCAGCCGAAGCTGTAAAGTCCAAAACTCTGTTAATTTTTAAATTACATCTGGGAAAAGATCATCAAGGCAATTGGGGGACCTTTGACAAGCTGCCTACTTCCTGTCCTCGCCGAGGCCACTGGTGTTAGTGGCTCTTAGCTAAACTCAAAACAATTTCTAGAACTAGTACAATACTCCCTTCTCATACAGCATGTGGTAGAGCCCACACATGGTAGTAGCATTCTAGATCTTGTACTAACATCAGAGGAGTGCATGATTGATCAAATTTAGTTGGGGGGAAAAGCTAACCCTTGCATGTGATCGCTATATTTTAAGATGGACTACGTATATAGGAACCCACTTGAAGGTAAATGTTAATGAATTTCTATATAACCATCGATGAGACTATCATAAAATTGAGAGAGAAACTGCAAAAGATCTCCTGGGAGGAGCTGATAGGCGAACATGGCATGGAGGAATCATGGCAAAATTTCAAGGTCATCATTCAAAAATATATGCCAAAAAGGAGAAAGAAAAGAGACGGAACAAGATGGATGACAAAGGTAGTTAAACGAGCATTGATAACCAAGCCGAACTTCTGGAGAACGTATAAATTCACGATGGATTTTTAATATTGCCAAATGCAAGCCCTTGCATGTGGGATATAACAACCCACGTCATAACTTCCAAATTGATAATATTATCATGCAGCAGATTGATGAAGAAAACGACCTTGTGGTCAAAATCCATCATTCACTGAAAGTTGACCAACAGGTAGGAGCAGCATTAACAAAAGAGCGAACCATCCCTAGGAATAATCACCAACAAGGTGACCAACAACTAATGACCTTCTTTAATGACTATGGCACAACTGGGATAGTGATTATAGGTTCTATTACATCAGAAATTAATATCTCTTTGTTATACCCAGAGTCAAACTAAATCTATGCACACTATGCAAATAAAGAGACCTAGTCTATGGGAGTCCCTCCCTAAGTTATTAAAAACCTGTCCAGCTTATGCCTTATTCAAAAGCAAACCAAAAACTACCTAATTTCATCCTCGGTTTCCTACCTAGTGCATCACACTCGCACCATATCTTGTGTTACCCACTCCCCCAATATATGTGCCTAAGTCACGCACCTTCAACATTGCAATCACTGCCATCAGTTTACATCATAGTTGTTATGTTGATCGCAAATTTTACTACAATGTACCTATTAATAATCCTCAATTTATACTCCAATGTACAAGTTGATAATCCTCAAATTTTACTACAATGTCCATATTAATATTAAATTTTTTTGACAATATGCCATTAATATTTTTCAAAGTTTGATACAAATTGCCTACTTAAAATTATTTGTTAGATTAAGGACCTGCCCGAATCGCAATGCATGTTAATGGCTTTGCAAGAATGTAAAAAAAATCAGTGCTGTGTACTCTCATAAGCACAATATACCTTCTATATAAATAAATATGTAAAACACCACTCAAGAAGCACAATGATGTCATAAGAATGGTATGAATCAATGATAAAATACTGATGTCATAAGATGGGATTGAACCCTCTCNTGGTGGTGGTGGTGGTGTTGCAGGGGTGGTGTTGGTGTAATGGTGGTGTTGCAGGGGTGGTGTTGGTGGTGGTGTTGCAGGGGTGGTGTTGGTGTTGCTGGTGGTGCTGGTGGCGGAGTAGGAGGGGTGGTGTTGGTGGTGGCTGTGTTGCAGGGGTGGTGTTGGTGGGGTGGTGATGCTGGTGGTGGTGTTGCTAGTGGCGCTGTTGCAGTGGTGGTGTTGATGGTGGTGTTGCTGGTAGTGATGTTGCAGGGGTAGTGTTGGTGGTGCTGCTGGTGGTTTTGTTGCTGTTGGCGGTGTTGCAAGGGTGGAGTTGCTGGTGGCGTGTTGATGGGGTGGTGTTGCTGGTGTTGGGTTGCTGATATTGGGGGTGATGTTGCTGGTGGTGGTGTTACTGGGGTGGTGTTGCTAGTGGTGGTTTTGCTGGTGTGGGTGGTGCTGTTATTTGTGATTGTGGTGGTGGTGGAGTTGGTGGTGGAGATGTTCCTGGTGGTGGTGTTGCTAGTGGTGGTGTTGCTGGTGGTGGGGTGAGGGGTGGTGGTGTTGCTGGTGGTGGTGTTGGTTATGGTGGTGTTGGTTATGGTGGTGTTGCTGGTGATGGTGATCGTGCTGTTGGTGTTGCTGGTAATGGTGATGCTGGTGGTGATGTTGGTGGTGTTGTTTGTGGTGGTGTTACTGGGGTCGTGTTGCAAGGGTGGTGTTGCTTGGGTCGTGTTGCTTGGGTCGTGTTGCTGTGGTGGTTTTGCAGGTCGAGGTGTTGCTGGTGGGGGTATTAGTGCTTTGGTGTTGCTGGTGTTGCTGGTGGTGGTGGTAGTGCTGCTGGCGGTGGTGGTATTGCCAGTGGTGGTGGTGTTGCTGGGGTAGTGCTGTTGGTGGTGGTGTTGCAGGCGTTGTGGTGGTGGTGTTGCTGGGGTGGTGTTGCTGATGGTCGTGTTGGTGGAGGCGGTGGTGCTGCTGGTGGTGATGTTGATGGTGGTGTTGTTGTTGGGGGTGTTGGTGGTTGTGGTGGCGTTGCTGGTGGTGTTGCAGGCGTGGTGGTGGTGTTGCTGGGGTGGTGGTGTTGCTGGTGGTGGTGATGGTGTTGCTGGCGGGGGTGTTGGTTGTAGTGGTGTTGGTGGTGGTGGTGTTGCTAGTGGTGGTGTGTTGGTGGTGGCGTTGGTGGTGGTGGAGTGGTGTTGTTAGTGGTGGTGGTGGTGTTGGTGGTTGTGGTGTTTGAGGTAGTGGTGTTGCTGGTGGTGCTGTTGCTGGTGGTGGTATTTCTGATGGTGGTGTGGCTGGTGGTGGTGGTCGTGTTAGGTGGTGGTGGTCTTGGTGGTCTTGGTGTGGATGGTGGTGGGGTCGTGTTGTTGGTGGTAGTGTTGGTGGTGGTGGTGTTGGTGGTGGTGGAGTTGGAGGTGGTGGTGTTGCTGGTAGTGGTGTTGCTGATGGTGGTGCTGCTGGTAGCGGTGTAGCAGAGGTGGTGATGGTGGTGTTGCTAGGATGGTGTTGCTGGTGTTGGTGTTGCTGGTAGCGGTGTTGCAGGGGTCGTGTTTTTGGTAATGGTGTTGCAGAGGTGGTGTTGCTGGTGGTGTTGCTGGTGATGGTGTTGGTGGTGGTGGTGTAGCTGTACCAGGGATTGTGTTGGTGGTAGGGGTGGTGGTGTTGCTAGTGGTGGTGTTGGTATTGGTGGTGATGCTGGTGGCGGTGTTGCAGTGGTGGTGTTGGTGGTGGTGTGGCTCGGGTGGTTGTGGAGGTGGTGGTGCTGCTGTTGGAGGTCTTGCAGGGGTGGTGTTGGTGGTGGTGGTGCTAGTAATACTGCTGGTAGTGGTGTTGCTGGTGGCGGTGTTGCCGGAGTGTGGTTGCTGGTGGTGGTTTTGCTGGTGGTGATGGTGGTGGCTATGTTGCAGGGGTGGTGTTGCTGGTACTCACCTAATTGTGCTTGCGGGCGTTGAGCTCTGTCTCTTTGGTCCCGCCTCTCAACTGTCAATCAACTGGTGTACTGATTCCTGAGCCTACTGGGCTCAATCATATCTACATATGAAACTGTGTATAGAGTCAGCCTCCACCACATCGCTTCCTAGTGCATTCCATTTATTAACTACTCTGACACTGAAAAAAATTCTTTCTAACGTCTCTGTGGCTCATCTGGGTACTAAGTTTCCACCTGTGTCCCCTTGTTCGTGTCCCACCCGTGCTGAAGAGTTTGTCTTTGTCCACCCTGTCAATTCCCCTGAGAATTTTGTAGGTGGTTATCATGTCTCCCCTTACTCTTCTGTTTTCCAGGGATGTGAGGATCAGCTCCTTTAGCTTTTCCTCGTAGCTCAATCCTCTGAGTTCCGGGACGAGCCTGGTGGCATACCGCTGAATCTTCTCTAACTTTGTCTTGTGTTTAACTAGGTATGGACACCAGGCTGGAGCTGCATACTCCAGGATTGGTCTTACATAAGTGGTATACAGGGTTCTGAAAGATTCCTTACACAAGTTTCTAAAGGCAGTTCTTATGTTGGCCAGTCTAGCATATGCCGCTGATGATATTCTTTTGATGTGGGCCTCTGGGGACAGGTTCGGTGTGATATCAACCCCCAGATCTTTCTCTCTATTTGACTCTAGCAGGATTTCACCTCCCAGATGATACCTTGTGTTCAGCCGCCTGCTCCCTTCGCCTAATTTCATCACCTTACACTTTCCCGAGTTGAACTTTAGCAGCCATTTTCTAGACCATTCCTCCAGTTTATCCAGGTCATCCTGTAGTCTCTGTCTATCTTCATCCGTCTTGATTCTTCTCATAATTTTTGCATCATCAGCAAACATTGAGAGGAATGAGTCTATACCCTCCGGAAGATCGTTCACATATATTAGAAACAGGATGGGTCCAAGTACTGAGCCCTGTGGGACTCCGCTGGTGACATCTCGCCACTCTGATGTCTCCCCCCCTCACCGTTACTCGCTGTTTCCTGTTGCTTAAGTACTCCCTTATCCACTGGAGCACCTTCCCTTTTACTCCTGCCTGTTGCTCCAACTTTTTTAACAACCTTTTATGGGGTACTGTGTCAAAGTCTCTTTGGCAATCCAGGAAAATGCAGTCGGCCCACTCTTCTCTTTCCTGCCTAATTTTTGTTGCCTGGTCATAAAATTCTATTAACCCTGTGAGGCACGATTTACCATCCCTGAACCTATGTTGGTGGTGTGTTACAAAGTTATTTCCCTCCAGATGCTCTACGAGCTTTTCCCTCACGATCTTCTCCATCACCTTGCATGGTATACAAGTTAAGGAAACTGGCCTGTAATTCAGTGCCTCTTGCCTGTCACCCTTTTTGTATATTGGGACCACGTTAGCTGTCTTCCAACTTTCTGGTAAGTCTCCTGATTCCAGTGACCTGTTATACACCATAGAGAGTGGCACACTTAGTGCTTCTGCACCTTCCTTTAGTATCCATGGTGAGATTCTGTCAGGCCCAACAGCCTTTGTCACATCCAGCTCCAGCAGACACCTTTTGACCTCATCACTGGTGAGGTCAAATTCCTCCAAGGTTGTTTGGTTTGCCGCCTCCTCATTTAGTGCAGGGGTTTCTCCTTGTTCTATTGTGAAGACCTCCTGGAATCTCTTGTTGAGTTCTTCACACACCTCCTTGTCATTTTCTGTGTATCTGTTCTCCGCCTTTCGCAGCTTCATCACTTGCTCCTTCACTGCTGTTTTCCTCCTGATGTGGCTGTGGAGCAGCTTTGGTTGGGTCTTGGGTTTACTCGCGGTGTCATTTTCAAACTGTCTCTCTGCTTCCCTCCTCACTCTGAGGTACTCATTTCTGGCCCTCTGGTATCTCTCCCTGCTCTCTGGTGTTCTGTTATTTCTGTAGTTTCTCCATGTTCTTTTACTCAGTTGCTTCGCTACCTTGCATTCCTGGTTGAACCATGGGTTTTTCTGTTTTTCGTTTTTCTCCTTTTGGACGGGGATAAACCTGTCTGCAGCTTCCTGGCACTTCTGGGTGACAAAATCCATCATGACCTGCACATTCTTGTCTCTAAGTTCTGTTTCCCATGGTATTGCCCTAAGGAAGCTCCGCATCTCGTCATATTTTCCTCTTCGGTAATTCAGTCTTTTTCCCTTCACTCCCATCCTTGGATAGGTTATCCCTATCTCCACCAAGTACTCAAAGGTCAGTACACTGTGGTCACTCATTCCTGTGGGGGCTTCAACTTTGACTTCCCTTATTTCTGACTCATTCAGGGTGAATATCAAGTCGAGTCTAGCTGGTTCATCATTGCCTCTCACTCTTGTGGGTTCCTTGACATGCTGGCTCAGAAAATTCCTTGTTGCCACTTCCAAGAGTTTAGCTCTCCACGTATCTGCACCACCATGTGGGTCCCCCATTCTCCCAGTCTATCTTTCCATGGTTGAAATCGACCATGATTAAGAGTCAGGAGCCATTCCTGCAGGCGACTGAAGCTGCTCTCTCTATTATATTAATGGTTGCCATTGCCATGGTTGGTGGTAGTGTTGCTGGTGGTGGGGATGGTAGTGGTGGTGTTGGTGGTGGTCTGGTGGTGGTGTTGCTAGGGTAGTGCTGCTGGGGTGATGTTGCTCGGGTGGTGATGATGGGGTGGTGTTGCTGGTAGTGGTGGTGATGTTGCTGCTGGTGTTGTTTGTGGTGTTGTTGCTGGTGGTGGTGGTGTTGCTGGTGGTGGTGTTGGTGGTGGTGGTGTTGCTGGTGGTGGTGTTGGTAGTGATGCTCGTAGTGGTGTTGCTGGAGGTGGTGTTGCTGGTGGTGATGTTGCTACTGGTGGGATGGTTTTGTTGGTGGTGGTGTTGCTGGTGATGGTGTTGGTGGTGGTGGTGTTAGTGGTGGTGGTGTTGGTGTTGTGGTGGCGTGATGCAAGGCTAGTGTTGCTTGCAGTGGTTTGTTGTTGTTGGTGGTTTGCTGGTGATAGTGTTGCTCAGGTGGTGTTGCTGGTGATGGTGCTGGTGATGGTGCTGGTGTGGTGTTGCTGGTGGTGATTGCAGGGGTGGTGTTGGTGATGATGGTGCTGTGATGCTGCTGGTGGTTTTGTTGCTGGTGGCGGTATTGCAGGGGTGGGATTCCTGGTGGTGGTGTTGGTAGAGGTGTTGGTGGTGTTACTGGTGGCGGTGTTCATGGGTGGTGATGCTGGTTGACGTGGTGTTGCTGGTGGCGTGTTGATGGGGTGGTGTTGCTGGTGGTGGTGTTTCTGGG
>WNGS01001312.1:66945221-66963322 GCA_020271785.1 Procambarus virginalis | reverse complement strand
TCAGCTAGCTTGGCTAAATTTATAAGATCATTGGTTTGTTCATTTTCAGCCATAAACAAACCTAATTTCTCTGCTAGACATCCCACTACTTCCTCAGTTACTATGAGGTCTCTCAAAGTCTCAAACTCTGTAATATTAAGTGCTTTAATCCATCTGTTAAAGTGATTTAATTTTACTCTTACAAAATCAGAAATAGTCTGGTCTTGTACTCTTTTTAAACTTCTGAATTTTATTCTATGTGCCTCTGGGATCTGCTGGTAGGCATTCAAAATACTTTGCTGAACAAAGTTAAAATCGAAAGAATTCTCAGCAGGCAAAGATGCAAATACCTCTTGAGCTTTACCCTTAAATTGTCCTTGTAAAATGCTAACCCATTGATCTACAGGCCAACTCATGCTGACTGCTAGTTTCTCAAAATGCAAGAAAAATATTTCTGGATCTTCTTCATTAAACTTAGGTAAATCTACATGTTTACTGTACTTAGAAGAACTATTTGTACACTCTGGATTATTACTAGTGTAACCCAAACCTGCCGCAATCCTCTGCTGTTCTAACCTGTTATTATTTTCAGCCATAAACTGCTGAATTTCTAATTGTTTAGTCTGCTGCTCTGCTAGACGTAACTGAGCCTCCAACTCGTGGTGTCTTGTCTGGTTCTGAAAACTCCAACCTTTCCTTATCTGCTTCCAGCCTCTGCTTGTCTGCTTCCAGCCTTGCCATTTCTAATTTAGTCTCCAACTCCAACTTTAAGATTGCCACCTTGTCACTTGACGTCTTCTTCTAAATCTCCTAAACTCTCCTCGTCAAGTCTCTCCTCCTCCACCAGTGTGTGACAATAACTCTTAACACTTGAGCCTTCAACATTTTACTGGAAACTGCCTAGGTTCAATTTATCAGCCAGCAATAACAAACCAGACTTCTTTGTCTTTAATTTTACCAAAATTTGGCTGATCTACCAACGCAACACCTGATCCTCCATGGTGGCTCAATTATCACAACTTACCACTTGAAACAACACTGAAAATTATGCTTGGCCCCTGGCACAAGCTGAACACTTACCTCAAATCGTGAAGCGTTGAGAAGTTTTCACAGCAGCTCAGATGGAACAGATAATTTCACAGGCTTGATTAGGTGTCACTAGATAATCGCAGAGTACCTAGGAAGGCAATTGCTATTAATAATTAGCACTTAATTGTACAAACATTACAGGGAATTAATGTTTAATCTCCCGGACACAGGCCCTCATTTGTTACCACCCTTGAGACTAAATAAGGTTCTTCTCCCTAGCAGCGTTAAAAATAATATTAAATCGGCCCTTGCCAACAACTGTCTAGGGGTATTGATACTTCACTGCATAAATGGGGAACAATATATTTATGCTAAGGGGGACAAATATAACATTTAAATGGTACGTAAAAGAGGCCAGAAATATTCTTTAGCATGCAATATTAAAATAAAATCCTTATCGAGCAATGAGCAATATCACCAGCACATAAAAAGTTATTTGAGAGAATACAAAATCATGTAACAGAGAGTTAGCCTAATAATAGCTAAAAATAACAGACACCAATGACTTAACTTAATACAGACTCCTCTCGACAAACGCCTCCACGCTACTGCCGGAATGCTGGCTTTGCCTGGACGGCGTCCACCCATAATATCAACTAACTATCCACATAATATTGTGGAAATTCTAATAATAAATGTATTACTAATAATCAAGACATTATTAATCTTAAGAGTACACAATGACATTCTGTTAACAATAGAATTTAATGGCAACTAAATATTTGAATTAAATCAAGGTTAAATCATAAACACTCGCTTGACAACACATTCCCACGCTAGTCACATTCCCAACCTGGTCAACCGCCGACACAGGAACCAACATGAAAATTCTAACACAAAAGCCTCTTACAATATAATGCAACTCAGGCACACTACAGCATGTTATAATATATAATATACAAAATCTCATATCATACAACTGGATGCTATAATAATTAGAGAATAAGATAATACAGTAATACAAGAATCAAGAGTAATGATAGAATCTTAGCAAGATTCGTAACAACTACCAGCAACACCACCACCTCCAACACCACCACCAACACCACCACCCCACCACCACCAACACTACCACCAACAACACCACTCCACCACCAGCAACACCACCACCATGCACACAAAGACCACCAAGACCACCACCACCAACACCACCAACATCACTACCACCACCACCAGCCACACCACCTTCAGAAACACCACACCAGAAATACCACCACCAGCACCACCACCACCAGCAACACCACTAACAACACCACTCCACCACCACCAACACCACCACCCCCCCCACCCCCGCCAGCAACACCACCACCCACAACACCAGCAGCAACACTGCCACCACCAACACGACCATCAGCAACACCACCCCAGCAACACCACCCCAGCAACACCACCACCACCACCACCCTGCAACACAACCACCACCACGCGCAACACCACCACCACAACACCACCACCACCAACACTACCCCAGCAACACCACCACCACCGGCAACACCACCATCACCAGCAACACTACCACCACCACCAGCAACACCAAAGCACAATACCCTACCAGCAACACCTCGACCTGCAAAACCACCGCAGCAACACCACCAAAGCATCACCACCAACAACAACACCACCAACAGCATCACCATTACCAGCAACACCACCATCAGTAACACCAACACCACCATCACCTTCACCAGCAACTCCACCACCACCACCACCACCAACACCACCAACAGCAAAACCACCACCAGCAAAACCACCACCAGCAAAACCACCACCAGCAAAACCACCACCAAGCAACACCACCCATCAACACGCCACCAGCAACACCAGGTAATACTAAGGTGGTGTTGCTGCTGGTGGTGTTGTTTGTGATGTTCCTGGTGGTGGTGTTCGTTGTGGTGGTGTTGGTGGTAGTGGTGTTGCTCGTTGTGGTGATGATGGTGGTGGAGTTGCTGGTGGTGGGGTGGTGTTGTTGTTGGGTGTTAGTGGTGGTGGTGTTGGAGGTGGTAATGTTGGAGGTGGTGGTGTTGCTGGTGGTGATGGTGTTGGTGGCGGTGTTGCCGGTGTGGTGTTGGTTGTAAGGGTGTTGCAGGGGTGGTGTTGCTGGTGGTGGTTTGGCTGGTAGTGGTGTTGGTGGTGGTGGTGGTGGTGGTGTTGCTGGTGGCGGTGTTGGCGGGGTGGTGTTGGTGATGGTGGTGTTGCAGAGGTGGTGATAATGGTGGTGGTGTTGCTGGGGTGGGTGTTTGAAGTTGTGGTAGTAATGGTGGAGGTCTTGCAAGGGTGGTGTTGGTGGTGGTGGTGTTGCAGGTGTTCGTGTTGTTGGTGGTGGTGTTGCAGAGGTGGCGTTGATGTTGGTGTTGGTGGTGACGCTGGAGGCGGTGTTGCAGGGTTGGTGTAGGTAGTAGTGGTGTTGCAGGGGTGGTGTTGGTTGTAGGGGTGTTGCTGGGGTGGTGATGGAGGTGTTGGTGTTGTTGGTGGAGGTGTTGCAGAGGTGGTGTTGATGTTGGTGGTGCTGGTGGTGTGTTGGTGTTGGTGGTGATGCTGGTGGTGGTGTGGCCGAGGTGGTGTTCGTGGTGTTAGTTTTGCTGGTGGTGGTGTTCGAGAAGGTGTTGCTGGGGGTGGTGTTGTAGGTGGTGGTGTTGCTGGTGGTGGTGGTGTTGCTGGTAGTGGTATTGGTTGTGTTGCTGGTGGTTGTGTGTTGCTGGTGGTGGTGTTACTGGGGTGTTGCTGGTAGTTATGTTGGCGATGATGTTGTTGGTGGTAGTGATGCTGCTGGTGGTGGTGTTGCTGATTATGGTGTTGCTGAGGTGGTGTTGCTGGGGTGGTGTTGTTGGTGGTTGTGTTGCTAGTGGTGGTGTTGCTGGTGGTGGTGTTGCTGGGGTGGTTTTATTGGGGTAGTGTTGTTGGTTTTGCTGTTAATATTGCTGGCGGGGGTGTTACTGGGGTGGTGTTGCCTGGGTGGTCGTTGTGTTCCTGTTGGTGGTTGTTGGTGGTGTTGTTGGTGGTTGTGGTGGTGGTGTTGGTGACGGTGATGCAGGGGTAGTGTTGCTTGCAGTGGTGTTGGTGGTGGTGTTGCTGGTGGTGGTCTTGCTGGTGGTAGAGTTGGTGGTGTTGGTGTTGCTGGTGGTGGTGTTCGTGGTGTTGCTGGTGGTGATGTTTCTGGGGTGGTGTTGCTGCTGGTGGTGTTGTTGGTTGTGATGCTGGTGGTAGTGTTGCTGGTGGTGGTGGTGTTGGTGGTGGTGGTGTTGGTGGTGGTGGTGGTATTGGTGGTGATGTTGGTGTTGCTGCTGCTTATGGTGCTGTTGTTGGTGGTGGTGTTGGTGGTGGGGGTGTTAGTGGTTGTGGTGTTGATGGTGGTGGTGGTGGTGGTGGAATGGTGTAGTTGGTGGTACTGTTGATGGTGGTGGAGCTGGTGGTGATTGTGTTTGAGGTAGTGGTGTTGCTGGTGGTGGTGTTGCTGGTGGTGGTATTACTGGGGTGGTGTTGCTGGTTGTGGTATTATTGGGGTGGTGTTGCTGGTGGTGGTGTGGATGGTGGTGGTGGTGGTGGTGTTGCTGGTGGTGATGTTAGTGGTGTTGCTGGTGGCGGTGTTGCAGAGGAGGTGTTGGTGGTGGTGATGCTGGTGGTGATTTTGCTGGGGTAGTGTTGCTGGTGGTGGTGATGCAGGTGTTGATGTTGCTGGGGTTGTATTGCTGGAGGTGGTGTTGATGGTTGAGTTGCTGGTGGTGGTGTTGGTGGTGGTGGTTTTGTTGGGAATGGTGATGGTGGTGTTGGTGGTGTTCTAGTGGTGGTGTTGGTGGTGGTGGTGTTGCTGGGGTAGTGCTGCTAGGGTGGTGTTGCTGGGGTGGTGATGATGGGGTGGTGTTGCTGAGGTGGTTTGACAGGTCGAGGTATTGCTGGTGGTGGTGTTGCTGGTGGTGGTATTACTGAGATGGTGTTGCTGGTGGTGGTGGTGGTGTTGCTGCTGGTGGTGTTGTTTGTGGTGATGTTGCTGGTGGTTGTGTTGGTTGTTGTGGTGGTGTTGGTGGTGGTGGTGTTGGTGGTAGTAGTGTTGCTCGTTGTGGTGTTGCTGGTGGTGAAGTTGCTGGTGGTTGGATGGTGTTGTTGTTGGTGTTAGTGGTGGTGGTGTTGGAGGAGGTGGTCTTGCTGGTGGTGGTGGTGCTGGTGGCGGTGTTGCCGGTGTGGTGTTGGTGGTAGTGGTGTTGCTGGTGGTGGTTTGGCTTGTAGTGGTGTTGGTGGTGGTGGTGTTTCTGGTGATAGTGTTGCAGTGGTGGTTGTGTTGGTGGTGGTGCTGCTGGTGGTGTTGCTGGTGGAGGTGAAGCAGGGATGGTGTTGCTAGGGTGGTGATGAAGGTGGTGGTGTTGTTGGTGGCAGTGTTGCAGAGGTGGCGTTGATTTTGGTGGTGCTGGTGGTGTTGGTGTTGGTGGTGATTCTGGTGGCGGTGTTGCTGAGGGGGTGGTGCTGGTGGTGGTGTTGCTGGTGGTGGTGTTGCTGGAGGTGGTATTACTGAGATGGTGTTGCTGGTGGTGGTGTTGCTGCTGTTGGTGTTGTTTGTGGTGATGTTGCTGGTGGTGGGGTGTTGTTTGTGGTGGTGTTCGTGGTGATGGTGTTGGTGGTAGTGGTGTTGCTGGTGGTGGTGTTGCTGGTGGTAGTATTGCTGGTACTCACCTAGTTGTACTCACCTAGTTGTGCTTGCGGGGGTTGAGCTCTGGCTCTTTGGTCCCGCCTCTCAACCGTCAATCAACAGGTGTACAGTTTCCTGAGCCTAATGGGCTCTATCATATCTACACTTGAAACTGTGTATGGAGTCAGCCTCCACCACATCGCTTCCTAATGCATTCCATTTGTCAACCACTCTGACACTAAAAAAGTTCTTTCTAATATCTCTGTGGCTCATTTGGGCACTCAGTTTCCACCTGTGTCCCCTAGTGCGTGTGCCCCTTGTGTTAAACAGCCTGTCTTTATCAACCCTGTCGATTCCCCTGAGAATCTTGAATGTGGTGATCATGTCCCCCCTAACTCTTCTGTCTTCCAACGAAGTGAGGTTTAATTCCTGCAGTCGCTCCTCGTAGCTCATACCTCTCAGCTCGGGTACTAGTCTGGTGGCAAACCTTTGAACCTTTTCCAGTTTAGTCTTATGCTTGACTAGATAGGGACTCCATGCTGGAGCCGCATACTCCAGGATTGGTCTGACATATGTGGTATATAATGTTCTGAAAGATTCCTTACACAAGTTTCTAAAGGCCGTTCTTATGTTAGCCAACCTGGCATATGCTGCTGATGTTATCCTCTTGATATGAGCTTCAGGGGACAGGTCTGGCGTGATATCAACCCCCAGGTCTTTCTCTCTCTCTGACTCTTGAAGTATTTCATCTCCCAAATGATACCTTGTATCTGGTCTCCTGCTTCCTACCCCTATCTTCATTACATTACATTTGCTTGGGTTAAACTCTAACAGCCATTTGTTCGACCATTCCTGCAGCTTGTCCAGGTCTTCTTGAAGTCTCAAGCTGTCCTCCTCTGTCTTAATCCTTCTCATAATTTTGGCGTCGTCAGCAAACATTGAGAGGAATGAGTCTATACCCTCTGGGAGATCATTTACGTATATCAGAAACAGGATAGGTCCAAGTACAGAGCCCTGTGGGACTCCACTGGTGACTTCACGCCAGTCTGAGGTCTCACCCCTCACTGTAACTCTCTGCTTCCTATTGCTTAGGTACTCCCTTATCCACTGGAGCGCCCTACCTGTTACTCCTGCCTGTTTCTCCAGCTTATGCATCAACCTTTTATGGGGTACTGTGTCAAAGGCTTTCCGACAGTCCAAAAAATGCAGTCCGCCCACCCTTCTCTTTCTTGCTTAATTCTTGTCACCTGATCGTAGAATTCTATCAAGCCTGTAAGGCAAGATTTACCCTCCCTGAACCCATGTTGATGGGTTGTCACGAAGTCTCTTCTCTCTAGATGTGTTACTAGGTTTTTTCTCACAATCTTCTCCATCACCTTGCATGGTATACAAGTTAAGGACACTGGCCTGTAGTTCAGTGCCTCTTGTCTGTCACCCTTTTTGTATATTGGTACTACATTAGCAGTCTTCCATATTTCTGGTAGGTCCCCCGTTTCCAGTGACTTACTATACACTATGGAGAGTGGTAAGCAAAGTGCTCCTGCACACTCTTTCAATACCCATGGCGAGATTCCATCCGGCCCAACAGCTTTTCTCACATCCAGCTCCAATAGGTGCTTTTTGACTTCATCTCTTGTAATTTCGAACCTATCCAAGGTCACCTGGTTTGCTGCCACCTCTCCCAGCGCCGTGATATCTCCCTGTTCTATTGTGAAGACCTCCTGGAACCTTTTGTTGAGTTCTTCACACACCTCTTTGTCATTCTCTGTGTACCTGTCCTCGCCCACCCTAAGTTTAATCACCTGTTCCTTCACTGTTGTCTTCCTCCTGATGTGACTGTGTAGTAGCTTTGGTTCAGTCTTGGCTTTATTAGCTATATCATTTTCATACCTTTTCTCAGCTGCTCTTCTCACACTGACATACTCGTTCCTGGTTCTCTGGTATCTCTCTCTACTTTCTGGTGTTCTGTTATTACGGAAGTTCCTCCATGCCCTTTTGTTCAGCTCCTTTGCTTTCATACATTCCCTATTAAACCACGGATTCTTCCTTGCTTCTCTTTTTTTCCTGTTGGGCTGGGACAAACCTGCTTACAGCCTCCTGACATTTTTGGGTGACATAGTCCATCATGTCTTGTACGGACTTGGTTCCGAGTTCTGTGTCCCAATGTATATCCATAGGAATTTATTCATCTCCTCATAGTTTCCCTTTCTGTACGCCAGCCCTTTGGTTCCCAGTTCTTTTTTGGGGGTGATAATTCCTAGCTCAACCAGGTACTCAAAGCTCAATACACTATGATCACTCATTCCCAAGGGGCTTCCAACTTAACTTCCCTTATATCCGACTCATTTAGGGTAAATATCAGATCAAGCAAGGCTGGTTCATCCCCTCCTCTCATTCTTGTCGGTCCCTTGACGTGTTGACTTAGAAAGTTTCTTGTTGCCACATCCAGCAGCTTAGCTCTCCATGTGTCTGGGCCTCCGTGTGGGTCTCTGTTCCCCCAATCTATCTTCCCATGTTTGAAGTCTCCCCTGATTAGAAGTCTGGATCCGTTCCTGCTAGCCACAGAAGCTGCTCTCTCTATTATATTGATGGTGGCCATGTTGTTTCTATCATATTCCTGTCTGGGTCTTCTGTCATTCGGTGGGGGGTTATATATGACTACTATTATAATTTTCTGTCCTCCAGTTGCAATGGTGCCTGATATGTAGTCCCTGAAACCGTCACAGTTCTGAATTACCATCTCTTCGAAACTCCAACCTTCTCTTAGTCAGCAAAGCCACACCACCTCCTCCTCTCCCTTCTCTCTCTTTCCTCACTACATAGTAGCCTGTGGAAACACTGCATTTGTTATGATTTTCGTTAGCTTTGTTTCTGTGAGTGCTATTATGTCTGGTTTTCGTCTAGTGCCCACTCTCCAAGTTCACTAGTTTTTTGTAATCCCATCTATGTTAGTGTACATCGCCTTGAGCTCACTTTCTTCTGTTCATTTACATATCCCTTTCTTGGCGAGTATTCTACTGGTTGGGAAGCTGTTCCTTGGGTGAGAGGANCCCCACTCTCCACCCAACCTCTCAATCCTCCTTCATGTTTTCCTAAATCCTTCCCTTGCCTCTTCCATCCCTTGCTTGCCAGCTCTTTGAACATTTTCAATTCTTAAATACTTAATAGGCCTTCATAAAGACAAAATGTTGTGTGTAGTACAATTAATCAGGTTTGCATTTACTTGGTTACTGTGTACTATGCTCTGAAGCCAGTGACTGGGGATCACTTACATACTGTGTACCGTGTGCTGAGGCTACAGGTCGTTACAGTCGTCAGTGAGTAGGAATCATTTAGCTACTGTGCAACCCGTTCTCGCACTTGCTTACAGTCAATATTGGCTTATTTAATAAGTGCATATGTGACATACTCTTTGGTTGTGAATATTTTAGTTTACCTTGAAAAGCTTCATAGAAAACACCGACCTCACCTAACCATCTTAGTATGTTAAGATAAGCATCTTATTTCTTCTTATTTACAATTATTACTTAACCTATCAACAGTATAGGTTAAGTAATAATTGTAATTAAAAAGCAATAAGATGCTTATCTTAACATACTAAGAAGGTTAGGTGAGGTCGGTGTTTTCTATGAAGCTTTTCAAGGTAAACTAAAATAATCACAACCAAATAGTATGTCACATATGCACTTATTAAATAAGCCAATATTGACTATAAGCAAGTGCGAGAACGGGTTGCAACGTGCATCGTGTTCTGAGGCCAGTGGTCGTCAGTGGTCCACTTAACACTGGTCGTCACTTTGCGTCTACCAAACAGGTTTGGTGCTGGTGTAATAGCCTACATGTATAGGGTGTCACATGGGGTAGTCTTCCCATTGTGTTAAATATCCAGAAAGTGCCTTGTTTTGGTCACGCTGGTGTTTCTTGTTGTTGGTGTTTTTGGTCATTACGTGCAAGAACTGTGTTGTCAACATTACGTGCAAGAACTGTGCTGTCAACATAGCGTGCAATTACTTCACATTTTGCTTACTGCTCAATAGTGAGCGGAGGTGATAGTTGGCCTTGTTGTAGTTTAAGAGCGGCAGGTTTGAAGCAGTCACAGTCTTCGGTAGCGAGGAAGTAATTTATGCCTTTATTGGTCTTGATGTTGTTTGTTGATGCTATGTTAGTGGCATTATAGAATATAGAGACAGTCTAAGGTGACAATCTGTGCCTCACCAGAGGACAGTATCCGCAGACAGTGCACCATTCTGCCAGACTGACTGAGCTGCTCCGTGTGTTGTCCTAACAAATCACTGCAACATTGCAAGTCGGTGCTCGGTGGATGAATCTGTAGGCCAGGTATAAAACCTGTCCTGGCCTCGTCTGCGAAGCAAACACCGTACTGGTCCTCAAGGTTGCAACCCACAACAGTGTGGTTGACTCGCACCATCACGAGGCTCCCCATTGGTGGCCGTGTAAAAAGGTGGTTTAGAAGAGAGGAGGAGAGAAAGGTGCGCCTACAAGCATGACCGATCAACAAAAGGTTATCTGCCAGCATAGCACGTCTATTGAATATAAAAAAATGAACATAAAATATTGATAATATTAAAGTTACCCTCAAAATCTGTATCGAATCCACGACCGAACGACCCAAGCAGGATTAGAGGACAACTGAGTAAATATAATTTATTTCTTATTAATTTTACAAATAGTAATTCGCCTGTACATGTGTATATAACGTATTTGGTAAAATAAAACGTAACCTAATGTTTTAATAACTTAAAAATTGTATAAATATATTTTAATTTTTTTATTTTAAAAATAAATAGGGAGTACCGCCTCTGGCTGGAAGAATGGGACCAATAGCCTCGGAGGAAACCGTACATAGCATTAGAGGGAATGTTTAGGTCCCCTCCAATACAGTTTGTGTGCTTTTCTCCTACCACCCCCCCTTCATTTGATTTTTTTTTGCTTTATTGTGTGTTTAAAGGTTACAAGATACACATTGGTTGATAAAAAGAGCGCTCAAAGGTTATGGATCTCTTGAAGCTCCTCAGCTTCAGGACGAGAACCGAGGATGCAGCGACGTTTCCCCTCTGGATCGCCACATTGAGGCGCTGAAACAAAAAACTGGCAGCTCTTAGGTCCCTGGTGACATCAATGAGCTTTGAGCCCAATTCCTTGAGAAATCCCAAGGCATTCTTGCCCCAGGGGCCATGCGTCTCAGACTCTATGGGAACAAAGATGTATTGACCTCCCAGTCGCCTGTATTTGACTGATTTTGCTATTTCCCTGTGGTTGGCCGCCCCACCTGCTTGATCAGCACCGAAGTGTACATAGGTGTCAGCCAGAGTGGATACACATGTGTAGTCCCCCACAAAGTGTCTGCCCCCTTAAAGGAGTATATGGTGATGCCATCAGGGCGAAGTGCAGGGATATCCGGGCTTTGGTCCCCTAGGATGCGAGGTTCTCTATCTGCTGGGCACTTAGCCGAGTGCCCAGCTCCTGGGCACTCAACTCTTGATGATGGCTCCTCAAGGCTGATGTCATCGATCTCGTTGTGTCTCGCATACCAGTCCTTTGTGCTTCTGCAATGCAACCCATGCAGTCCATATTGGTCGGCTTCCACCCTATTGCAAATACACTTGTATTCAGTGTGAATTTGGGCACCAAGGCAGAGGGCCACTGCTACACGAAGGGATTCTGGATCTAGACGCATGCCCATTGCTGACATGGGTACTGTCAGGAGGAAGTCTCCTGCATGGGGCGGGGGGGGGGGATGCACTGTTCTGAGGCGGGCTTTCTCCTTGTCTGATGTTGTGGCTCTGAGCATGGCATCAGCTATTTTTTCTACTAGCGGGTGGTCCCAGCTGGACTAAGTTTTTTGTTTGTTCTATGAAGGATACTGGGGTTGCAAGATCATTCCACTGATTCAGTGAAAGCAGGATCGTGTATTCCTGCGGAATTGATCAGGAATACAGGTAGGATATCTCTTACGAGATCGTGCGATGCATGGGAGGAGGAAAGGAAGGCTGGTAGAGCAATCTGTTAGGCTGTGCGTACACCAAGGCCGCCGAGTATTACGGGGAGGGTTGCTTGCTCCAACTGAGTCGTCCAATGGCAGGTTCAGGACTTTCACCAGCATGGACCTCAAAAGGGTGTCATACACATTTAATTTAGGGCTGCTGTAGGATGGTGAACATCTCAGAAAGTAGGTCAACTTGGGGAGAGAGGCATCTTGTGAGGAGGAAGAGAGCATCATGGGCATCAATCTTGTCAATCCTGTCCAGCATTCTCTTTAGATCAGTGATTTTTGCATCCAGGACCTTCTCTATTGCTTGTGGGCCAATGAGGGCACTCAGGAGGGTGCAGTCTGATGACTCTACAACGAGAATATCGAAGAAATTTTTTTATTGGCCAGTGATGTCTGGGTTGCAGGAGATTTCACACTTGGATGCATTGAGAATGAGGCCCAAGGCTGTTCCTGGATTTTTCTTATCTTCCAAAATGGTTTCCGGGGTTCCACCGAGTGCCATCATCCAGGTACCAGAAGTTTAGCTCGCTTGTCAGACTGTGACTTCTTTGATAGCTAAGCAAAAAAGGAGGGGGGGGGGCTAAGGGTGTCCTTATTGGACACCTTCACGGGAGTCTATTTCATGCTCCCCAAAAAGAAGCTTAGAGTCCCCACTGTAGCACGATCAGATGAATGGGTAATGGGGGCAGAAATGGTTGTGTATAGCGCTGAGGACAGCATCTCTTCTGACTTGATTGAAGGCATTTTTAAAGTCATGCTTTACTATTGGTTTGATTGATTGTTGCCGCCCGGAGGCAGCTAGTTTATTGTGCACCCCATACCCATCCAGGGAGCGGCAGCGCAAAAAGCATCACAGAGGGCACAAAAAAGCTTTATCAGGCCTAATCTTAGATTATTACATAAACAATTTGAACTGTCCTTCACACCTTAAAGTTACAATGTCAGCTAGTTAGAGAAAGTGCTATTTCAAGAGCTATACATTTACCGTAAGTCATTATACAATAATGGTAGGTCGTATTGCTAATACATTATGGAGATAGTCATAGGGTAGCTTCTGTTTACACCCCCCTCAGCTTGTTGATGCCGTGAGGGGGGGCTTAGTGGGCGGCTGCCGAAGTGTGATGCTCCTTGGGACAGTCCTCTGTCCTTTTCTAGCCTTGTGCTCCTGCTGCCGTCCTCTCCAATTATGCCGAGCACCTTTTCCTTTTCCTTCTGTTTCGTTTTTCTCCCCCTCTTCTCCTATCTGCTTGTCGTTTCCTGCCGACCTTTTGCTTGTTTATGGATCTTTCTTTGGACTTCTTCTATTTTGACGCCTGGGTGCTTGAGGAGGCATACTCTTGCACCCGTAGAACTGTAGTACCCAACGTAGAGAGCGAGGGGAACCTTTTATTGTCAATCCCCCTTTTGTCGCTGAACCCGATCTCGACGGACTGACGCTTCTTAAGGTGGCGTTTGTGGGGCGTATGCTCACGACGCACCCCTAGGGGGCCCCGGCATGATCGGCGATAGCTTCCTGTTGGGTGTCCTGCCTCTAATTGTGGCTCCATGGTGGGTATGGGGGCACATTGGTGGATGAATTCCTTTTTCCTCTTATATATGTCGATGAATGTTTGTTGTACCCTCTCAGGCTCGTGGGGTGGGCGACCAAGCCCCCGAGTCGGCCTGTATTGGAAGACCAGGCTCTGTAGCTCCCGCTGCGTTGGGCTCCGACCTTGCTCCTCCTTTGACCATCCTGACTTCTTCCCCCAGCTCCCCTCCCTCCTCTGTGGTTAGGTCGAGCCTCCAGCCCCCAGTGGTAACCCACTTCGTCCCCTGGCGCGGCTAAGTCTCTCGTTGTGACTACTGCACCTTTTGGCCCCTCTCTCTCTGGGAGTTCTCAACGCCGTTCGCGCCCCGGCCGCACTCGCTCAATTCCTTCCTGTACTGATGCATATCAGACCTTTGTTTGGTCCCGCTTCCTGGGCCAAATACTTTGATCTCCTCCCTCTTGATTCTGCGCCTCCTGACGATTTCTCCCTCCATCGGCATCTTGTTGATTCCGTGGATGCGTCCATTACCTTCATAACCATTGCTGGGTGGTGGTGTAGGTGCTGGTGGGGTTGGTGGTGCTGGTGTTCGTGGTGTGGGTGTTGCTGGTGGTGGTGTTGCTGGTAGTGTGTTTCTGTGGTGGTGCTGCTGGGGTGGTGTTGCAGGTCATGGTGTTGCTGGTGGTGGTGGTAGTTGTGGTGGTGGTATTGGTAGGTGGTGGTGTTGGTGGTGGTGGTATTGGTGGTTTGCTGGTGGTGGTGTGTTGCTGGTGGTGGTGTTGCTGGTGGTGGTGTTGCTGGTGGTGGTGTGTTGATGGTGGTGGTGTGTTTGTGGTGATGGTGTGGTGGTGGTGTTGCTGGGGTGGTCTTATTGGGATAGTGTTGTTGGTGGCGCTGGTGTTGTTGCTGGTGGTAGTGTTGATGATGGGGGTGTTGCTAGGGTGGTGGTGCTGGGGTGGTGGTGGTGTTGCTGGTAGTTATGTTGCTGGTGGTGGTGTTGCAGGGATGTGTTGGTGATGGTGGTGTTGCTTGGGGGATGTTGCTCCTGGTGTTGCTGGTGGCAGTGTTGCAGGGGGTAGTGTTGGTGGTGGTGATGATGCTGGTGGTGGTGCTGCTGGTGATGGTGTTGATAAAGTGGTGTTGGTGGTGGTGGTGTTAGTGGTAGTAGTGTTGGTGGTGTTGGTGTTACTGGTGTTGCTGGTTGTGGTGTTTGTGGTGTAGATGTTGCTGGGGTGGTGTTGCTGAGAGTGTTGCTGGTAATGGTCTTGGTGATGTTGTTGCTGGTGGTGGTGTTGATGGAGATGGTGTTGGTTATAGTGGTGTTGCTGGTTATAATGTTGCTGAGGTGGTGTTACTGGTGGTGGTGTTGCTGGTAGTGGTGTTACTGTTAATGGTGGTGGTGTTGCTAGTGGTGGTGTTGCTGGTGGTGGTGTTGCAGGAGTGGTGTTGGTGGTGTTGCTGGGGTGGTGTAGCTTCTGGTGGTGTTGGTGGTGGCAGTGTTGCAAGGGTAGTGTTGCTGGTGTTAGTTGTGGTGGTGATGCTGGTTGTGGTGGTGTGGGTGTTGCTGGTGGTGGTGTTGCTGATGTTGGTGGTGTTGCTGGTGGTGGTGTTGCTGGTGGTGGTGGTGTGCTGGTGGTGGTGTTGCTGGTGGTGTTGCTGCTGTTGGTGTTGGTGTGTTGATGGTGATGTTGTGGTGTTGATGGTTCTGTTATTGGTGTGGTGTTGGAGGTGGTAGTGTTGGTGGTGGTGTTGGTGAATGTGTTGCTGGTGGTGGTATTGGTGATGGTGTTGTGGTGATGGTGTTGGTGGTGATGGTGTTAGTGATGGTGTTAGTGGTGGTGGTGTTGCTGGTGGTAGTATTAGTGATCGTGGTTTTGCTGGTTGTGGTGTTGGTGTTGGTGGAGTTACTGGTGAAGGTGTTGGTGGTGGTGGTGGTGTTGGTGGTGGTGTTGCTGGTGGTGGTGGTTTTTCTGATGATGGTGTTCCTGAGGTGATGTTGCTGGGGTGGTGTTCTAGGTGATGGTGTTGGTGGTAGTGATGTGCTGGTGATGGTGTTGCTGAGGTGGTGGTGGTGTTGGTGGTGGTGTTGCTGGTGGTGGTTTTGCTGGTGGTGGTGATGCTGGGGTGGTTTATTGGGATAGTGTTGTTGGTGGTGCTGGTGGTGTTGTTGCTGGTGGTAGTGTTGACGATGGGGGTGTTGCTAGGGTTGTGGTGCTGGGGTGGTGGTGGTGTTGCTGGTAGTTATGTTGCTGGTGGTGGTGTTGCAGGGATGTGTTGGTGATGGTGGTGTTGCTGGGGGTATGTTGCTCCTGGTGTTGCTGATGGCAGTGTTGCAGAGGGTAGTGTTGCTGGTGGTGGTGTTGGTGGTGGTGATGATGCTGATGGTGGTGGTGCTGCTGGTGATGGTGTGGCTAAGGTGGTGTTGCTGGTGGTGGTGTTGCTGGTAGTGGTGATGGTGTTAGTGGTAGTAGTGTTGGTGATGTTGGTGTTGCTGGTGTTTGTGTTTGTGGTGATGTTGCTGGGGTGGTGTTGCTGGTGGTGGTGTTGGTGAAGGTGTTGCTGGTAATGGTGTTGGTGATTTTGTTGCTGGTGGTGGTGTTGATGGAGATGGTGTTGGTCGTAGTGATCTTGCTGGTGGTGGTGTTGCTGGTGATAATGATGCCGAGGTGGTGTTGCTGGTGGTGGTGTTCCTAGTGGTGGTGTTGCTGGTAGTGGTGTTACTGTTAACGGTGGTGGTGTTGCAAGTGGCGGTGTTGCTGGTGGTGGTGTTGCAGGGGTGGTGTTGGTTGTGGTAGTGTTGCTGGGGTGGTGTAGCTTCTGGTGGTGTTGGAGGTGGCAGTGTTGCAAGGGTAGTGTTGCTGGTGTTGGTTGTGGTGGTGGTTTTGTTGCTGGTGGTGTTGCTGATGTTGGTGTTGGTGGTGATGGTGTAAGTGATAGTGGTGTTGCTGGTGGTGGTGTTGCTGGTGATAGTGTTGCTGAGGTGGGGTTGCTGGTGATGGTGTTGCCGGGGTGGTTTTATTGGGGTAGTGTTGTTGGTGGTGCTGGTGGTGTTGATGCTGTTGATAGTTTTGCTGGTGGGGTGTGTTGCAGGGGGTGGTGTTGCTGGCTCGTCGTGGTGTTTCTGTTGGTGGTGTTGCTGGTGGTGGTGTTGCTGGTGGTGGTGTTGGTGGTGCCGGTGTTGCAGGGGTAGTGTTGCTGGTGGAGGTGTTGTTGGTTGGTGGTTGCTGGTGGTAGTTTTGCTGTGATGGTGTTCTGACGTGTGTTGCTGACGTGGTGTTGCTGACGTGGTGTTGCTGGTGGTGGTGTGTTGGTGGTAGTGTTGGTGGTGGTGGTGTTGGTGATGGTGTGTTGGTATGTTGCTGGTGGTGATGTTTCTCTGGTGTTGCTAGTAGTGGTATTGCTGGTGGTGGTGTTAGGGTTGCTGGTGGTGGTTTGTTTGTAGTTGGTGTGGTGGTGGTGGTGTTGCTGCTGGTGATGTTGTTGATTGTTGTGTTGCAGGTGGTGGTGTTGCTGTGGTGGAGTTGCTGGTGGTGTGGTTGCTGGTGGTGGTGTTGCTGGTGGTAGGTGGTGTTGTTTGTGGTGTTGTGGTGGTGTTGATGGTTGTGGATTTGGAGGTGGTGGTTTGCTGGTGGTGGCGGTGTTGCTGGGGTTGGTATTACTGGGGTGGTGTTGATGTTGGTGGTGTTGGTGGTGCTGGTGCTGTTGGAGGTGGTGGTATTGCTGGTGGTGTTCTTGCTGGTTGTGGTGTCGGTGTTGGAAGGGTTGGTGGTGTTGCTGGTAGTGAGTTTCTTTGGTGGTGTTTCTGGGGGTGGTGTTGCAGGTCGTTGTGTTGCTGGTGGTGGTGTTGCTAGTGGTGGTGTTGCTGGGAGGGAGGTGTTGCTGGTGATGATGTTGGTGGTTTTTGCAGGGGGTAGTGTTGCAGGGTAGTGTTGCTGGTGGTGGTTTGGTGTGGTGGTGTTGCTAGTGGTGGTGTTGCTGAGGTGGTGTTGCTGGTGGTGGTGTTGCTGGTGGTGGCGTAGGTGGTGGTTGTTTTAGTGGTGATGGTGTTCGTGTTGTTGGTTTTGCTGGTGGTGGTATTGATGGTGTTGGTGTTGCTGGTGGTGGTGTTGGTGATGTTGTTGCTGGTGGTGGTGTTGCTAATGGTGGTGTTGGTGAAGGTGTTGCTGGTGATGGTGTTGGTGATGTTGTTGCTGGTGGTGGAGATGTTGCTGTGGTGGTGTTGCTGCTGGTGGTGTTGGTGGTTGTGTTGCTGGTGGTGGTGGTATTGGTGGTGGTATTGGTGGTGGTAGTGTTGGTGGTAGTGGTGTTGCTGGTGTTGCTGGGGGTGATGTTGATATGGTGTGGTGCTGCTGGTGGTGTTAGTGGTGTGTTGCTGGTGGTGGCGTTGGTGGTAGTGGATGGGGGATGGTGCTGGGATGTGATGGTGGTGGTGATCTTGCTGGTGGTGGTGTTGCTGGTGGTGGTGTTGCTGGTGGTGGTGTTGCTGGTAATGGTGATGGTTGTGGTGTTGATGGTTGTGTTAATGGTGGTGGTGTTGGAGGTGGTAGTGTTGGTGGTGGTGGTATTGGTGAGGTGTTGCTGGTAGTGGTGTTGGTGATGGTGTTGCTGGTGGTGGTATTAGTGATCGAGGTTTTGCTGGTTGTGGTTTTGGTGGAGTTACTGGTGAAGGTGTTGGTGTTGGTGGTTTTGCTGGTGGTGGTGTTCCTGAGGTGATGTTGCTGGGAGTGGTGTTCTAGGTGGTGGTGTGGTTTGTGATGGTGTTGCTGGTAGGGTGGTGGTGGTGTTGCTGGTGGTGGTGTGTTGATGGTGGTGGTGTTGCTGGTGGTGGTGTTGGAGGTGATGGTGTTGGTGGTAGTGATGTTGCTGGTGATGGTGT
>WNGS01001312.1:66838295-66867620 GCA_020271785.1 Procambarus virginalis | reverse complement strand
CAGCAACTGATTTCTTACCTAGCCCATGTGTACATGTGTTGTTCCTACTCACAGCAACACAGCAGTTGTTAGCAGTTGGTACAGCAGTTGTCAGCAGTTGGTACAGCAGTACACAGTTGGCAGCAGTTGGCAGCAGTAGGCAGCAGTTGGCACAGCAGTTGGTTCACAGAGTGAAGAATTTTGTAGCACGAAGCGTCGTTTCGTAACAAAACATCGGTTTTGTACACTGCATTAAAGCTTCGTTTCGTACACACGTCGGCAGATTCCTCTCTCACAGCAACAATCAGCACAGCTTGGGTAGCACACAGCATTGGCCAGCACACAGCAACGGCCAGCACACAGCAACGATCAGCACACAGCAACAGTCAGCACACAGCATGGGGTATGGTGCTCACAGACAGCAGATTTCTCTCCTCCTCCGGGCGCGTGAGGCACATGCTTCTCCCTTGTGTTTTGTTGAACAAATACCTTCGTTCCCAGTTCCGTCTTCGTCGCCAGTGGGTGTCTGTGTATAGCTGAGATAGTCTTGGTTGTAAGGTTGATGTAAAGTCATTCCTGGTTACTGACTTTAATACTTAAATAACTACATGATAGAGTAGCTCCCAAGCTGGTAGCGTCCTGTATGCTGTGTTTACCTCTTCTAGTGGCGTCCAGCCGCCGCACATAGAAACGGATGGTACCATTTTCTGTGAACATGACAGTGGCTACGCCCCCTGTTCCTGCTATTGAGGTTTCTTTGTCCCCCGCTTCCCTCTCGGTTGCTGCCCTTGCTGAGATGTGCTCCCCTCCCCCTCTTTCTACTCCTCCTTTTCCTGCTGCTGGTCTTGACTGCTCCTCTCGGTTTCTTCTCCTCTTCTTCCTCCTCCGGACCCCACCCGTTCACCTCTGATCTGTTCTAGAGCAGTCGCCCCCTGTTGTTGTTGTTGACTGCTCCTGAACCGAACTGCTCCAGAACAGCCCCTGTTGTTGTTAAAACAGAAACAAGGAAGAAACAAGGGCGAATGAGGAACATAGCACGTTAAAGAAGATCAGGGTCAGCAAAGTCAGGTTAGGGGGAATGGGTAAATTTAGCATGGGTAACCTGAACATAGGTGTGCCCACTGACGATGCAATATTGCAAACAAACAATCACAAGACTAAGTTTAACGTAATGTATCACTCACTGTTGTGTAATGTCCATCCAGTGGCACTTGTAAGACAGCTATTCAATAGCCCATAGAGAAATACAACAGTCTCCATCTTGCTGACACTTCGGGCTGACTAAATGAACTAACTGAACAATGCTGCCCACTGGTGGCACCATGCATCAATATATCTCACTGCCCTCCTGGTGAGCGATATACTCTAATCACATCTTTACTGGCCCTCCCAGCGATGTACCAAAGTAACTAAGGGGGTAATCCAACACTGATAACCCCCTATCACAATCTAATGTGAACACTCTTTGCAACTTCCTGCATGAAGTTACAAATGTAAACAAAGCTAGGCAAAGTGGATCCTGAGACACTCCTCCAGTAATCTCCAAGTTATTTTACTCTTGTCTCCAGAGATGATAATCAAACAAATTGCCTTAATCAATTACAAATTTATTTTGAAAAATTACGTTAATTGACTGTCAACAGCAGTTAGCAACAAAGTACTTCTACGTCATCACCAACTCTTGTCTCCTACAAGAAGCCACTGTTAACAATAACTCATTATCTCTAAATTACATCACACTTGACCCCCTCAAGCATTAAGTGAGTAATCCTAATTATTGTCAAACGGACGACTAATTAAATCCCAACTGAGTTACGATAACTAAGCCTACCACTCTCTCTCTTGGTAGCTTCTCGACAGTCTGCCCCCTCCCTGTCCAGCTCATTGCTGCCGTGAGGGAGCTTGGTGGGCGGCTGCCGGAGTGTGATGCTCCTTGGGGAAGTCCCCCTGCCCTTTGTAGCCTTGTGCTCCTGCTGCTGTTCTCACGAATTTTGCTGGATGCCTTTTCCTTTTCTTTTTTTTCGTTTTTCTCCCCCCTCTTCTCCTTTCTCGTTGTCATTTCCTGCTGACCTTGGGACACTTTTGATCATTCTTTTGATCTTCTTTTGTTTTTGAGGTGTTTGAGTGGAGGCATACTCTTGCACCCATAGAACTGTAGTACCCAACGTCTCGAGCGAGGGGGAACCTTTTATTGTCAATCCCCCTTTCGTCACTGAACCCAATCTCGACGGACTGACGGTTCTTAAGATGGCGTTTGTTTGGCGTATACTCACGACGCACCCCTACGGGGCCTTGGCTTGCTCGGCGATAGCTTCTTGTTGGGTGTCCTGACTCTAATTGTGGCTCCATGGTGGGTGTGGGAGTTTATTCGTGGATGAAAGTTTTTTTCATATCTATGTTGATGAATGTTCCTCTTGTACCCTCTCAGGCTCGTGGTGTGGCGACCAGCCCCCAGTCCGGACTGTATTGGAAGACCCGGCTCAGTAACCCCCGCTGCGTTGGGCCCCGAACTTGCTCCTCCTTTGACCCTCCTGACTACTCCCCTCGGCTCCCCTCCCTCCTCTGTGGTTGGGTCGAGCCCCAAGCCCCCGTAGTGACTACCTCGTCCCCTGGCACGGCTCAGTCTCTTGTTGTAACTACTCGCCTTTTAACCCCTCTCTCTCTGGGGTTCTCAACGCCGTCCTTGACACGGGCGCACTCGCTCGATTCCTTCCCGTTCTGATGCTTATCCAAGTGAGACCAAGCCTCTTTTGGTCTCACTTCGTGCGCCAAATACTTTGATCTCCTCCCTCTTGATTCTGCGCCTCCTGACGATTTCTCCCTTCATAGGCACCTTGTTGATGCCGTAGATGCCTCTGTCACCTAGATGTACCTTCTACATAACGTAGATGCCTTCTACCTCACCCGTCTCGGTACCCGTGTCGTTGCTGCTGCTTCTCAGGATGCGGCCTCTCTTGGCTGCTTTATCCTGCCTTGGTGAGACCCTTGTTCGGGTCTCCAAGAACGCTCGGTTGAATGCCAGTGTTGGCACTATTCTCCTCCGCCCCATGTTGCAACCGTGTTCGGAAATCTACAGGACTGCCACGGTGATATTCAGCATATCCTTGAGGCCCAGGGCCATTCTGTCCTCCAGGTCGACACGTTTGCTTGTCCCCCTCGTGGTCGTCGCCATCAGCCCTTCGTGGTTGACAGCGAAACCCCTATTGAAGTGTATATTCTTTTCAATGTCCTGACCTTAATTTTCGATGTACGTATTTCATTTTTGTACCAATGTGTTTGCAATAGAATGTTCTATAAGAACATATGTATAAAATGTCACACAAGGATGCGTTAGACTGGCACCAAATAAAAAACTACGCCGAATGCACTCGTCGTGTCACCAATACAATGGTCTTACCACGAAGATACAATACAATGCCGTTCTCCCAAATAGTATATGTGGCTATTAGATAAAACGAAAATTTGATGGCAAACATGTTCATACTAGCCCCAAGTCGATCAGATAAGAATTGGATTTTATAGAAATATTTGTTCTTATGATGCCGAAACACATGTGCCCGGATTCAAGAGAAAAATATTTGCCGGATATACCAGCCATAGGAACGCAAAAGTGTTAAGTAGCTGTTGCTAAATTGCAACTGGATGGACATTAATGTAACATAAACTCTATGTTGTAGTAGTTTAGTCACTTTGTTAATAAACTTGTTATTGTTGGAGAAAACGGTCATTGATGTCAATCTTTCAACCATTCTTGTTCCACCCATGTTCTGCTTAATACGATTGTCTAGTAATGTGATCTTTTTAATGACTGCTGTTCTTGGGAAATTTGAAATCTCAATTCATAGCACCACACTTCAAATTTACAAATTAACGAAGTGAGAACCTGTCGGTTACCCATTTTTGGCTATTTCAACTAGAAGGAGCCAGCGGCCAAAGTGGACAGGTTTTCACCCTTATGGTGGATGCCTGGAGGTTTGCTTGCGCCTTTCCTATGGGCTAAGGTTTAAAGTACAAATCTGTTTGTAAGCAGTTTTCTGTTTCGGGTCGTCCACCTAAGGGAGGTAAGCGTAGGAGAAAAATCTCTCGCCCTGTATACACTGCCTGGAGATTAGGGCCGAGATTGACATGTTAATGAAGCAGGTGAAATAGTAATGGTGAGCAAGGTGTCTCACAAGGATGCAAAGGAGAAGATCCATCGAGATAGCTGGCGAGTGGTGGATAAATTTACTCACGACGCCAAAGGACGTCAAAGAAATAAACACTGGTTAAATCACAGAACCACTTCAGTTGGTTAATGGCTAATAGCCATTAGCGGTAACTAACCAGAGACGTTGAGCATCACGGTAATAGCCTGGACATTTGTTGGTGTTTGGCACATGCACTGGTTAGGCAAAACTTTCTGCTCTATAAATGTAAGCGATTGGGCATGTTCATAGAGGGCAAGGAGTAAAGTTAATAAGAAATAATGTGACGCAATACTATCAAGCCCATTGTCTGCCTCTAAGTAAAAAAAATATTCACCGAGCTAGAAGCAGATAGGCATTTAAATATAGTATCAACGACTTGCATCATTCTTAAAATACTTGTAAGTCTATTAATGATTAACAGGAAAGCTTGCATTAGCAAAGCATAGACAAGATTCACTTTTCATGGAATGCAGCAGTGATAAGTGGGGTAGCACTCTTGTAGGCACCATAATGACAGTGATGTGGTTACAGCCAGTGGAAGCTGCAGCTACTGTTGTAGTCGCTTCAGCGTGAGTGTGCGTATTGTTCCAATCCACAAGTTAGAAGTAAGTATTAACTAGTGAATTAAGCACTACAACACTACGTCAAACTGTTGTGACCTCACCGAGGTAAGGTCAAAGAGATTATAAAGTATGATTATTATTGTAACGTGCGTTGTTTGGTTGATGAGACCTTGTTATAGCAGTTGGTTGTTGGCAGCATCGTAGAAGTTAAGACGAAGCCTGGAAAAAAGCAGAGATGAATGTGGCTGGAGTTGCAGAGCTCGATGCGGTACAAGAACGTGAAAGCTCGATGCTTTCGGAGTCTACTGTCTGCTCTGTGTCGAAGCTGAAGCGTCTTAGGATCGGTTGGAACTGAACATGTCGAGTGCTGCATTCTTGAGGTTGAAGGTGTGCAGTAACTCCCAAGCGTCCGTACTGAAGTTAGCTGAACCACAGTGGAAATTATACTGATGATTACTAAATTGATGATAAAGTTTAAGCCACCCAAAATGTGGCACGGACATGAATAGCCCGTAAGTGAGGCTCTTTAGAGCTATTATCAATAGCTGATACTGGAGATCTGTAATGGATATATATATATTTTTTTTTGGGGGGGGGGAGGGAGGTCACAGAGGGCAAGCTATACTAATTGTAGAGCTGGTGAGTTAGTGAAGGCCTCTAGGTCTTCCGTTTTTTCTTAGTCTGAGTCTTGCTACTGGTCAACATCATTGTGCTGTCATTGGAGTTCAGTGATGTGGTCTCCATGAGGAGATCTTGTATGCAGTAGGGAAAGTGTCGCAGTGATGGAGCTCTTACTGAGATTTCCTCGTGTGAGGAGTCCGTGGTGTAGTCCGTCGGTGGTGGTTTTGGTCTTTCGGCCCAAGGTTGAGGTTGGCACTGGAGTCGATATGTTGAAATAAAAGCAGATTCAGTCACTTTGGTGGTCGGAGAGAGCACGTCTACAAGTACCTCTGCTGAGACGGTGATGGTGGTAGCTTTTGGGGCTGGACCGGAAGATGCTGCTGTTTGTACAGCCTTGGTCTTCAGCAGAGCTGAAGTCTGAGTTGAGATCGATCTAGTGGTCGACCTTGTGGAAGTCCCCAGTAGGGAAGGTAGGTAGGTAGGGTCTAGGCCATTGGCTTGGTACAGCACATTCAGTTCCCTGACGAATCACTGGTTGTCTGGTCCGACAAGCCTCTCTGGTAGTCGTACAAAACCAGGGATAATTCCGGCACGTGGTGCAAGGGGTGGCGAGGGTGCTGGTTGTGCCTTGGGTCTCCATTGTGAAGGCTGGGTTACTGGTGGGAATACCCACTGTTTGCTAAGACTGGGAAGTCTTATGGCTGGTTGGTGAGAGCTGAGGTGATGGGTATAGCATCAGAAGATCTGGTGGCAGGATTAGGAGGGTTTGCTTTCTTGACTTAATCCTGGGCCTTGATTTTTTCCTGTCTGCGGGGGCAGAGGTGTGAAATTGCAGGGTGATCGCCGTTGAAGAGAAAGCAGTAATGCGTTGTTGATTTACAGATGGTGTAATGATGGTCACGGGCGCAGAGGCTGCACTTCTGAACTGGGTGTTGACACTTGGTGGAGTGGGAGAGCTCTTAACACTTTAAACACTGTTAGAGCTCGTGATATTCCTTTCTCATTTGTAATGGGTGATAATTTGATGCTGAGGCAGTAGAAGCCTTGTTTGGCAGCGTGAGTGGCCATTGTTGTCAAGGTGAAAATTATCTTCATTGTTGCTTTATCACCACTGCAGAACACAATGGCGAACACACTAGTGTTCGGATTTTCACACTCAATATTCGTCCTGATCTCACTTTGTGCAGTCAGTTGTCCATGGGCTGGTCCTGCTGATAAAACTGATCTTTCGGCTAGGAACTGATGTGGGTAGTTGAGATAGGGGAGGTGCTCATTGTGAAGTGGGAAATCATAGCCCATAATTTTTGTCTAGGTCCTCCGTACTTGTGAAGAGCAGGATATCACCAACTTCCCGATTAATGTCATTGGGTATGATGCCGGCCCCATCCTTGAGGACATTCAGAATGTCGCTTTTTCCAAGGAGCATGACCATTTACGGGGGTAGCCCCAACTTTTACATGTTTGGGTCACATTGTGTCCTCTCGGCGAGTCTACGGGTTGCAGTGGCAATGGATGTTTTGCGGGAAGGTTTCAGGCTCTGCCGTGACTGATGTGTGTGGCGGATGAATGGTGTCTTATGATGTTGTTGTTGTTGTTTAAGATTCGCTACTCAGAACAATAAGTTCCAGTAGCACGGGCTATGATGAGCCCGTAAGTGGAGGCTCTTTAGAGCCATTATCTGTACTAGTAGCTGATACTAGAGATCTGGCGATGGATGGTTTTCAGCCTGGAGGGCTGGCTATACCAGTTATGGAGCTGGTGTGATTAGTGTCGACCTCTAGGTTTTCCGTTTTTTCTTTGCCTGCGACTTTGGCTGAGTAGTGCTGTCGCTGGACTTTGGTGACGTGGCCTCCATGAGGAAGTCTTTAACTGTGTATGTGTCGTATTTGTGATGCGACGCTGGAGCTCCTACTATGGTTTCCTCGTCTGAGGAGTCCCTAACCTCCGTAGTGGGTGTTTTTGTCTTTCGCCTCGCAGCCTTAGGTAGGCTTAGGTGTCGTTGATTGGTGGTTGTAGCTATTTCAGGAGCGCTGGTGGTGCTGTTATCGTTTGTAGACAGCACGTCTGCTAGCGCGGCTGCTGAGACTGTGATGGTAGGAGTGTTGGGAGCTGGAGAAGGAATTACCTCTGTTTGTGTCGCCCGGGTCATGGGCGGTTCTGGAATCGGTGTTGAAGTTGACCGCACCGTCGTCCTGGTGGTGGTCTCCGGAGTGGTAGAGGAGGCAGTGAGATTTACGCTAGTGGCTATGATGGGGGCCAGGCCATTGTCTATGTATAATGCGTTCAGTTCCCTAACAAAGCGCTGGTTGTCAGGTCCTGCAAGCCCTTCCTCTAGTTTAAGAAGACCAGGGATAATGCCTGCACGTGATGCAGGGGGCTGCGAAAGAGCCTGTGGGACCTTGGGTCCCCAATGAGAAGGCTGTGTCGCCTGTTGGGAGGAGCCACATGTTGGTAAGACCGGAAAGTCTTCTGGTCGATTAGTGAGAGCTAAGGTGGTGGGTTGAACGCTTAGGGCTCTGGTCGAGGAGGTAGAAAGGATGTTTCTCTTGGCTTCAACCTGGGCCTTGATGCTTTCCTGTTTGCGGGGGCAGCGGTAGGAAATTGCAGGGTGATTTCCATCACAGAGCAAGCAGCGATGGACTGTTGCCTTGCATATGGAGTAGTGATGGTCCAGTGCGCACAGGCTGCACCTCTGGACAGGGTGCTGACATTTGTTGGTCGGGTGGGAGAGCTCGTAGCACTTAAAGCACTGCTGGATCTCATGGTATCGTTCCTTTTTTATTTGGTGGGGTGGTATTTTTAGGCCGAAGCAGTAGAATCCTTGTGTGGCAGCCTGGGTGGCCGCAGCTATGGTGCTGAACATAATCTTCATTGATGTTTTGTCGGTGTTGCAGAACTCTAGGTTGAATACCGACAGGTTTGGATTTTCGTCCTCGATATTGACCATGATATGATGTTGAGGTCGCTCAGCAATCCACTGGCTGGGCCTGCTGGTAAAAACAGTTCTTCCGGCCAGGAACTGACGTGGGAAGTGAAGATGTAGGTGGTGCTCTTTGCGAAGGACATCGTTAGTGAGGAGTTTTTCTAGCTCCTCTTCACATGAAAAGTAGAGCACGATATCTTCACCTTCCTGACTAATGTCAGCGGGTTTGAGGCCAGTTACGTCTTTCAGGACCTTTAAAATATTGCTTTTTCCGATAGCATGACCGTCAAGTGGAGTCGCTCTGACCTTAAGACGTTTGGGTCGCATTGTGACCCAAACACTGCGCCTTGTGATGTGTTGGCGGGAGATGTCTCTCCCGTCGAGGTCCTGTCTTATGATGATTACTCGGTTAATAAAGATTAAGTCACCCAAGAGGTGGCACGGGCACAAATAACCCGTAAGATGCAGGCGATGAGTCACAATAACATGGCTAAAATATGTTGACCAGACCACACACTAGAAGGTGAAGGGACGACGACGTTTCGGTCCGTCCTGGACCATTCTCAAGTCGATTGTGAGAATGGTCCAGGACGGACCGAAACGTCGTCGTCCCTTCACATTCTAGTGTGTGGTCTGGTCAACAGCCCGTAAGATGATTACTCGCTTCTTGAATGCTTATAATATCCGTCGACACCTCGCCCTACCATTCTCTAGCAGGTTAGGGGAGGGGTATGAACTGTACATTTGGGAAGAGGTATTAATTAAGTGTAATTAGTGGGTTAAGTGGATTTAAACTCATCTCATTAAGCTAATGAGAGTTTAGAGCGAGTATACTATCGTCATCATATATTTGCTACAAGATTAAGACGGCCTTAGCCCGCCCTAGCCAATGTTACAACCAATAGGTCACAAAGGGTGATTCAACATTCTAGGAAGCAAGGAGATTTACATTTAATTTGATTATAACGTTCTTGGAATGCTGGGTTTGGTGGAAAGGCTATGACCGGCAGGAGGGCCGTCTTGAGGAAGCCGCGGTTTCATCGAGTACTCCTCTATCTGCCTGTGTCAGGAACAGAGAAACCGGCCAAATGTGGGGACCCAATATGATCACGTTGACTCGAATCGAGTCTGCAGTGTGAGAGTAGTGTATGGAAGACAAACCGGGCGTGGAGTGTTATAGCGACGATTCGGGGTTAGAGATGGGATGAGGTTACGAGTTATAGATGATGGCCAGGCAGGTTCAGTGCGTTTATTGGCAAGGGTAGCCAATTCAAGTTGGTTGTTATATGGTTAATTATTATCAAAGTCTACTAATATAACTAAATTAGAAAACCCTATGGCTTTTAATCACCTTCCGTATAATCTCTTATGATTTCCAGTACAAACTTGTTGGTATGCCTCAAGGATCTAGGTGGAATAAAATATAGACTGGTAGAAGTAAACTGTTTCATAAGGCTAATGACACACAGTTGGGTAAATATTGTATTCGAAACGAATTTGGGGTTCAGCGTTTACGACAGTACACACACAAAAAAAACACTAGCAAACGCCATTTTGTGAAGAAAATGCGAATCAATTAACAATATTATTGGACACCAATTATTTTACACTAATATATTTCAGTCTAGGAGGGACAGTGGCAATTCGTCAAAGTATTAGATGCAATGTGTGTGTGGGACTCGAAACTGAGCTACGCAAACTGTTTGGAGACAATTAAATAGAAAATGATATACCTAATGACAAAAGTTACACATGATCCACAAAAACCTCAAGAGAAAAGAACAGCTTTTATGAGAACTAATATCTATAGCTTCTAGGTCTAAATGAAAATTGTGACTAATTTTAATACAATAAACTTTACTTGCCAATCAGGAAATAATTTTTTTTTTAATTTATGACTGCTTCATTGAGCAAAATAATATTGGGCCAACATAGTAAGATAGTATAGACTTGCGTAATTGGCAGACATTTAGGTACATATTAAAGGGGAGTGAGTTTGGAGAACAGTTATTATGAGGAAATTACATTAAACACACAAAAGTTATTTGAGGGAAGCTTAAGGTGCTAGATTTTTCTCACTTCCTTTCCCACTTCATATATTTTGGGGATTCTAGGGAATTAAAGATTCGGCAGACCTGAACATGGAGGTTGGGCAATTCACGTCTTGTTTACTGATGGGTCACTGGATTATGACGTAAGGTTTTAATTTAAAAATTACAATAAAGCCCAGGAACGTAGTACACTATAGGTCGTTTAGATCAAATAGTAGTGACCCAGTATGGATAACTATGGCACTAAAGAACCTTATCAGAAAACAGAAGGCTTAATACAAACGAATTATGACATTTGTTTTCAAATAATTAAGTACGAATTGCAGGGCATTGAAATAAATCCTTTAGGTTGACCAGACCACACACTAGAAGGTGAAGGGACGACGACGTTTCGGTCCGTCCTGGACCATTATCATGTCGATTTCACAATCGACTTGAGAATGGTTAATTACGGACCGAAACGTCGTCGTCCCTTCACCTTCTAGTGTGTGGTCTGGTCAACATACTTTAGCCACGTTATTGTGACTCATCGCCTGGAAAGTTTTTATGGTTTCACCAGATAGTTGAAACATTACAGACAACACCTGGTCATTAAAAAGTATGTCAAATAACTGAAGACAAAGAAAATACAAATTTTAAATTCCAAAATTAAAAGAAAGTACCAAAGAACTTTATGAATACAGCAGAACAAATCTACGTAGAATGTGAAGATGTTATCATGTGAAGTTTATTGGTTACCCGACAAGAAACTATTAAACAAATAGAAAAGGAAGCAATAGCGATGACACGAGGACAACAACCACAGCCACGAGGTCACCTGACCTCCAAGGCAGCCAAATCCCCAAAGGAACATCAGAGTCAGAGTTTCATATATAATGTTTATAGTTTCATATATAATATTTATAGGATACCAGTTTATAGGAAATTGTATGTCAATTTTTACTCTAATCATTATCATAAAATTAAGTGAGCAGTATTTTCGGAAATGTTTCTTGCAGCACTGATTTTGTTTATGAATAAGTAGCTAAAATTATCTAAACTTGGGAAGTGGTTACAATTCCCAAACTTGTTTTCGGGATCTCCTTAGGGCAAGCTAAACATACGTTCTACAATCATATGCCCCAAAGCTAAACCGGAAATTAGAAAAATGATTCCATCACTCCGAACAACTAGCTAAATGTACCGCAGTTCTTCAGAACTTTAATATCAATAAAACACTTTAAAATAGACTTAAGCATAATATTCATAATCAAGAACTCGCCCCCAGTCTGTAGCAGAGTGCGTGTACTCGATCCCTTGCAACGATTTTGAGTGTGAGAAACTTAGACAAACTGGTAAATCTTTGCGGTCACACTAATCACAAATTTATTGTGTGATTAGAATGGCCCAACAAATTAGTGCGTTTTATTTCCATGCCAGTTATATAATAATAATAATATTAACTGGAGAGAGGTAAAACATATTGCTAGGTGCAGGGGTTTTGTTGAACGAAATTTGAACACATCAGCCTTAATTAACCAGTGTCCCAGTATTTTAATGTTATCAATAACCTGTAAAAACTAGACTCATATATAAGTCTCATTCTGGCACAACAGTTTATACTAAAACCCCTTCTCCCCCCAACCCCTTTAATTCACCGCTCATAAGCACAGTAAGTTGAGGTGTTTCCCATGCTTGTAATTTGTGACTTTTTTTTCTGCAGCCCTGTATACTGGTGGCTCGTGATGATATCCTATCATTTGTCTACACTTTCTGCAGCCCAGTATACTGGTGGCTCGTGATGATATCCTATCATTTGTCTACACTTTCTGCAGCCCAGTATACTGGTGGCTCGTGATGATATCCTATCATTTGTCTACACTTTCTGCACCCCAGTATACTGGTGGCTCGTGATGATATCCTATCATTTGTCTACACTTTCTGCAGCCCAGTATACTGGTGGCTCGTGATGATATCCTATCATTTGTCAACACTTTCTGCAGCCCAGTATACTGGTAGCTTGTGATGATATCCTATCATTTGTCTACACTTTCTGCAGCCCAGTATACTGGTGGCTCGTGATGATATCCTATCATTTGTCTATACTTTCTGCAGGCCAGTATACTGGTGGCTCGTGATGATATCCTATCATTTGTCTACACTTTCTGCAGGCCAGTATACTGGTGGCTCATGATGATATCCTATCATTTGTCTACACTTTCTGCAGCCCTGTATACTGGTGGCTCGTGATGATATCCTATCATTTGTCAACACTTTATGCAGCCCTGTATACTGGTGGCTCGTGATGATATCCTATCATTTGTCTAACACTTTTCTGCAAATTAAGATTCTCTCAATATGTCATAGACTCGAGTTCTACATTTTCTATAGCTAAACAATACCAGTTCATGTTTGCCTTAGGATCCAAATGTTAGTCATGTGTTGCTTAACACCACTTAAGATTGTTAATAAACGAAAGAGAAAACAAGTGGATCAATAGTTCACGTTGTCTTAATTATATCAACAATAGTTTTCTTTACCTTTAAACTACTGTTAGGCCCTGCTCCACTCATTAGATGACTAATGATTTGTTTTTGGCCAAGTTTCTTGTTATAAATTTATACTTGCATCCAAATAATGCAGAACATCTTGTTCTGGATTATTCTCTTTCTATCTTGCATAACTACCCCATTCTTCTGATGACTTGAAGACTGGACAAAGTCAGACGGACTAACAACAGATACATAAGGATGAGGAGGTTGAAGAGTAACAGAGTATAGGAGATGAAGAAACCATACAAAACACCCCTACAGACCACAAAGGGTCAAGAGAAAGGGGTGAGCAGGTGAAAGTCTCTGGATTTAAAACTTGGAAATGGTTATGAAACTGATGATGGGAAGAAGGGAGTAGAGAACTAATCACACAAACATTACTCGCGTAAAGTTTGTGAGATTAGGGAAAGCTGCTGCACATGCCGTCAAGCCACGGTAACATATACATGGTTGTGTTCCAGGCTGAGTATAACATGTTCTAACTTATAGTGCACGTATGATCGGGGAAAATGGGATGCAACAAGCATGAGGAGTCTAACACGACTATGTGGCCGGGTTCCCAGCAAATAAAGGACAAAACAGCAACTACACACTGTGGTTTCAAACCCATATTCTAGCACGTATCACAGACGTGGGGAGGGAATGCAATCCAATACATGGCACTAGGTGCCATGTGTCTTGTACAGGACAGGTGTCCTGTACAGGACACCTAGCACCAGCCACAGTTATTGAAGATGGGCGTTGTAATTTGTAATAAATGCTGTCATAAGGGGTGGTGGCGACACTGAGCTGTATTAACTGTACTTTGTTCCTGTACCAGGGGTCTGGGGCCCAGTTCATACCTTTAAACATATTTTCTTAAACATTCTGGCACACGTGTTTCATTCTTAAGTTTATATGTTCAAGTATCAGCCGTTACAGATTGCAGTTCCTATAGACCAGTCGGTACATGAAGCTGACAGTGCAGGTGCTGACTGGTTGAACCAATCAGGGGCGGCCAAGAAGACAGGTTAAGGGCAGAGAGGAAATAGTCTAACAACCACTAGAATCTGCTCCCCCAGGGTGCTTCTAACATGTCTAGCGAGATACTAACCGGTAGTTTGCCTTCACAAACAAGCAGTTATCCACCATCAACTAGCAGTGGTACAGCCTCAACACAAAGGCGCCGCCAGCCACAAACTAGCAGTTTGCTAGTAACACTTGTTACCACTTTGTGTTGACACTGTGACGTCATCACTTCCAGACTATATAGAGGGCACCCCCTCCCTAGAAAGTCACACACAGTAGACAGTTCACCCAGTGAGCCAACTCCACGCTGACTTTGTCTCCAGTAGCACAGAGCATCACCTTCACTCACCAGACCACTCCACAAGTGATCATTTGAATTTCATCATGGAATTCCAATTGAATTATAACCGATCCAGCAATGCTGCTCAGTGTAGGAAAAGACCATCTATACTGGATACAAGTTCTGAAAGTGACGGCGAGTGGCATCATGTGAATAAGGCAAACAGGACAAGCCACTCCATGACGACCCATCGCCCCATAATCACTCCAGCTTCTCCAGCTCTTCCAGCTCCTCAGACTACATCTACACTGCCAATCTTCAAGGTGCAGCACACCGAAGGTAAGTCTTCCTACGCCACTGTAGTGGACCTCGAAAATGAGTACCCGCAGCTCCAGATCAGAGCAAAACCTAATCTCAGAGGTGAATACATTCTGAGGCCTAAAGACGAGTCGGCCGCTACGATTCTGAAAAATTACATAAAATGTGAGGAACTGAAACCAGAGAATAAAATACGAAAAATCATTGTTCTCCACTATCCCTTGCATATGGCCCTTGACCATCTCGAAAAACTAAACTATGTGGTGTCAGCAGAGAGATGTCAAGTAAGAACCACAAAACACGAAACCCGACAAGTCCTTCTCACAGTAAGAGGACGGATCCCGGAGAAACTTGACCTTGGAATCTGGGGCGTGTTCCAACACAGGCCTTACACCCCAGAGCCCCTAAGATGCTTCAGATGTGAGAGATTTGGGCATCACAAAGATGGCTGCCAACGCCCAGTGAGGTGCGGAGTCTGCAGTCAGCCCCATGACACAAAAATATGCATTGATAAACACAAGGCAAACCACCCTGTTCAGGCAAAGTGCCCAAATTACTCCAAGGCACATCACGCCTGGAACTTGAAATGCCCTGAAAGGCTCAAAAGGCTTCAAACAAACCCACCACGCCTACAGCAGAGCCGAAGCCCCACCAAAACTAATACCAGCTCCCCTGCCCACTAAAACCGCGTGGGGTCTACCCATTCAGGAAGAGGGGGCACACGGCCCTTCACCATCGGCCATGGTGAAGGGTGTGAAGACCCCCGTACAGGACAAAAGAAAGATGGAGGACACAAGAATCATGTTCAAAGCAGTCGCCCTCCCATTTCATCCAGTAAGCACACTGGGGCTAATAGGAGAAACAATTCCAGTGTCAAAGTTACCACTGAGAAGGGTCTAAAAGCTACTAGGCCCCAAACCTGCACAGCATTAAATAGTGCTCCCACAGAACTGGACGCTCTCTGGCCAATGCTCAAAACTTTGGTCACCGAGTTGATCGAAAGTCTGCTGTCATCACATGGAATCAAGCAAACCACAGAGACTCGGAAGACAATTGAGCACAAGCTCAAGAGATTCGAAAATGTAATATCTTCACCTTCAAGACAGCAGGGCAGGAGACACCCCCTAAAAAACAGATAGAGTCTAGCTCGTCGGAAAGCGACATTGATGAGTCAATTTCAGGTCCACTAAGAACCTATACACCAATTGCAACTTCCATGGCGTGTTCATCAGACTCCATGGATACCACGGAATTATCAGCAAATTCCAAGAACCTAGAGGTCTAAAGATCCTGCAATGGAATGCGCAAGGACTGCACACTAAATTGCAACACTTGCAATGCATAGCAGTAACCAAGGGCATAGACATCCTGATACTACAGGAGAGCTTGCTTCGAGCCGGATTAGAACCTAAAATCTCAGGCTATCGAGGCTTCTTCCTTCCATGGATCAATGGGCAATCCAGGGCATGTGCAATCTATGTAAAATGTGACCTGATCTCCAAGTCCATAACCAGCCCACATGATTGTGGAGCAGGGGCAGAGGTAATGGGAGTAACCATTGAGCTAAGACACGACACACTTGAAGTGTTTAATGTGTACAGGTTCCACATGCCGAAATGGATCTCTCTGTGATATTTGGACACGCGACAACAACAAACACAATCATTTGTGGAGATTTTAATGCCCATCATCGATTGGCACTGGGCTCGAACACAACAAACGAAGCCGGCATTCACATTGCACACCTACTAGACCAGCTTCCAGAAATACAAATCCTAAACAAGAATGAACCTACCCACATCCAAGGAGGCAGATTAGACCTTACCTTTGTTTCAGCCTCCCTAAGAGATGTAGCGACATGGTCAGTTGAGCCCACACTCACAAGCGACCACTATGGGGTCCAAATTGATCTTAAGTTAGACCTACCCACTCCACCTCCGCTTCCATCTGAAGCCTGGAACATTGCTTTAGCAAATTGGGACCTATTTCAAAACCTCATTTCAGAGTGGCATAGAAACTATGATCTTCCCAGAGACATTAATCAGGCAGAACAAGAATTTGTCAAAGCGATTCAAAGTGAAGCCAACCACTCAATCCCCCTGAAAAAAACAGTCCACCGGACACCACAAAGATCATTGGTACTATTGCGAACGTGTCAAAGAACTCAACCATAGACTCAACAGAACAAGAAAGCTATACAAAAAGCATCGCAACAGGACCTTACTTTGTGAGGTCAAGGAACATGTACATCGAGAGACCAGACTAATAAAAGAACAAAAGTGGCTGGAATGGTGTTCACACCTGAATGAACACACCTCTCTTGGAGAGATGTGGCAGCAAATCCACCGGGCCAAAGGAAATAAAACACCTAAAGCCCACACCCAAAGGATCCTCAACAGGAAGCCGAAGTACTGGCAACCAGGTTTGCAGAGAGCAGCCAGCAATCAACTTCCACCAGATGTATTAGCAGTACAGACGGACTAGAGGAAGAAAGGTGGCACAGAATCCTTACAGCATGTGAAGAAGTCTCTGACACTAATGCCCCTTCACACTGAATGAGCTCAATCGGGCTAAGAAAAACTCCAAGGATACATCCCCTGGAGCCGACAAAAAACCTATAAAATGATTAGAAACCTCGGCCCGGAGGGAGACGCTGCATACCTAAGGTTAATTAATTTAGCCTGGACTTCTCAAACTAGACCTTCAGCTTGGAATAGAGCAGACATAGTGCCGATCCCAAAACCCAAAGATCAGCAAATCCCAGGCCATCTCTCTCCAAAGCTGTGCAGCCAAGACGGCTGACAGATGGCACTCAACAGACTGGAGTGGAAAATGCCTNTGCTCTCGCTCAGCTTCTGTTGAGCGCAGGAATCCTTTGCCCAGACGGAGTTGGCTGGGGCAACGGATTCCAGTAGTTGCTGGGCAACCTGTCTCTAAGTCAGAAACGTAAGCCTGGCTCCTCCCCGGCGGATAAGAAGGCTTTGCTTTCTTCCTCGGTCCCTGCTTCTGCCTCTCTCGCTTCTTCCCCTCCCATTTTGGTGGCTGTGGTGTCTGTGTATAGCTGAGATAGTCTTGGTAGTAAGGTTGATGTAAAGTCATTCCTGGTTACTGACTTTAATACTTAAATAACTACATGATAGAGTAGCTCCCAAGCTGGCAGCGTCCTGTATGCTGTGTTTACCTCTTCTAGTGGCGTCCAGCCGCCGCACATAGAAAACGGATGGTACCATTTTCTGTGAACATGACATCCCTCCTTTTCTTTAAAAAGAATGAATACAGGATGTCTACCATGCTTGTAGCACAAAGCAAAGTTATTGACACAAAGTAAGTTATTAACATATCAAGAGATATTGCATACATTTAACATTAATTAAACACACAAAGAATTTAAACAATCTTTACCACAAAGGATTTCAATGTTAAAAATACATATGCAATGTTAAACAAACATGAAAGAAACTGTAATACAAAGTTACAAAATATTGAATGAGATCTGCATTATTCAAACAATATTAAATTTAGTTCAGCATAACAAGTAAATACTTTGCATTACATAGGAACACAATTAATCATCATATCGTGTAGGGCGTTTAACATGACGTTTTGGACGAGAGTCCTTAAATACAAAAACATCCCTCGATGAATTGTTTATCGAGTTATAACTCATTTTTTCTTTTTCTTTTGCACGACTTTGCACTTCATCATTTTCTACACTATTTGGAATCACTTTGAAATAAGCCATATTACGTGTTATACTATGATCTCTATTACTCGCTGTTACCATAGTTCCTTTTACACTAATCACTTTATATGGTTTTGTATCATACGGCATATCTAGCTTTCCCTCTTTTTTCTTTTTAACGAGAACAGTATCTCCAACCTTTATGAATTGTTCCTTTGCACGTTGATCATGAGCAATTTTCATTTTGCCCTTGGCTAGTGCATCCTTCTGAGCGAGACGTTTATCCGTTACCTTGGCTGGCATGACAGGTAGTGCGATTCTCATAGGACGTCCAAATAAAAGTTCGCCAGGCGACTTGCCCAGTGTTCCATGCGGTGTTGCACGGTAGTTCCTGAGAAAAGCATACATAGCTTGTTTCCAGGATCGTCCTTCGGCATGAGCACAGCGTACAGCTTTCATGAGAGGTTGCATGAATCTCTCTACTTCTCCATTTGCTTGAGGATGTAGTGGCATCACACGGCGGTGTTTGAATCCAATATGCTCAGCAAAGTTGACAAAGTCTTGTCCATTAAATGGCGGTCCATTGTCCGTCTTGACAACTTCAGGAATGCCAAAGTTTGAAAAGATCTTGTCGAGTTTCGGGATGACAGCCTTTGCAGATGTGGAAGTGATGATTTCTACTTCTGGATAACGTGAGTGATCATCAATGACTACCATCAAGTACTCTCCAGTTGGTAGCGGTCCACAGAAGTCCATCGATACTTCCATCCATGGTGCAGCAGGTAGTGGTGAAGGTTGTAGAGGTGTTGGTCTTGAAGTATCCACTGCAGCTTGGCAAGGGACACAGGCATCATGCATGTCCTTAGCTTGACGATCAATGCCAGGAAACCACACCTTTTCTCGTAGCAGCTGTTTGGTCCTTACAAGACCTTGGTGTCCTTGATGTGCAAGCTTCAGAGCACGTTGCTGGAGAACAGCTGGAATGACGATACGAGTACCTCGCAGCACGGTGTCGCGTTGTTGCGTAACACTTAATTCTGTCTGGATGCGTTCAAGTGCTTTGAATGCATCTTGGTCAACTCCTGAGGGTGGGATGCGTGGAAACTTTTTCTTAGTCAATGCATCCACTGTTGCTTGCAGAGTTGGGTCCTCTAGGGTTGCAGTACGGATTTCATCAAGAGTGAGAGCCTTAGGGACTGCATCACAGGTTACAGAGTGTACATATTCCTCGGCAACTTGCTGATGCTTGGTGATGGTGAAACTGTTGGCAGGATGTCGACTGATGTAATCAGCGGGATTGCCTGCACCTGGCTTGTATTTCACCGTAAAGTTGTATGGTTGCAGACGAAGAGCCCATCTCTCAATGCGAGCTGGTGGTTTGGACTTTGGATTATTGAAGATGGTCTCCAACGGTTTGTGGTCAGTGACTATCGTGGTAAAGGGTGCACCAAGCAGATACACATTGAAGTGTTCACAGCCCCATACAAGAGCAAGAGCTTCCTTCTCTGTCTGACTGTATCGTTGCTCAACATCTGTGAGAAAACGGCTGGCATAGGCAATTACTACTCTTGAATCTGGTTGACCAGGTTTGTGTTGGGCTAACACAGCACCTAAACCAACAGGACTAGCATCCACCGTTAACTCAGTGTCCATTGATGGATCAAAGTATGCAGCAGTCGCATTTTCTACTAGTGCATCTTTCACAGCATCAAATGCATTTTGCTCGACATCGCTCCAGTACCATGATGCATTTTTCTTCAGGAGCTCACGTAGAGGCTTTCCCATTCCCAGAAAACTATGTACTTCAGTGGATGTTGAAGGAGGTGCAGCATTCTTGATATCTGCAACTTTCTTAGGATCTGGAGACAGACCTTTGTCACTAAGTACATGTCCAAAGAATTCAATTTTATGTTGATTGAACTCACACTTTGCTCGGCTTAGCGTCAAATTCTTTTCTCGTAAGCGTTGCAATGTTGCACGAAGAGCTTTGTCGTGTTCAGCTTGGGTACTGCCATAAACAATGATGTCATCAGACATGTTGTCAGCATTAGGTATATCTTGCAATTCCTGGCTGATGATGTGCTGGAATTCTTCAGCAGCACTGTTAATACCAAAACTCTGGCGCTTGTACCTATACAGACCTCGATGTGTCGTAAACGTTGTGATGAATCGACTCTCATCATCAAGTTCAAGCTGATGATAGCCCTTGTTTAAATCTAACTTGCTGAATACAGTTGCACCATTCAAGCGGTAGATCATATCATCTACAGTGGGTGTAGGATGGCGTTCACGCATTATTGCCTTGTTGGGAACACGCATGTCTACACAAATGCGTATCTCATCTGGATTCTTCGGCTTTGGTGGAGTGACAATTGGGCTTACCCATGGTGTTGGGCCTGTTACCGGTTCAATGATATCTAGTTCTATCAGCCTATCCAGTTCGGCATCGACTTTCTTGCGAGTATGGAATGGTTGTCGGCGATGTGGTTGGGCAACTGGAATTACATCTGGGTTGATATGCAGATGTACCTTGCTATCAGTATAACAACCTATGGATTTAAACCGATCAGAAAATTCAGCAACAATAGCATCAACATTGTTTGCAGATTCCACTGCTACAGCATTAGAAAGCTGAAGTAGCCCCAATTTGGTTGAAGTCTTGTAACTGAGTAAAGACTCCTTTGCATTCCTAACAACATGGAATGTAGTAATGAGCATTGCATTCTTTGACTTAATCTCTGCAGTGAAAGTTCCAATCACTGGTAAGGCTACCTTTGAAGCATAGGCAGTGGCTTTGCCATTATAGTTTTCAAGCTTTGGGAATTGTTTTTTAAATTTTTCATAGTGGCACTCAGCAATGGTGTCAATGTTTGATCCGGTGTCAATGAGAACTTTGAGACAAATACCAGCAATGTATACTATAGTCTCTGGGTTGTTTGGAAGATCATTCCATTCTGTGATTGCTTGTACTCCACAAATATAATCACATTCACTGTCATCTGAGACTGGTTGTAATGAAATGTTGTCTTGTATATTATTAATATTCTTGATTTGAGGTGCAATATTGTGTTTGCCACCTCGACTCCTATGACCTGATCCTCGTACATTGCTTTTATTTATTGACTGTGGTTTCTTTAGTGCAGAACGACACATAGCACCAAAATGACCTAGTTTTCTACACTCATAGCACTTCTTACCTTGTGCAGGACAAACATTATCTTGGTGTGGGTAGTCTCCTCCACAATTGTAACATTTATTATTGACACCCTCTGATGTGAGTCGTTGTGACTGCTTGAGTCTTGTTCCATGACTCCAGTTGTGATGTGGTTCTCGGCTCAATTTAATGTTAGGTTTGGCATGATATCTTCTATGATCATGGTGTCCTCCCTGAACCTTACACACTTCATGGCTGTTAGTAACAGTGGCAGAACCGTTGTTGGCACTGCACTCCATGGCACGAGCATCACGTGCAGCATCTTCCATTCGACGAGCAATATCCAGTATCTTGGTAAGAGAACTTTCATCATCAACAAGTTCTAGAGCTCTTCGACGAAGACGTGTAGATGTGCATGTTTCAATTATTTGCTGTTTGATTTCGTTGTCAACATCAGCAAACTCACAGTGGGCTGCTAAACCCTGCAGACGTGTATGGTATTGATCAACAGTTTCATTAGAGAGTTGTTTTGCTCTCCTAAAATGCATAATTTCCATAGCAGTATTTTGCCTTGGTTTGAAATGCTCAGTTAATTTGGCCTTGGCAGTGTCATAATCTTTAGCACCACCAGTATCTTTCAGTGTATCAAAGATGTCACAAACTCTATCACCTGCATAATGAAGCAGAAAGGCACGCTTTCTTTCAGCACTTTTGATGTCAGAAACTATCAACAAATTTTCAAACCTTTTAAGCCATTTGACCCACCTCTGTGACAGGTTTGTCTGGTCACAGTCAGGATCAAATGCAGGAAACCGAGGTATATTTTTACTGAATAAATTTAAACATCACTTAAAATGTTCCTCAGAATATATAACACTTACTGCACTGTATATGTTATTCAAGAATTCACTGTAATTACTTTAATTTTGCAAAGCACACAAGCATTTTAATGCAAAAGTTCACAACAGTGCACAACACAGCAGCAACTGATTTCTTACCTAGCCCATGTGTACATGTGTTGTTCCTACTCACAGCAACACAGCAGTTGTTAGCAGTTGGTACAGCAGTTGTCAGCAGTTGGTACAGCAGTAGGCAGCAGTTGGCAGCAGTTGGCAGCAGTAGGCAGCAGTTGGCACAGCAGTTGGTTCACAGAGTGAAGAATTTTGTAGCACGAAGCGTCGTTTCGTAACCAAAACATCGGGTTTTGTACACTGCATTAAAGCTTCGTTTCGTACACAGCGTCGGCAGATTCCTCTCTCACAGCAACAATCAGCACAGCTTGGGTAGCACACAGCATTGGCCAGCACACAGCAACGGCCAGCACACAGCAACGATCAGCACACAGCAACAGTCAGCACACAGCATGGGGTATGGTGCTCACAGACAGCAGATTTCTCTCCTCCTCCGGGCGCGTGAGGCAGCATGCTTCTCCCTTGTGTTTTGTTGAACAAAATACCTGCGTTCCCAGTTCATCTTCGTCGCCAGTGTGGTGTCTGTGTATAGCTGAGATAGTCTTGGTTGTAAGGTTGATGTAAAGTCATTCCTGGTTACTGACTTTAATACTTAAATAACTACATGATAGAGTAGCTCCCAAGCTGGTAGCGTCCTGTATGCTGTGTTTACCTCTTCTAGTGGCGTCCAGCCGCCGCACATAGAAAACGGATGGTACCATTTTCTGTGAACATGACAGTGGCTACGCCCCCTGTTCCTGCTATTGAGGTTTCTTTGTCCCCCGCTTCCCTCTCGGTTGCTGCCCTTGCTGAGATGTGCTCCCCTCCCCCTCTTTCTACTCCTCCTTTTCCTGCTGCTGGTCTTGACTGCTCCTCTCGGTTGTCTTCTCCTCTTCTTCCTCCTCCGGACCCCACCCGTTCACCTCTGATCTGTTCTAGAGCAGTCGCCCCCTGTTGTTGTTGTTGACTGCTCCTGAACCGAACTGCTCCAGAACAGGCCCCTGTTGTTGTTAAAACAGAGAACAAGGAAGAAACAAGGGCGAATGAGGAACATAGCACGTTAAAGAAGATCAGGGTCAGCAAAGTCAGGGTTAGGGGGAATGGGTAAATTTAGCATGGGTAACCTGAACATAGGTGTGCCCACTGACGATGCAATATTGCAAACAAACAAATCACAAGACTAAGTTTAACGTAATGTATCACTCACTGTTGTGTAATGTCCATCCAGTGGCACTTGTAAGACAGCTATTCAATAGCCCATAGAGAAATACAACAGTCTCCATCTTGCTGACACTTCGGGCTGACTAAATGAACTAACTGAACAATGCTGCCCACTGGTGGCACAAGCATGCAATCAATATATCTCACTGCCCTCCTGGTGAGCGATATACTCTAATCACAATCTTTACTGGCCCTCCCAGCGATGTACCAAAGTAACTAAGGGGGTAATCCAACACTGATAACCCCCTATCACAATCTAATGTGAACACTCTTTGCAACTTCCTGCATGAAGTTACAAATGTAAACAAAGCTAGGCAAAGTGGGATCCTGAGACACTCCTCCAGTAATCTCCAAGTTATTTTACTCTTGTCTCCAGAGATGATAATCAAACAAATTGCCTTAATCAATTACAAAATTTATTTTGAAAAATTACGTTAATTGACTGTCAACAGCAGTTAGCAACAAAGTACTTCTACGTCAATCACCAACTCTTGTCTCCTACAAGAAGCCACTGTTAACAATAACTCATTATCTCTAAATTACATCACACTTGACCCCCTCAAGCATTAAGTGAGTAATTCCTAATTATTGTCAAACGGACGACTAATTAAATCCCAACTGAGTTACGATAACTAAGCCTACCACTCTCTCTCTTGGTAGCTTCTCGACAGTCTGCCCCCTCCCTGTCCAGCTCATTGCTGCCGTGAGGGAGCTTGGTGGGCGGCTGCCGGAGTGTGATGCTCCTTGGGGAAGTCCCCCTGCCCTTTTGTAGCCTTGTGCTCCTGCTGCTGTTCTCACGAATTTTGCTGGATGCCTTTTCCTTTTCCTTTTGTTTCGTTTTTCTCCCCCCTCTTCTCCTTTCTCGTTGTCATTTCCTGCTGACCTTGGGACACTTTTGATCATTCTTTTGATCTTCTTTTGTTTTGACGGCCAGGTGTTTGAGGAGGCATACTCTTGCACCCATAGAACTGTAGTACCCAACGTCTCGAGCGAGGGGGAACCTTTTATTGTCAATCCCCCTTTCGTCACTGAACCCAATCTCGACGGACTGACGGTTCTTAAGATGGCGTTTGTTGGGCGTATACTCACGACGCACCCCTACGGGGCCTTGGCTTGCTCGGCGATAGCTTCTTGTTGGGTGTCCTGACTCTAATTGTGGCTCCATGGTGGGTGTGGGAGTTTATTCGTGGATGAAAGTTTTTTTCATATCTATGTTGATGAATGTTCCTCTTGTACCCTCTCAGGCTCGTGGTGTGGGCGACCAAGCCCCCGAGTCGGACTGTATTGGAAGACCCGGCTCAGTAACCCCCGCTGCGTTGGGCCCCGAACTTGCTCCTCCTTTGACCCTCCTGACTACTCCCCTCGGCTCCCCTCCCTCCTCTGTGGTTGGGTCGAGCCCCAAGCCCCCGTAGTGACTACCTCGTCCCCTGGCACGGCTCAGTCTCTTGTTGTAACTACTGCGCCTTTTAACCCCTCTCTCTCTGGGGGTTCTCAACGCCGTCCTTGACACGGGCGCACTCGCTCGATTCCTTCCCGTTCTGATGCTTATCCAAGTGAGACCAAGCCTCTTTTGGTCTCACTTCGTGCGCCAAATACTTTGATCTCCTCCCTCTTGATTCTGCGCCTCCTGACGATTTCTCCCTTCATAGGCACCTTGTTGATGCCGTAGATGCCTCTGTCACCTAGATGTACCTTCTACATAACGTAGATGCCTTCTACCTCACCCGTCTCGGTACCCGTGTCGTTGCTGCTGCTTCTCAGGATGCGGCCTCTCGCTTGGCTGCTTTATCCTGCCTTGGTGAGACCCTTGTTCGGGTCTCCAAGAACGCTCGGTTGAATGCCAGTGTTGGCACTATTCTCCTCCCGCCCCATGTTGCAACCGGTGTTCGGAAATCTACAGGACTGCCACGGTGATATTCAGCATATCCTTGAGGCCCAGGGCCATTCTGTCCTCCAGGTCGACACGTTTGCTTGTCCCCCTCGTGGTCGTCGCCATCAGCCCCTTCGTGGTTGACAGCGAAACCCCTATTGAAGTGTATATTCTTTTCAATGTCCTGACCTTAATTTTCGATGTACGTATTTCATTTTTGTACCAATGTGTTTGCAATAGAATGTTCTATAAGAACATATGTATAAAATGTCACACAAGGATGCGTTAGACTGGCACCAAATAAAAAACTACGCCGAATGCACTCGTCGTGTCACCAATACAATGGTCTTACCACGAAGATACAATACAATGCCGTTCTCCCAAATAGTATATGTGGCTATTAGATAAAACGAAAATTTGATGGCAAACATGTTCATACTAGCCCCAAGTCGATCAGATAAGAATTGGATTTTATAGAAATATTTGTTCTTATGATGCCGAAACACATGTGCCCGGATTCAAGAGAAAAATATTTGCCGGATATACCAGCCATAGGAACGCAAAAGTGTTAAGTAGCTGTTGCTAAATTGCAACTGGATGGACATTAATGTAACATAAACTCTATGTTGTAGTAGTTTAGTCACTTTGTTAATAAACTTGTTATTGTTGGAGAAAACGGTCATTGATGTCAATCTTTCAACCATTCTTGTTCCACCCATGTTCTGCTTAATACGATTGTCTAGTAATGTGATCTTTTTAATGACTGCTGTTCTTGGGAAATTTGAAATCTCAATTCATAGCACCACACTTCAAATTTACAAATTAACGAAGTGAGAACCTGTCGGTTACCCATTTTTGGCTATTTCAACTAGAAGGAGCCAGCGGCCAAAGTGGACAGGTTTTCACCCTTATGGTGGATGCCTGGAGGTTTGCTTGCGCCTTTCCTATGGGCTAAGGTTTAAAGTACAAATCTGTTTGTAAGCAGTTTTCTGTTTCGGGTCGTCCACCTAAGGGAGGTAAGCGTAGGAGAAAAATCTCTCGCCCTGTATACACTGCCTGGAGATTAGGGCCGAGATTGACATGTTAATGAAGCAGGTGAAATAGTAATGGTGAGCAAGGTGTCTCACAAGGATGCAAAGGAGAAGATCCATCGAGATAGCTGGCGAGTGGTGGATAAATTTACTCACGACGCCAAAGGACGTCAAAGAAATAAACACTGGTTAAATCACAGAACCACTTCAGTTGGTTAATGGCTAATAGCCATTAGCGGTAACTAACCAGAGACGTTGAGCATCACGGTAATAGCCTGGACATTTGTTGGTGTTTGGCACATGCACTGGTTAGGCAAAACTTTCTGCTCTATAAATGTAAGCGATTGGGCATGTTCATAGAGGGCAAGGAGTAAAGTTAATAAGAAATAATGTGACGCAATACTATCAAGCCCATTGTCTGCCTCTAAGTAAAAAAAAATATTCACCGAGCTAGAAGCAGATAGGCATTTAAATATAGTATCAACGACTTGCATCATTCTTAAAATACTTGTAAGTCTATTAATGATTAACAGGAAAGCTTGCATTAGCAAGAAGACCATATGCGCGAGTGACAAGATTCACTTTTCATGGAAGGCGTGTGGCAGCATTGGTAGACGGAGTTAAGTGGGGTAGCACTCTTGTAGGCACCATAATGACAGTGATGTGGTTACAGCCAGTGGAAGCTGCAGCTACTGTTGTAGTCGCTTCAGCGTGAGTGTGCGTATTGTTCCAATCCACAAGTTAGAAGTAAGTATTAACTAGTGAATTAAGCACTACAACACTACGTCAAACTGTTGTGACCTCACCGAGGTAAGGTCAAAGAGATTATAAAGTATGATTATTATTGTAACGTGCGTTGTTTGGTTGATGAGACCTTGTTATAGCAGTTGGTTGTTGGCAGCATCGTAGAAGTTAAGACGAAGCCTGGAAAAAAGCAGAGATGAATGTGGCTGGAGTTGCAGAGCTCGATGCGGTACAAGAACGTGAAAGCTCGATGCTTTCGGAGTCTACTGTCTGCTCTGTGTCGAAGCTGAAGCGTCTTAGGATCGGTTGGAACTGAACATGTCGAGTGCTGCATTCTTGAGGTTGAAGGTGTGCAGTAACTCCCAAGCGTCCGTACTGAAGTTAGCTGAACCACAGTGGAAATTATACTGATGATTACTAAATTGATGATAAAGTTTAAGCCACCCAAAATGTGGCACGGACATGAATAGCCCGTAAGTGAGGCTCTTTAGAGCTATTATCAATAGCTGATACTGGAGATCTGTAATGGATATATATATATATTTTTTTTTGGGGGGGGGGAGGGAGGTCACAGAGGGCAAGCTATACTAATTGTAGAGCTGGTGAGTTAGTGAAGGCCTCTAGGTCTTCCGTTTTTTCTTAGTCTGAGTCTTGCTACTGGTCAACATGATTGTGCTGTCATTGGAGTTCAGTGATGTGGTCTCCATGAGGAGATCTTGTATGCAGTAGGGAAAGTGTCGCAGTGATGGAGCTCTTACTGAGATTTCCTCGTGTGAGGAGTCCGTGGTGTAGTCCGTCGGTGGTGGTTTTGGTCTTTCGGCCCAAGGTTGAGGTTGGCACTGGAGTCGATATGTTGAAATAAAAGCAGATTCGGTCACTTTGGTGGTCGGAGAGAGCACGTCTACAAGTACCTCTGCTGAGACGGTGATGGTGGTAGCTTTTGGGGCTGGACCGGAAGATGCTGCTGTTTGTACAGCCTTGGTCTTCAGCAGAGCTGAAGTCTGAGTTGAGATCGATCTAGTGGTCGACCTTGTGGAAGTCCCCAGTAGGGAAGGTAGGTAGGTAGGGTCTAGGCCATTGGCTTGGTACAGCACATTCAGTTCCCTGACGAATCACTGGTTGTCTGGTCCGACAAGCCTCTCTGGTAGTCGTACAAAACCAGGGATAATTCCGGCACGTGGTGCAAGGGGTGGCGAGGGTGCTGGTTGTGCCTTGGGTCTCCATTGTGAAGGCTGGGTTACTGGTGGGAATACCCACTGTTTGCTAAGACTGGGAAGTCTTATGGCTGGTTGGTGAGAGCTGAGGTGATGGGTATAGCATCAGAAGATCTGGTGGCAGGATTAGGAGGGTTTGCTTTCTTGACTTAATCCTGGGCCTTGATTTTTTCCTGTCTGCGGGGCAGAGGTGTGAAATTGCAGGGTGATCGCCGTTGAAGAGAAAGCAGTAATGCGTTGTTGATTTACAGATGGTGTAATGATGGTCACGGGCGCAGAGGCTGCACTTCTGAACTGGGTGTTGACACTTGGTGGAGTGGGAGAGCTCTTAACACTTTAAACACTGTTAGAGCTCGTGATATTCCTTTCTCATTTGTAATGGGTGATAATTTGATGCTGAGGCAGTAGAAGCCTTGTTTGGCAGCGTGAGTGGCCATTGTTGTCAAGGTGAAAATTATCTTCATTGTTGCTTTATCACCACTGCAGAACACAATGGCGAACACACTAGTGTTCGGATTTTCACACTCAATATTCGTCCTGATCTCACTTTGTGCAGTCAGTTGTCCATGGGCTGGTCCTGCTGATAAAACTGATCTTTCGGCTAGGAACTGATGTGGGTAGTTGAGATAGGGGAGGTGCTCATTGTGAAGTGGGAAATCATAGCCCATAATTTTTGTCTAGGTCCTCCGTACTTGTGAAGAGCAGGATATCACCAACTTCCCGATTAATGTCATTGGGTATGATGCCGGCCCCATCCTTGAGGACATTCAGAATGTCGCTTTTTCCAAGGAGCATGACCATTTACGGGGGTAGCCCCAACTTTTACATGTTTGGGTCACATTGTGTCCTCTCGGCGAGTCTACGGGTTGCAGTGGCAATGGATGTTTCCCCACACTCTCCTCCATTCTACCCCATACTCCCCTACTCTCCCCCACTCTCCCTCACTCTCCCCATTACTCTCTCCCCCATACTTCCCAATTCTCCCCCACAGGCCCCCA
>WNGS01001312.1:66832069-66838270 GCA_020271785.1 Procambarus virginalis | reverse complement strand
TGCAGGAAGGGGTTTCAGGCTCCTGTTCCCTGTTGAATTGATGTGTTTGTGGCGGATTGAAGGTGTCTTATGGATGTTGTGTTGTTGTTTTAAGTATTCGTATACTCAGTAAAATAAGTTCCTTAGTAGCCATCGGGCTATGATGAGCCCGTAGTGGAGGCTCTTTTAGAGCCATTATCTGTAATAGTTAGCTTGATATTTATGAAGATCTGGCGATGATTTGGTATGGTGGCAGCTGGAGGGCTGGCTTATTACAGTTTATTCTGGAGCTGGTGGGATTTTTGTCGACCTCTTATGTTTTTCCTTTGTTTCTTTTGCTGTCAGACTTTGGTTTCTGAGTAGTGCTGTACGCTGGACGTTTTGGGTGAGTGCATCTCGTGAGGAAAGTCCTTTAATTCTTGGTTGTATGTTTTTTCATTTTGTTTGATTGCGACGCTGGAGCTTTTCTTATTTTTTTTTTTTTTTTTTTTTTTTTTTCCTATATATTGGTTTTGTTCGCGGTTGTAGGAGTTCTCCTAACACTCCTGTATGTGGGTGTTTGTTGTTCTTTCGATCGTTAAGCATTCTTGTAGGGAGCTTTAGGTGTGTCTGATGGTGTTTTTGGTTTAGCTATTTTCAGGAATTTAGACATATTATTATATGGTTGGGTGCTGTTATGCGTTTGTAGACAGCATGTTTCTGATGAGGCGGGCTGCTGAGACTTTGATGTGTGTAGGATGTGTTGGGAGCTGGAGTAAGGAATTTACTTGTTTGTTGTCGCCCGGGTCGTTATGGGCGGTTATGTGATTCGTTGTTTTGTGAGTTGACCAGCACCGTCGATCTCTTGTGTCCTGTTTTTTAGTGGTAGTCTCCGGAGTGGTAGAGTGAGGTTCAAGTGAGTTTACGCTTAGTGGCTATGAGGGGTCCAGGGCCATTGTATTTTGTATAATGAGTTCAGTTCCCTAAATCAAAGCGCTGGGTTGTCTATGGGACTTGCAAGTCCTCTGCCTCTTACGTTTTTAAGATAGACCATGGATAATGCCTGACACTGTGAGCAGGGGGCTGCGAAAGTAGCCGGGACCTGGGTCCCCCATGAGAAAGATTAGGCTGTTGTCGCTCGGTTCGGGATGTGATGCCACATGCTTGGTAAGACTCGGAATTTATGTCTTTTTAGGCTTTATATGCTATTTTAGTGAGAGCTTAAGGGGTGGGTTTGAACGCTTTTAGCTGGACTTCTGGTCGATGGATGTTGCTAGTAAGTGAGTTTTTCTTTTCTTGGCTTTTCAACATGGGCCTTGCGCTTTCCCATGTTGCCGGTCCGGCAGCACGGTTAGGAAATTGGCCAGGTGTGATTTTGTCATAACCTAGAGCAAGCACCTAGCGAGATTGACTGGTTGTGGCCTTGCTAGGGTACGTAGTTTTTTATTTTTTCTTGATTTTTTTCTGCTTCTTGTTTGTTAGGGTCCAGTGAGAACAGGTGATACTTCTGGTGACAGCGGTTGTTGAAATTGTTGTTTTCGGGAGGACCATGAGCTCGTTAGCACTTTAAAGCATGCTGGATTCTCATGTATCGTTCCTTTTTATTTGGTGGGGTCCGGGTATTTTTATTGGCGAAGCGAGTTTTAGAATACTTGAGCTGGGCAGCCTGTTGGGGGCCGCAGTATGGTGCTTTCCTTTTTCTTGAACATAAGTCTTCATTTGTGTGTTTGGTTTACACGCTGGGCAATAGATGTTGCAGAACTTCTAGGTTGAATCCGACATTTGCGATTTGGATTTTTCGTCCTTCGTTTATTAGTTGACCATGATGTTGATTGTTGAGGTCGCTAAGCACTTATCCATTTTCTGGCTTTGGTGCCCCTGATTGTTTTAAAAAACATTTGTTTTTATCCGGATCAGGACTGAATGTGGGAAGTGATGTCATGTTATTGGTGTTTGTGCTCTTTGCGTTTTAAGTTTGTATAATCTGTTGTTATCGTGAGGTTAGGCGTTTCTCTTTTTGTCTAGCTTCTTTTCACTATGATTTATAAGTAGAGCACGCCATTATTTTTTTCACTCTTTCCTGTTACTAATGTCAGCGGGTTTGAGGCAAGTCGTTCTAAGGTTACCTTTTAAATTATATTGTGCTTTTTCCTTTTGATATGATGACGTCAAGGGTAGTCGCTTCTCTTGAAATTAAGACGTTTGATTTTTGGTCTGCTATGTGACCTATATAACACTGCGCCCTTTGGGAGTTGTTGCGGGTAGTATGTCTCTCCCGTCTGAGGTCTGTTTCTTATGACGATACTTCTTGTTTTTCATAAAGACTTAAGTCACCCAAGAGGTGGCACGGGCACAAATAACCCGTAAATGATGTCAGGCGTTATGATTGCACAAAATCATGTTGCCTAAACTATGTTGACCAGAATCCCAACACTATGATAGGGTCAGAAAGGACACAGACGACGTTTCTGAATTCTTTTGTCCTGGATCCATTTCTCAAGTCGATTTAGTGAGAATGGTCCAGTTATCTGGACCGAAATCGTCGTATGTCCATTCTCATTTCGTCTCGTGTGTGTTTCTGGTCACTACAGCCCTCGTAAGATTTTGATGTATCTCGCTTGTATTGACAATGATTTATTAATATCCGTTCGTTACACCTTCCATTATTCCATTCTTAGCAGAGTTAGGTTGAGGTCGTGACTAATCTGTACATTTGGGGATAGAGGTTATTCCTTAAGTTTAATTTTTGTTGGGTTTTAGGGGATTTAACATTCTCATTTTTCTCCTCATTACCGCGAATGAGAGTTTAGATGCGGTTGTTTTTATTACGATCGTCTCTATATGTTTTGCCTACTTAAGAAAGAACGGCCTCTTTGCCCGCCCTAGCCAATGTTACAACCAATAGGTCACAAAGGGGAGTCAACATTCTCTTATTTTCTTTTTTTTTTTTTTTTTTTTTTTTTTTTTTTGGAAGCAAGGAGATTTACATTTAATTTGATTATAACGTTCTTGGAATGCTGGGTTTGGTGGATGACGGCTTTTTTTTATTTTGTGATACCGGCTTAGTTTCCATTGTGTTGTAGTTGGTTCACTAGGTTCTTGTGTTGTGGGAACCGTCGGTTTCATTTTTTTTCTTGTTTTTTTTTTTTTTTTTACAGTACTCCGCTATCTCGCCCGTTGGTCAGGAACAGAGGAAATCCCGCGCCCCAGTACCTTCCCAATTTCCCCCCAACTGGGGGACCAAATAGGATCTTTTTCTACTAGTTTGGATTATCGATTTAGCTGAGTATCTGCCAGGTTGGTATGAGTATGTGTTTATGGTATTTGCTTCTTTTTTTTTTTTTTTTTTTATTCTTTTTCTTTTCTAACTTTTTTGATCTTTTTATTGATCAACCTTGTGTGCCTTTTCCCTCCTGTGGCGTCAGTGTGATAGGAACCGGTTCGGGGTGAGCAGATTGGATGAGGTTATCGAAGTTTATTAGCTGATTTGTTGCCATTCGTGCATGTTCGTTGTTTTTCAGTGCGTTCATTGGCTAATGTGTTATGCCTATCAATGTTGTCGTTGTTATTTCTAATTTTGTGTATATTATTTTGCATCAAAGTCTACTGAATCTATATACAAATTGAAAACCCTTATGGCGTTTTAATCTCTTCACTTTCCGTTATATATATCTCTTATTGTTTTCCTTATGGCACAATACTTTGGTTTTGTTTGTTGGGATATGCTATGCTTATAGGTATTTAGTTGGAATGTAAAACCTATCTAGATGTGGAGAATGTTGAACGATGTTTTACTCTGTAAGGCTAATTTGATCACACAGTTTTGGGACACCCGCACGCGCTGTGCTGAAAACGGTGACTTTATTTGGGGGTTCCATTGTCGTGTACTATGACTTTAGTATCACTTCTTACTACTTTGAAACATTAAAAGCAACCTGCAAACGCCATTTTTGTGAAGGGTTATTATAATATAATGCTTTGTAATCAGTACCCCCTTGTCAGTTATGTAGTCATCTATTTTTTATTTGGACACCCATTATTTTTACAAATATTTTCACAGTCTAGGAGAGGGACAGTCGGCCAATTGTCAAAGATATTATATGCAATTTTGTGTTGTGTGCGGACTCGATATACTGAGAGCTACGCAACACACGTTTTTGGAAGACATATTTTAAATAGATAAATGATGTTCTTTATGATCCGTAATGAAAATTGTTACACAGATCCACAAACTATAATACTTGCAATGAGAAACAAAATGAATTCAGCCTTTTATGAGATTAATACACCCTATCTTGCATTTAACGTCTGCTAGTCTAAAGAAAATTCCCTTTGTACCTTATTATTTTTTTTATACATTTTATAAACTCTTTACTTGTTCACTGCTAGGAAATACTTTTTTTTTTAATTTTTATGATCTCGGCTCATATGATGCAAACCTTATATTGGTTCTCCAATTCTATATAGCGACCATGATATTGTTACTATTGATTTTCTTTTTTGTGCGTTTTAACTTGTAGTTATCATCTTCATGTAATATTATCTTAGTGATTGGTGATTTAGTCCCTTTTATGTTGATGTTTGGATGTGATTATATGTTATTTATGAGGATATATACATTTAAATTTCACACCTAAAGAATTCTCACTTTAGTTATTTGTATTTTTTTTTCCGCTAAGTCTGTGTTACTTTTTTTTTTCGTACTCCTTTATTCTTTTTTTTTTTTTTTTTTTTTTTTTCTCTTTTTGGGTTGCTTTAGTATTGTCTTGCTATTTTCTTCTTCTACTTCTTCTACTTTTTTTTTTTATTCAATGGTTCTCTGATTTACCTCTTATTTGTTTGCGTGTTGGATTTCTATGTGGTTAATATTGAATAGTTTGATTCTTCTTTGCTGCAGACTCCTGAAAATGGTTAGGCTTCTTGTTGCAATCACTTTGTTTTTTTTGTGTTATTGTATTTTTTTCTTTGGGTGTTTCTAATGGTTTATTTATGACGTATTAGGTGTTTATAGTTTAAAACACCTGTACTATTATTAAAGCCCATTTTGGTTTTTTTTTTTTTATTTTTCCGGATGTACTCATCTTATTGTATTGTTTTTGTCGTGGGGTTTTATGTTCTAAAGTTTTTAGGTTAGTTTTTTTCTTTTTGTGGATTTTTTTTCTTTTTTCTTTTTTCAACCTATTTATATTGGTCTTTTCTTTTATAACTTTTGAGTTGTTCTTTGTTATTTATTTTTTTTTTAAAGAACTTTTTCTTGGTATTTGTCAAGTTTATTTTTTATATATTTTGTTGTTTTTTCTTTTTGTTTTAATTTTACATTTTACTTTTATTTTTTTTTTTTTTTTATCTTTTGTAAGTATTGACTTTTTTACATTTATTGTTTGTTGTTTTTTCAAATTTATTTTTTTTTTTTTTTTTTTTTTTTTTTCTTTTTTTAATTTTTTTTTTTTGTTTCCTGTTATTTTTTCCGATATTTTTGTTTTTTTTGTTTTTTTTCTTTATTTTTTTTGTGGTTACATTTTTTTTTTTTTTTTTTTTTTTTTGTAATTTTCATTTTTTTTTTTTTCTTTTTTTTTTTTTTTTTTTTTTTTTTTTTTTTTTTTTTATTTTTTTTTTTTTTTTTTATCTTTTTTTTTTTTTTATTTCTTTCAATTTTTTTTCCTTTTCTCCACACACACACACAAACCCCCCCCCCCCCCCCCTCTCTTTCTTTTGACTCTTTATGTATTTTTTTTTTTTTTTTTTCTTCCTATCTATTATTTTTTTTTTTTTCACTTTTTCTTTTTTTTGTTTATTAGGTCGCCTTCTTGATTTAGTTTTTTATTTTCTGGTGTTTGACATGTTACGACCTTCTTTGTTTTTTTTTTTTTTTGTTCGGTCCGGCCTGGGACCCGCATCCTGTCGATGCACAATCGATCCTTTAGCTGGCTTAATTACGGACCTCACACGTTCCGGCCGTTCCTTCACCTTCTGGTGTGGTCTGGTCAACTACTTAGCCACGTTATTGGGATCTCGCCTGGCCCGTTTTCGGGTTTCACCAGATAGTGAACCTTACGCCCCCACCACTGGCATTAAAAAGTATGTCACTAACTGAAGACAAAGAACTACAAATTTAAAATTCCAAATTAAAAGAAAGAAGTCCCAAAGAACTTTATGAAGCCAGCAGAACAACTCTACGTGCATGTGAAGATGTTATCATGTGACAGCGTTATTGGGTACCCGACAAGCAAGAAACTTATTAAT
>WNGS01001312.1:66812069-66827069 GCA_020271785.1 Procambarus virginalis | reverse complement strand
AGAAGCTATTGCCCAACTTGTGAGGGCAATAGGGCAAAAGTCATTTGGGGATGTTCCCAGAGACCCTGGTTTGCGAACAGGGAGGACAACGGCATCGAGCCAGTCCTCAGGGACTGACGACGACTCCCAGATCCGATTATACAGTCTCAGTAAATACTGAGACGTGCACGGAGAAAGATGGTAAAGCATCTCATAATGAATGTCATCGGAGCCTGCTGCCGTAGAACCGCAGAGGGTCAGGGCAGAACGATGTCCAGAGAGAGAGAAGGGATCGTTATAGGGAAGCCGAAGACGAGTGCGGAAATCTAAAGGACGAGATTCAAGGACAGGGTTTATGAAGAATGAAAGATTTGGGAAGATGAAGACCAGAGCTAACAGAAGAAAAGTGGGAACCCTGTTCGGTAGCGACCTGCAACGCGTCCGCCATAAGAGTACCATGGAGGTGAAGGACCGGCAAAACAGCCAGTAACGAACTTACTGGCTATCTAGCGGACTCGCTTCCAGATCTGTGGCAGAGGAGTTTCGGACGTAATGGTGGAGACATAACATGCCCAACATTCACACTTGGCCATACGGATGGCCCTACAGGCCACCGCACTCGCCTTCCGAAAGAAAAGAAAAGAATCGGTTGTCTTCCGACGGCGGTGACTCTTCCAAGCTGCACGCTTACAGTGGACAGCCCGAACACAGTCCACCTTCCACCAGGGAACGCACTTCCGTGGATCCCAAGAGGAAGAGCGAGGAATAGAGCGGAGGGCAGCGTCGAAGACAATCTCGTGAAAAAAGGAGGAGAGAGCGAGGGAGAGGCAGAAGGGAGAGGTCAGAGAGAACAGCACTGAGCGTAAATAGGTTCCTGTCCGCTTTAGCAAACTGGCACCTAGGGAAAGAGAGGGAAGGGCGAAAAGAGAAAAAGGTAACAAGGATGGGGAAATGGTCACTGCCATGGAGGTCATCAGGAACCTGCCACGTGAAATCTAATTAAAGAGAAGACGAGCAAAGAGAAAGATCAAGACAGGAAAGGGTGCAAGTCCGAGAGTCCAAATGCGTGGGCTCACCAGAATTCAGAAGAGACAGGAAAGAAGAGAGGATAAACGGCTCAAGAAGGCGACCTCGGGTGTTCGTCAGAACATCACCCCAAAGGGAATGACAACAATTGAAATCACCCAGCAGGAGCACAGGCTTCGGCAAGGAGTCCAGTAGCGTTTCAGATCAGGAAGAGAAGTGGGACACTCGGGGGGAGAAAAATGGAACAAACGGTTTACCATTTCCCCACAAAGATATGAGCAGCAGAACAATGGAGAGGCGAAGGAAAAAGAAAGGGCACAAAGGGAACATCAGAACCAATCAAGAGAGCTGAAGAGTTAGGAGCCCCAGCAATAGATGGGGGGGGGGGGGAAGAGAAAGGAATAGCCACGAAAACAACCAGGACGAGCACCAAGCATCGGCTCCTGGAGACAGACACAAAGAGGCGAAAACCGCGAAATCACAAGTTGGAGTTCAAGGAAATTGGCATAATAACCCCGAACGTTCTGTGGAGGTGGTCGCCTAGGGGTTATGGCTGACCAACCACGTGGTAATCGACATACAATAGAATGTGGAGAAAAACGGGGGGAAACAGCGGCTCACCTTTAGCCTGAAGTCTTCTCCCAGGGTGATTGAAGCAATACGATGGCTTCTAGGGGCGAGGATGGGCGAGGTCCAAAGATATCTGGCCAATATGGGGTACTGGATAACCACAGTCCAGGGGGCGTTACCAACAGGTCCGTTCTCGGTCAGGTGCGGTTCTTCTCTGGTCTCCTTCTCACCTCCAGGCATGCGCGCGGGTGATGTGCAGATGCACGGGGTCGACCTGCCGCCCACCAATCAGGAGCGGCTAATCTAAAAAGTTACTCTGGCGGGTATTTTGAATATGGATCCCTCCACAGTTCCATTGAATAATAGACATCGACGAGAAGAAAAAGGACAACCACAACAAGGAGACCCTGTCGGAGTCTTCAGGACTGCCACGGTGATATTCAGCATAACCTTGAGGCCCAAGGCCATTCTGTCCTCCAGGTCGACACGTTTACTCGTCCCCCTCGTGGTCGTCGCAGTCAGCCCCTTCAGGTTGTGAAGGTTACTTTTGATGGTAGGACCCTTCCGCCCTCTGTTATTCTTGCTGGTGCCAGGTGCTCCGTCCAGGAATACATTCCCTCTCCTCGGCTCTGTAATAAGTGCTGGAGGTTTGGGCATGGTGCCCCCCACTGCTCTGGGACTGTCTCTCTCTGTCCTTTGTGTGGAGGCGAAGGTCTAAATCGGAGTGCACTTCTCCCTAGGTTCGCTGCCTCAACTGAGGTGAAGCCCACCCTACCTTCTCCCGTGCATGTATTCATTACAAGCTTGAGGCAGCCGTCCTCAACTTGAAGCACCGGGAGCGTATATCTTTTCCTGAGGCGAGGCGCCAGGTTCGCCGGTTCCCGCCTTATGCTAATGTCTCTTATGCTCGCATGTTGCGCTCTTCCTCTCCTCGTCCTTCCCACCTCCCTCAGACTCGCAATCATTTCCGGGCCTTGGACCCCTGATACGCCCACTGCCCCCTCCTCTGTTCCTTTGAGTTTTGTCCTGAAGGGTCCCCCTCCTGGTCCTCTGTCTGGGGTTCCCCCTCTTTCTGCCCAGTCTGTCATGTCTCCAGTGTCTTCTTCCTAGTCTCCCTCCGGTCCTCCTTCCCATTCTTCCATCTCTTGGCTCTCCCAGCCGCCTGTCAGTGCGGGCTGATGTCCATCGCTCTCTCAACGGCCGTCATATGTGCTCTCGCTCAGCTTCTGTTGAGACGCAGGAATCCGTTGCCCAGTACGTAGTTGCTGGGCAACGGATTCCAGTAGTTGCTGGGCAACCTGTCTCTAAGTCAGAAACGTAAGCCTGGCTCCTCCCCGGCGGATAAGAAGGCTTTGCTTTCTTCCTCGGTCCCTGCTTCTGCCTCTCTCGCTTCTTCCCCTCCCATTTTGGTGGCTGTGGTGTCTGTGTATAGCTGAGATAGTCTTGGTTGTAAGGTTGATGTAAAGTCATTCCTGGTTACTGACTTTAATACTTAAATAACTACATGATAGAGTAGCTCCCAAGCTGGTAGCGTCCTGTATGCTGTGTTTACCTCTTCTAGTGGCGTCCAGCCGCCGCACATAGAAAACGGATGGTACCATTTTCTGTGAACATGACATCCCTCCTTTTCTTTAAAAAGAATGAATACAGGATGTCTACCATGCTTGTAGCACAAAGCAAAGTTATTGACACAAAGTAAATTATTAACATATCAAGAGATATTGCATACATTTAACATTAATTAAACACACAAAGAATTTAAACAACTTTACCACAAAGGATTTCAACGTTAAAAATACATATGCAATGTTAAACAAACATGAAAGAAACTGTAATACAAAGTTACAAAATATTGAATGAGATCTGCATTATTCAAACAATATTAAATTTAGTTCAGCATAACAAGTAAATACTTTGCATTACATATGAACACAATTAATCATCATATCGTGTAGGGCGTTTAACATGACGTTTTGGACGAGAGTCCTTAAATACAAAAACATCCCTCGATGAATTGTTTATCGAGTTATAACTCATTTTTTCTTTTTCTTTTGCACGACTTTGCACTTCATCATTTTCTACACTATTTGGAATCACTTTGAAATAAGCCATATTACGTGTTATACTATGATCTCTATTACTCGCTGTTACCATAGTTCCTTTCACACTAATCACTTTATATGGTTTTGTATCATACGGCATATCTAGCTTTCCCTCTTTTTCTTTTTAACGAGAACAGTATCTCCAACCTTTATGAATTGTTCCTTTGCACGTTGATCATGAGCAATTTTCATTTTGCCCTTGGCTAGTGCATCCTTCTGAGCGAGACGTTTATCCGTTACTTTGGCTGGCATGACAGGTAGTGCGATTCTCATAGGACGTCCAAATAAAAGTTCGCCAGGCGACTTGCCCAGTGTTCCATGCGGTGTTGCACGGTAGTTCCTGAGAAAAGCATACATAGCTTGTTTCCAGGATCGTCCTTCGGCATGAGCACAGCGTACAGCTTTCATGAGAGGTTGCATGAATCTCTCTACTTCTCCATTTGCTTGAGGATGTAGTGGCATCACACGGCGGTGTTTGAATCCAATATGCTCAGCAAAGTTGACAAAGTCTTGTCCATTAAATGGCGGTCCATTGTCCGTCTTGACAACTTCAGGAATGCCAAAGTTTGAAAAGATCTTGTCAAGTTTCGGGATGACGGCCTTTGCAGATGTGGAAGTGATGATTTCTACTTCTGGATAACGTGAGTGATCATCAATGACTACCATCAAGTACTCTCCAGTTGGTAGCGGTCCACAGAAGTCCATCGATACTTCCATCCATGGTGCAGCAGGTAGTGGTGAAGGTTGTAGAGGTGTTGGTCTTGAAGTATCCACTGCAGCTTGGCAAGGGACACAGGCATCATGCATGTCCTTAGCTTGACGATCAATGCCAGGAAACCACACCTTTTCTCGTAGCAGCTGTTTGGTCCTTACAAGACCTTGGTGTCCTTGATGTGCAAGCTTCAGAGCACGTTGCTGGAGAACAGCTGGAATGACGATACGAGTACCTCGCAGCACGGTGTCGCGTTGTTGCGTAACACTTAATTCTGTCTGGATGCGTTCAAGTGCTTTGAATGCATCTTGGTCAACTCCTGAGGGTGGGATGCGTGGAAACTTTTTCTTAGTCAATGCATCCACTGTTGCTTGCAGAGTTGGGTCCTCTAGGGTTGCAGTACGGATTTCATCAAGAGTGAGAGCCTTAGGGACTGCATCACAGGTTACAGAGTGTACATATTCCTCGGCAACTTGCTGATGCTTGGTGATGGTGAAACTGTTGGCAGGATGTCGACTGATGTAATCAGCGGGATTGCCTGCACCGGCTTGTATTTCACCGTAAAGTTGTATGGTTGCAGACGAAGAGCCCATCTCTCAATGCGAGCTGGTGGTTTGGACTTTGGATTATTGAAGATGGTCTCCAACGGTTTGTGGTCAGTGACTATCGTGGTAAAGGGTGCACCAAGCAGATACACATTGAAGTGTTCACAGCCCCATACAAGAGCAAGAGCTTCCTTCTCTGTCTGACTGTATCGTTGCTCAACATCTGTGAGAGAACGGCTGGCGTAGGCAATTACTACTCTTGAATCTGGTTGACCAGGTTTGTGTTGGGCTAACACAGCACCTAAACCAACAGGACTAGCATCCACCGTTAACTCAGTGTCCATTGATGGATCAAAGTATGCAGCAGTCGCATTTTCTATAGTGCATCTTTCACAGCATCAAATGCATTTTGCTCGACATCGCTCCAGTACCATGATGCATTTTTCTTCAGGAGCTCACGTAGAGGGCTCTTTGCCATTCCCAGAAACTATGTACTTCAGTGGATGTTGAAGGAGGTGCAGCATTCTTGATATCTGCAACTTTCTTAGGATCTGGAGACAGACCTTTGTCACTAAGTACATGTCCAAAGAATTCAATTTATGTTGATTGAACTCACACTTTGCTCGGCTTAGCGTCAAATTCTTTTCTCGTAAGCGTTGCAATGTTGCACGAAGAGCTTTGTCGTGTTCAGCTTGGGTACGGCCATAAACAATGATGTCATCAGACATGTTGTCAGCATTAGGTATATCTTGCAATACCTGGCTGATGATGTGCTGGAATACTTCAGCAGCACTGTTAATACCAAAACTCAGGCGCTTGTACCTATACAGACCTCGATGTGTCGTAAACGTTGTGATGAATCGACTCTCATCATCAAGTTCAAGCTGATGATAGCCCTTGTTTAAATCTAACTTGCTGAATACAGTTGCACCATTCAAGCGGTAAATCATATCATCTACAGTGGGTGTAGGATGGCGTTCACGCATTATTGCCTTGTTGGGAACACGCATGTCTACACAAATGCGTATCTCATCTGGATTCTTCGGCTTTGGTGGAGTGACAATTGGGCTTACCCATGGTGTTGGGCCTGTTACCGGTTCAATGATATCTAGTTCTATCAGCCTATCCAGTTCGGCATCGACTTTCTTGCGAGTATGGAATGGTTGTCGGCGATGTGGTTGGGCAACTGGAATTACATCTGGGTTGATATGCAGATGTACCTTGCTATCAGTATAACAACCTATGGATTTAAACCGATCAGAAAATTCAGCAACAATAGCATCAACATTGTTTGCAGATTCCACTGCTACAGCATTAGAAAGCTGAAGTAGCCCCAATTTGGTTGAAGTCTTGTAACTGAGTAAAGACTCCTTTGCATTCCTAACAACATGGAATGTAGTAATGAGCATTGCATTCTTTGACTTAATCTCTGCAGTGAAAGTTCCAATCACTGGTAAGGCTACCTTTGAAGCATAGGCAGTGGCTTTGCCATTATAGTTTTCAAGCTTTGGGAACTGTTTTTTAAATTTTTCATAGTGGCACTCAGCAATGGTGTCAATGTTTGATCCAGTGTCAATGAGAATTTTGAGACAAATGCCAGCAATGTATACTATAGTCTCTGGGTTGTTTGGAAGATCATTCCATTCTGTGATTGCTTGTACTCCATAAATATAATCACATTCACTGTCATCTGAGACTGGTTGTAATGAAATGTTGTCTTGTATATTATTAACATTCTTGATTTGAGGTGCAATATTGTGTTTGCCACCTCGACTCCTATGACTTGATCCTCGTACATTGCTTTTATTTATTGATTGTGGTTTCTTTAGTGCGGAACGACACATAGCACCAAAATGACCTAGTTTTCTACACTCATAGCACTTCTTACCTTGTGCAGGACAAACATTATCTTGGTGTGGGTAGTCTCCTCCACAATTGTAACATTTATTATTGACACCCTCTGATGTGAGTCGTTGTGACTGCTTGAGTCTTGTTCCATGACTCCAGTTGTGATGTGGTTCTCGGCTCAATTAATGTTAGGTTTGGCATGATATCTTCTATGATCATGGTGTCCTCCCTGAACCTTACCCTTCATGACTGTTAGTAACAGTGGCAGAACCGTTGTTGGCACTGCACTCCATGGCACGAGCATCACGTGCAGCATCTTCCATTCGACGAGCCATATCCAGTATCTTGGTAAGAGAACTTTCATCATCAACAATTTCTAGAGCTCTTCGACGAAGACGTGTAGATGTGCATGTTTCAATTNACTTATGATTTCACTGGCCTCACGATCCGTATCTTGTTCACACTGTGCTCACAGTGACTTTTCACCGTACCAAAAGATTACTCTATTCTTAATAATATTTACTGTGAATGCACTCGCTTGATCACTGAACTCATCTTTAAATCTATACTTTCTCTTAAAGATTTATCACTGGGAATCACTTCACGTATATGATACTATTCAGTACACAGGCATGTACATAGATAAATCATTGATCGAATCACAGGCATATATATATATAAATCATGGAGATCAATACACAGGCATTTATATCAATAAATCTTGGAGATCAATACACAGGCATTTATATCAATAGATCATAGAGATCAACACACAGGCATTTATATCAATAAATTCTAGGCTCATAGCCTAACACCAATATCTGGTTTACTACCAATATATACAATAATAATAATAACAGGAAATTAATAATAGTCACAGTAAATTATTTTATGAATCCTGGTGCTTGCACACACCCACACATAGATATATATGTAAACTGATACTGTGAGCGCTCTGGGTAGCCTCACCACACACTGTGCTCTCTGTGACTTAGACTCAGGTGAGACTTGCTCACGACATATAAAATATCCTGACAAGAAAATATATAGCTAACTAAAGGGGAAATGGGAGGGTAACTGTAAACACCTACTTCACCTATCCTAGGATGACAGTTGGGTTGTAGCTCCTGGTCCAGGCTCTCGCCTCGTTCACCCTCCAGAAACACAAGCCAACGCCTTAGGATTTTCGTGTCTCGCCGCTTTCTGTACACTGCAGGTCCGTGCTTCTTCCCCTACAGTACGTCGCCGGGTTGAAGTCGGTCTCCTGGCCATCAACTTTCCTCCCAACTGCGGCAGCCAGCCTACGTCTCGGCGGTTGTCGCACGTTTCCCAATTAGTCCTTGTCACTGTACTCCCAGAGGAACTGCCTCTCACCACTACGAAGTCACTGTGAAGTTATCAGCCGTCCCAGACGATACTGCTTAAGCTCCACACGCACAGCACCCGACTTCAGAGCACTTGAAGCTCACTTCACTGTCAATTCCCTCGTCGTCTAGATATATCGCTAGGTATTTGGGAAGACTTCTCGACGTGCTTGCATCCAACTGTTGACTCGTAGGGTTCCACGAAGGTGGGGTTATTGTCAAACTTGACAGGATCGTCGATCACACGTTCAACCTGGTTGACAAGGCGGTCAACCCGGTTCACTCACGGTGGATTGGGCCGGCCACTAAGCTGTCTCTTATACTGGGAACTGCCAAGGACGCCACACGTCGATGCCCGGCCCACTTCTTGCAACGCACCTGTCCCTGAGCACTTGTTGCTCAATATTCTGTCAATTCCTTATCTGAGCCACATCTGGGTTGCAGGATGACCTCACAGAGTGCGCGCTAACAACTGGAGACGCTTACATCCACTGGAGTTCGGTAAATCCGTCACTCTGACAGGATGACCGGATCGCACGTCCTGCCTCTCGGACGTGTCGTGAAAGACTGATCTCGCCAAGGCGCCACCACGGCTGGACCCCCATGCCTATGTGACGTCACTTTTTCCAAAGTCGGTTTTCATTGGCTCCCAGTGCCACGTCGCTGACGGTGGCCAATCTGGCGACACTGACGTCACACAGTTTTGGCGTGAGAACAGACTCGCCAGCGCCATATTGGCTCCCTAAAGGGCCTATCCCACAGGCCAAAATACTATATTTTCGCAAATTTCTCGGCTCATCGAGAATACTGTTCTCTCCCACATATGTTCAATTGATGCCTGCAATGTAGAGAACGCTCGGGAATAGTGGACATGACTCTTAGAGCAGGCGTGGGAGAATTAGAAGGGGGGGAACACCGTCACATACCCCTCCCCTTAAAATAAGAGTCATATCTGGTTAGTGCATGCGGGACAACGCATCTGCGACTACGTTGTCCTTTGCACTGAAAATCTTGGCTTCCAACCAGTATTGCAGCCGCCAATGTGTGACACTCCTCATGTGTCTGCAGACCGTCTTCAAGGTCATCCTTGGCGTCCACTGCTTACCTATTACGGACCGAGGGCTCCACACCTCGTGTCCGTTCACCAGCTGGAACTGTGAGAAGTTTAACGGTTCTCCCACTGCTCGACGAACGACCAACAAAACAGGGTCCACCGTCTCTTCCCATTCGTCTTCCTGCCCTGAGCAGAATATTTTCAGAGTTGTCTCCGAGGTGGAGTGGAGTCTTCCGACCGCCCCCTTCGACTGCGATCGGTAGGGCGACGACCGAATCTGCATCACTCCCCAATTTATCACTGTTCGTCTGACACATTCAGACCGGAATATATTTCCACTGTCAGCTTGATTTTCCCTGAGCCTCCTCACCCAAGAGAAAAGATGTTGTAGTTGCCCAGCCACTTCTCTCGATGTTGAACGTCGCATCGTGGTCATCCCTAGGTGACCCGCAGAGTCAACAGCGTGCAACGGACTCAACACTGCCGCTCTGCACTTGGCTGGCAACGCTACTTGGTCTCTCGTACCTGGAGAAACTTTTCCGACCTCCATCCTTACAGGTTTACACTGTCTTATTAATATGCCTTCTTGCCTGTTAAAGTGAGTAGCTTTCTCGGGACCAACACGTCCTCCTTTGGCCTTACAAATCAACTTGGGGAATTCTGCCTGCTGCACCTCCTCGAGCCTAGTGCGGTCCACCCCAGGAGAACCGGTGAGGGTCACCTGTACCTCACCTTCTGGGCTGCCTTCGCCCTCCACTCGCTCTCCGGGTTCCATGACGAGGTGATCATTTCCCAGGCCGGCGGACGTCTCCTCGTCGGCCTTATCAGATCCACGTCCTCCTTGTCCTTCGCACTGCCTCGGACTTACAGCACATACAGGGAACGCCTCCATGGCGATTCCTTTCTCGTCCCCACAGGCGTCGAACACTTCGCCTTTCTTCTCGAAGTGCTCCAAGCACTCCTCGTCCTTCACGAGGTTCGGTAGGACACGTCCTCCACATGCGTCATTTCCCAAAATGACCTGTGCCTCCATCTTGGGCATCGATGCACAGACCCCCACTACTAGGGTTTGGCATCCATAATCCGAACTCAGGGTTACCTGGTGTAGGGGCATCTGCACTGGGCCTCCCACAGTGTTCACACTTGCCTCTCCTACACAGGTATTCTCGTGACACTCAGGGAAAAGGGTTCTGCTCACCAGGGTAAATTCCGCCCCAGTATCTCTCAGCATCATTACCGGGATGGGGTCTGCGTCCCCCACCCTTACGGTTCCCTCACGCACGAATGGATTAGCCTCCTTCTTCCTACGTACGGGTCCATCCCGCACTCCTTCAGCTAACTGGTCCTCTACCCGCACAAAAGCAACGTAACCTTGCTGCTTAGGACGTCTGCATTCGCGCGCCATGTGTCCTATTAACCCGCAGTTGAATCAGCGGATCTTTCTCCTTCCGCGGACTCCTCTTGCGCCTTCCAAAGACTCATGCTCAGCTTCTCCGGCCGTAACGATAACAAGATCTCTTGAGCTCTCCCTCGGTGACTTCTTCGGCGGTTCCACAGCACCCTTCTGTCCTCTGCTGTCACTATTCGAGGGGTAGGACCTGGGAGAACTCGGTCCTGTCCTCCATCCGTCCGACCTTCTATTATTCCTCCCATAACTGGAGAATGCGGGCGATCGGTGCTGTCCCTCTCGACATGGACGTAAAGCTTCTTCTAGCATGTCTGCTCGATCGGCCGCGGCTCTCAAGTCCTTGATGTCCGCCTCCTTTACTCTCAACCTAATCTCGGGAGAGAGAACGGACATGAACTTTTCCATGACCATCAGCCCCTTGATGTCTTCAGCCGATCTTGCTCCTTCTGACTCCAGCTATTTCAAGAATTTCCTTTCCATGTCCCTCGCCGTCTCCGCATACGATTTTCCTGGCGATCGGGTACATTCTCTAAACCTCTTTCTATAGCACTCCGGCGTCAGCTTGAACGAATGGAGCACGGCCCGTTTTACTGCATCATAGTTGGTACATTCCTGGAGGTCGAGCATATTGTAAGCTTCACGAGCTTCACCAGTGAGCCTTCCCTGAACTAGCTCTGCCCACTCTGCCCTCGGCCACTTCTTTAACGTAGCGACCCTTTCGAAATGCTCGAAGAAACCCTCAGCCTCATTAGGCACGAAGACGGGCAAATCCCTCTCTCTCACTCGGCGGTCTTCCTGCTGTTGTGGTGGGGCAGTTGGAACTAGTCCTAGCTCAGCTCGTTTCAGCTCAATCTCCTTGTTCGCTTCAACCTCCAGCAGCTTCGTCCTAGCTTCTATTTCGCGCTCCTTCAGCTGTTTTTCTTTTTCTGCTTCTTCTCGTTGCTGCTGTGCCTCTCGTTCTTCCCTGCGCAGCTGTGCTTCTCTTTCTTCTCTTTGCAGCTGTGCTTCTCTTTCTTCTCTTCGCAGCTGTGCTTCTCTTTCTTCTCTTTGCAGCTGTGCTTCTCTTTCTTCTCTTTGCAGCTGTGCTTCTCTTTCTTCTCTTTGCAGCTGTGCTTCTCTTTCTTCTCTGCGCAGCTGTGCTTCTCTTTCTGCTTCCTCACGCTTCAGCTGTGCTTCTCTTTCTTCTCTGCGCAGCTGTGCTTCTATCTGCATCTTCATTATTTCCAGCTTGACACTGCGCCTACTGCCACTGGATCCCCGGCTGCTGCCACCGGTACTCAGGTTCTCTCCCACACTAGCAGGTGTCTGTGGCCGTTCCTCTCCGAAGGCTTCATCACGTGCCTTGAGCTGTGCCATGATCTCCAGTCTTCTTTCTCCCACTTTGGAAGCTCTCAACTTGATCCCAAAATGGTCGGCGATCGTCTGCAGCTGTGCCTTGGTGCACTCCTCCAGTACTTGTTCGTCTCTCGTGTCAATAAAACTGGCTACTTTATCATCCTCCATCTCGTGACTATGAGTGAAAACTTAGGCCGCTTTTGTTGATACTGGAAGCCAGGCAACTCTAATTAATAAGTCAGCCTTCAGCGATTTTAAATATGCACGTCTTAAACATAGCGCAAAAACAATAACAGCTGTCAATGGGGAAAAGATTGAGATCGTTGGTCAAGGTATCGTTAATTTTGAAATTGATGGGGAATTGCAGCCTCACACATGTACGATCGTAGAGAACCTTGATTTTCCTGGTCACATCTTAATGGGGACTGATTTTCTGTCGCGGTTTGATTACTCATTGTCTGCTCAAAAAGGGGCTAGGAACTGCAGGTTGCAGTTGGGACAGACTTCCTACCCAGTGTCGATGATCGACCATCCCCCAGTTGTAGCTTCAATTAAGAGAAAGCAAAAATATAATGCGCACTATCCAAAATTGATTTTTAAGTCTCTTCCAGACACCGTTAAGAGGTCATGTGCATTGTATGCATTGACCAAACAGAGTTGCCCACCACATTCTGATAAATTTATTAAAGTAGTCGTGGGACGTCACATCCAACCAGGTACCACCCTTCAGGTGGCTGGGATTGTGATAGTTTATTAATTCCTCATCATTTCATTGTAGTGTTCGATAAAGGTGCACTCATCCCAGTTGTCAACCTTTCACATAAGACTTTTCGCTTCAGGGCAGGTGATAGGGGTATCTCAGGGAACTATGGTGGATGACACAGAAATCTTTCACCATGAGTCAGCTGAGACGCCAACCGTCACTGCACAATGTAGTTTTGCGAAAATTCCCTAAATTGTTTGCGGCAGAGGATGACCAGATTGGTCTCCTTGATAAGATCGAGCACACCATTCCAACTGGTGATCATTTGCCCGTGTACACAAGACAGTGGAGGTTGCCGGAACAGGCAAAGAACATTATCAGGGAGGAGTGCCAGAAGATGTTGAGGCAGGGCATAATAGAGTCTAGTACATCACCGTGGCTCTCTCCTGTTGTGTTAGTTCGTAAACCGGATGGTAGTTTCCGCTTCTGTGTTGACTACCGGAAGGTAAACGAGATAACTAAGGGTGATGTGTATCCGTTGCCCAGAATACAGGAGATAATCGTTCAATTTAGTGCTGCAAAGTATTTCTCTACTCTTGACACGAAATCAGCGTATTGAGCGATCCTGGTGGCGGAACAAGATAGGGATAAAACAGCATTCTTGGATGGTAGGCACACTTATCGATTCCGTAGGATGCCATTTGGTTTAAAGACAGCGCCCTCGTCGTTTCAGAGGGCCATCAACTTCATCCTCAACCCGGTCCTGGGTAGGCATTCATTAGCGTACCTGGATGATGTGATATATTCCAGGACGTTTGAGGAACACCTACGGGACTTAACTGAGACTTTGACTTTGTTAGATCAGGCAGGTTTCAAGCTTAATGTTCAGAAGTGCTCCCTGGCGGCCAAGAAATTATAATTTCTGGGGTTCCAGGTGTGTTCCGACGGTATTCGACCTGGCCCAGACTCTTGCCGGCCATTGCTGACATGCCTATTCCAAGGACAGCAAAGGACGTGCGTAGGTTTTTTGGGGCGGCCGGATACATTCGTCGTCATGTTGAAGGTTTCGCTGGCATTTCAGCACCCTTGACTTATCTGACAAAGAAAAATGCGAAGTTTGTTTGGAAATCTGAACATGACGAGGCCTATCGGAAACTGAAGGACCAACTAATCACGACACCGGTACTGGCCATTCCTGATTTCGAGAAAGAGTGGGAGGTGCACACTGACGCCAGCAGTATAGCTATTGGCGGGAGTTTAATTCAGCGAGATGCGGATAATTTACCCCATCCGGTAGCCTATTTTAGTAGAAAGGTCAAGGGACCTGAAGTTCATTATTCAGCTACTGGCACTGGCAGTAGTAAAGTCAGTTAGGTATTTCGAGCCTTACCTATTTCAGCATCATTTTGTAATTTACACAGACCATAGATCGTTAACACACATATTTAAGAAGCGAACAATATGCCTACGAATGTCACGCTGGTCTCACGAACTTTCAGCCCACTCATTCCAGGTCTTGTATAAGCCTGGTCCAGCACATGTTGTGCCAGATACGTTGAGTAGAAACATCGCGTCAGTTAAAATTAACGAAAATATTGAAACCATTTCATCAGATAAAATGAGAGAATACCAGAGGAGCAAGCCTAGATGGGGAGAGATTATTGTGTATTTGGAAGGAGGAAAATATCCTAAAAAGAACAGAAAATAATTACCTATTCAAGATTATGAAAAGAAACAGCTCGTCCTGTATTACGTTAATAGCCAGAAAGATTGGCCAGTATTTCAACTTGTTATTCCGGACGCGTTACGGTCATCAGCGTTAAAGCTTGCACATGCATCTAAAGTTGCAGGGCATCTGGGGGTCTTTAAAACCCACTTAAAGGCTAAGTCAGCACCATACTCCCCCACTCTCCCCCACTCACCCCACTCTCCCCATACTCCCCCACTCTCCCCCACTCACCCCCATACTCCCCCACTCTCCCCCATACTCTCCCACTCTTCCCCACTCTCCCCATACTCCCCCACTCTCCCCCATACTCCCCCACTCTCCCCCACTCACCCACTCTCCCCCACTCACCCCCATACTCCCCCACTCTCCCCCATACTCCCCACTCTCCCCCACTCACCCCACTCTCCCCTACTCTCCCCCATACTCCCCCACTCTTCCCCACTCTCCCCCATACTCCCCCACTCTCCCCCATACTCCCCCACTCTCCCCATACTCCCCCACTCTCCCCCCACTCTCCCCCATACTCCCCCACTCTCCCCCATACTCCCCACTTCCCCCATACTCCCCACTCTCCCCCACTCTCCCCCATACTCCCCACTCTCCCCCACTCTCCCCCATACTCCCC
>WNGS01001312.1:66766082-66807602 GCA_020271785.1 Procambarus virginalis | reverse complement strand
GTGTAGTGATAACAGTGTGTGGTGATAACCGTGTGAAATGATAACGTGTGTATGTAATGACAGTGTGTAGTAATAACAGGTGGTAGAGATAAACGTGTGTAGTGATACCAGGAGTGTGATAACCGAATGTAGTGATAACTGTATTTAGTGATAACATTGTGAGTAGTGATAACTGCGTGTAATGATAACAGTGTGAAGAGATAACAGTGTGAAGAGATAACAGCGTGAAGTGATAACAGTGTGTATTAATAACAGTGAGTAGTGGTAACCGTGTGAAGGATAACAGTGTGTAGTGATAACAGTATGTAGTCATAACAGTGGTAAGACAACAGTGTGAAGTGATAACAGTGTGTAGTGATAACAGTGTGTAGTGGTAACCGTGTGAAGTGATAACAGTGTGTTGTGATGAAAGTGTGAGTGATAACAGTGAGTTGTGATAACCGTGTGAAGTATAACCGTGTGAAGTGAACCAGTGTGTAGTGATAACAGTGTGTAGTGAGAGCCGTGTGTAGTGATAACCGTGTGTAGTGATAACCGTATGTTGTGATAACAGTGTGTAGTGATAAAAGTGTGAAGTGATAACAGTGTGAAGTGATAACAGTGTGTAGTGAAAACAGTGAGTAGTGATAATCGGTTGAATTGATAACAGTGGTAGTGACAACAGTGTATAGTGATAACAGTGGTAGTGATAACCAGGGGTAGTGATAAATGTGAGGTGATAACCGTGTCTAGTGAAAACAGTGAGTAGTGATAATCCTGTGAATTGATAACAGTGTGTAGTGATAACAGTGTGTAGTGATTACAGTGTGTAGTGATAACAGTGTGTAGTGACAACCGTGTGAAGTGATAACAGTGTGTAGTTGTAATAGTGTGAAGTATTTACAGTGAGTAGTGATAACCAGTGAAGTAAAACCGTGAAGTGATAACAGTGTGTTGTGATAACAGTGTATAGTGATAGACGTGTGTAGTGATAACCGTGTCTAGTGATTACCGTGTAAAGTGATAACAGTGTTGTGATAACAGTGTATAGTGATAACAGTGTGTAGTGATAACCATATGGAGTGATAACTGAAATTAGTGATAACATTGTGTAGTGATAACCGTGTGAATTGAAAACAGTGTGCAGTGATAACTGTGTGAAGTGATAACAGTATCAAGTGAAAACAGTGAGTGGTGATAATCGTGTGTAGTGAAAACAGTGTGAAGTGATAACAGTGAGTAATAATAACCGTATTAAATAATAACAGTGTTTAGTGATAACAGTGAAGTGATAACCGTGTTAGGTGACAACAGTGTGTCGTGATAACATTGTCAAGTGATAACAGTGTGTAGTGATAACAGTGTGTAGTGACAATCGTTTGAAGTGATAAAAGTGTGTAGTGATAACAGTGTGTGGTGATAGCCGTGTGTAGTGAAAGCCATATGTAGTGATTGCCGTGTGAAGTGATAGCGATATGTAGTGATTAGAGTGTGTTGTGAAAACTGTGTAGAGTGATAAGCGTGTGAAGTGATAACGGTGTGAAGTCATAACAGTGTGTAGTGATAATCGTGTGAAGTGAGAAAAGTGTGTAATGATAACAGTGTGTAGTGATAACAGTGTGCAGTGATAACCGTGTGAAGTGATAACAGTGTGTAATGATAACAGTGTGTAGTGATAACAGTGTGCAGTGATAACCGTGTGAAGTGATAACAGTGTGTAATGATAACAGTGTTTTGTGATAACAGTGTGTAGTGATAACAGTGTGAAGTGATAAAAGTGTGTAGTGAAAACAGTGTGTGGTGATAACCGTGTGAAGTGATAACAGTGTGTAATAATAAGTGTGTAGTAATAACAGTAGTGATATAGTGATAACTGTATTTAGTGATAACATTGTGTAGTGATAACTGTGTGTAGTGATAACAGTGTGAAGAGATAACAGTGTGATGAGATAACAGCGTGAAGTGATAACAGTGTGTAGTGAAAACAGTGAGTAGTGATAATCGTGTGAATTTATAAGTGTGTAGTGATAACAGTGTGTAGTTATAACAGTGTGTAGTGATAACCGTGTGAAATGATAACAGTGTGTAGTGATAACGGTGTGAAGTGATAACAGTGTGTAGTGATAACTGTATGTAGTCATAACAGTGTGTAATGACAACAGTGTGAAGTGATAACAGTGTGTAGTGATAACAGTGTGTAGTGGTAACCGTGTGAAGTGTTAACAGTGTGTAGTTATAAAAGTGTGAAGTGATAACAGTGAGTTGTGATAACCGTATGAAGTAATAACCGTGCGAAGTGAAAACAGTGTGTAGTGATAACAGTGTGTAGTGATAACAGTGTGTAGTGATAGCCGTGTGTAGTGATAACCGTGTGTAGTGATAACCGTATGTTGTGATAACAGTGTGTAGTGATAAAATTGTGTAGAGATAACAGTGTATAGTGATAACAGTGTATAGTGATAACAGTTGTCGGGGTGTCACGGTTCTCATTAGGAAAGGATTAAAGCAACAGTAGACTGGATCTCCTCTCCAGGTGGTTGCTCCGACAATAACCCTTACTCACCCTCGTTCTACGGGTCTTCCCTCGATCCTCTAGGCTCCACTGCACGCCCGGAGAGTACCCCTGTCGATCTCACAACCGGCCTTAAATTGCAAGATGAGTGGGGGCACAGATCGTTCCCTCAATCTGTGGCCCGCCCCGACACAGAACTCTTACACAGCCTTTAAGGTCGCCAACTGGTGTTTTAGGTGTCCAGTAACACTGCAGTGGTGAGGTGTAATTGTGGTAATTGTGGTAAGAGCAATTTCAAAAAATATGGTATCAGGCAGATCACTCTGCTTTACTTCATGTAGCGGTCACAAGATAAATGGAGGGGATGATATCAAACACCAAAGAGTTTTGGTATTTTACTTAAAAGACAACGAGAAATATATATGCATCAATGTATCAGGAATAATATATGACAACTGCGCAATTCATAGCAGAATAATCTGAAGCGCACCGATATGGCAACACCGGCAGCGCCACGCGTCACCTGTCAGATGTCAGCTGACCGGGACCCTCGCGATCGTGAGAACAGACTAGTACTTGTTTTCTAATTCTATCACGATCCCCGTTTATTTAACTTTTTCGCAAAACACTGTATTCAACATTCACATGGCATACTTATGATTTCACTGGCCTCACGATCCGTATCTTGTTCACACTGTGCTCACAGTGACTTTTCACCGTACCAAAAGATTACTCTATTCTTAATAATATTTACTGTGAATGCACTCGCTTGATCACTGAACTCATCTTTAAATCTATACTTTCTCTTAAAGATTTATCACTGGGAATCACTTCACGTATATGATACTATTCAGTACACAGGCATGTACATAGATAAATCATTGATCGAATCACAGGCATATATATATATAAATCATGGAGATCAATACACAGGCATTTATATCAATAAATCTTGGAGATCAATACACAGGCATTTATATCAATAGATCATAGAGATCAACACACAGGCATTTATATCAATAAATTCTAGGCTTATAGCCTAACACCAATATCTGGTTTACTACCAATATATAATAATAATAATAACAGGAAATTAATAATAGTCACAGTAAATTCTTTGATGAATCCTGGTGCTTGCACACACCCACACATAGATATATATGTAAACTGATACTGTGAGCGCTCTGGGTAGCCTCACCACACACTGTGCTCTCTGTGACTTAGACTCAGGTGAGACTTGCTCACGACATATAAAATATCCTGACAAGAAAATATATAGCTAACTAAAGGGGAAATGGGAGGGTAACTGTAAACACCTACTTCACCTATCCTAGGATGACAGTTGGGTTGTAGCTCCTGGTCCAGGCTCTCGCCTCGTTCACCCTCCAGAAACACAAGCCAACGCCTTAGGATTTTCGCGTCTCGCCGCTTTCTGTACACTGCAGGTCCGTGCTTCTTCCCCTACAGTACGTCGCCGGGTTGAAGTCGGTCTCCTGGCCGTCAACTTTCCTCCCAACTACGGCAGCCAGCCTACGTCTCGGCGGTCGTCGCACGTTTCCCAATTAGTCCTTGTCACTGTACTCCCAGAGGAACTGCCTCTCACCACTACGAAGTCACTGTGAAGTTATCAGCCGTCCCAGACGATACTGCTTAAGCTCCACACGCACAGCACCCGACTTCAGAGCACTTGAAGCTCACTTCACTGTCAATTCCCTCGTCGTCTAGATATATCGCTAGGTATTTGGGAAGACTTCTCGACGTGCTTGCATCCAACTGTTGACTCGTAGGGTTCCACGAAGGTGGGGTTACTGTCAAACTTGACAGGATCGTCGATCACACGTTCAACCTGGTTGACAAGGCGGTCAACCCGGTTCACTCACGGTGGATTGGCCCGGCCACTAAGCTGTCTCTTATACTGGGAACTGCCAAGGACGTCACACGTCGATGCCCGGCCCACTTCTTGCAACGCACCTGTCCCTGAGCACTTGTTGCTCAATATTCTGTCAATTCCTTATCTGAGCCACATCTGGGTTGCAGGAAGACCTCACAGAGTGCGCGCTAACAACTGGAGACGCTTACATCCACTGGAGTTCGGTAAATCCGTCACTCTGACAGGATGACCGGATCGCACGTCCTGCCTCTCGGACGTGTCGTGAAAGACTGATCTCGCCAAGGCGCCACCACGGCTGGACCCCCATGCCTATGTGACGTCACTTTTTCCAAAGTCGGTTTTCATTGGCTCCCAGTGCCACGTCGCTGACGGTGACCAATCTGGCGACACTGACGTCACACAGTTTTGGCGGGAGAACAGACTCGCCAGCGCCATATTGGCTCCCTAAAGGGCCTATCCCACAGGCCAAAATACTATATTTTCGCAAATTTCTCGGCTCATCGAGAATACTGTTCTCTCCCACATATGTTCAATTGATGCCTGCAATGTAGAGAACGCTCGGGAATAGTGGACATGACTCTTACAGCAGGCGTGGGAGAATTAGAAGGGGGGGAACACCGTCACATACCCCTCCCCTTAAAATAAGAGTCATGTCTGGTTAGTGCATGCGGGACAACGCATCTGCGACTACGTTGTCCTTTCCACTAAAAATCTTGGCTTCCAGCCAGTATTGCAGCCGCCAATGTGTGACACTCCTCATGTGTCTGCAGACCGTCTTCAAGGTCATCCTTGGCGTCCACTGCTTACCTATTATGGACCGAGGGCTCCACACCTCGTGTCCGTTCACCAGCTGGAACTGTGAGAAGTTTAACGGTTCTCCCACTGCTCGACGAACGACCAACAAAACAGGGTCCACCGTCTCTTCCCATTCGTCTTCCTGCCCTGAGCAGAATATTTTCAGAGTTGTCTCCGAGGTGGAGTGGAGTCTTCCGACCGCCCCCTTCGACTGCGATCGGTAGGGCGACGACCGAATCTGCATCACTCCCCAATTTATCACTGTTCGTCTGACACATTCAGACCGGAATATATTTCCACTGTCAGCCTGATTTTCCCTGGGCCTCCTCACCCAAGAGAAAAGATGTTGTAGTTGCCCAGCCACTTCTCTCGACGTTGAACGTCGCATCGTGGTCATCCCTAGGTGACCCGCAGAGTCAACAGCGTGCAACGGACTCAACACTGCCGCTCTGCACTTGGCTGGCAACGCTACTTGGTCTCTCGTACCTGGAGAGGCTTTTCCGACCTCCATCCTTACAGGTTTACACTGTCTTATTAATATGCCTTCTTGCCTGTTAAAGTGAGTAGCTTTCTCGGGACCAACACGTCCTCCTTTGGCCTTACAAATCAACTTGGGGAATTCTGCCTGCTGCACCTCCTCGAGACGAGTGCGGTCCACCCCAGGAGAACCGGTGAGGGTCACCTGTACCTCACCTTCTGGGCTGCCTTCGCCCTCCACTCGCTCTCCGGGTTCCATGACGAGGTGATCATTTCCCAGGCCGGCGGACGTCTCCTCGTCGGCCTTATCAGATCCACGTCCTCCTTGTCCTTCGCACTGCCTCGGACTTACAGCACATACAGGGAACGCCTCCATGGCGATTCCTTTCTCGTCCCCACAGGCGTCGAACACTTCGCCTTTCTTCTCGAAGTGCTCCAAGCACTCCTCGTCCTTCACGAGGTTCGGTAGGACACGTCCTCCACATGCGTCATTTCCCAAAATGACCTGTGCCTCCATCTTGGGCATCGATGCACAGACCCCCACTACTAGGGTTTGGCATCCATAATCCGAACTCAGGGTTACCTGGTGTAGGGGCATCTGCACTGGGCCTCCCACAGTGTTCACACTTGCCTCTCCTACACAGGTATTCTCGTGACACTCAGGGAAAAGGGTTCTGCTCACCAGGGTAAATTCCGCCCCAGTATCTCTCAGCATCATTACCGGGATGGGGTCTGCGTCCCCCACCCTTACAGTTCCCTCACGCACGAATGGGTTAGCCTCCTTCTTCCTACGTACGGGTCCATCCCGCACTCCTTCAGCTAACTGGTCCTCTACCCGCACAAAAGCAACGTAACCCCGCTGCTTAGGACGTCTGCATTCGCGCGCCATGTGTCCTATTAACCCGCAGTTGAAACAGCGGATCTTTCTCCTTCCGCGGACTCCTCTTGCGCCTTCCAAAGACTCATGCTCAGCTTCTCCGGCCGTAACGATAACAAGATCTCTTGAGCTCTCCCTCGGTGACTTCTTCGGCGGTTCCACAGCACTCTTCTGTCCTCTGCTGTCTCTATTCGAGGGTAGGACCTGGGAGAACTCGGTCCTGTCCTCCATCCGTCCGACCTTCTATTATTCCTCCCATAACTGAGAATGCGGGCGATCGGTGCTGTCCCTCTCGACATGGACGTAAAGCTTCTTCTAGCATGTCTGCTCGATCGGCCGCGGCTCTCAGGTCCTTGATGTCCGCCTCCTTTACTCTCAACCTAATCTCGGGAGAGAGACGGACATGAACTTTTCCATGACCATCAGCCCCTTGATGTCTTCAGCCGATCTTGCTCCTTCTGACTCCAGCCATTTCAAGAATTTCCTTTCCATGTCCCTCGCCGTCTCCGCATACGATTTTCCTGGCGATCGGGTACATTCTCTAAACCTCTTCTATAGCACTCCGGCGTCAGCTTGAACGAATGGAGCACGGCCCGTTTTACTGCATCATAGTTGGTACATTCCTGGAGGTCGAGCATATTGTAAGCTTCACGAGCTTCACCAGTGAGCCTTCCCTGAACTAGCTCCGCCCACTCTGCCCTCGGCCACTTCTTCAACGTAGCGACCCTTTCGAAATGCTCGAAGAAACCCTCAGCCTCATTAGGCACGAAGACGGGCAAATCCCTCTCTCTCACTCGGCGGTCTTCCTGCTGTTGTGGTGGGGCAGTTGGAACTAGTCCTAGCTCAGCTCGTTTCAGCTCAATCTCCTTGTTCTCTTCAACNTTAGGCCTTACACAAGTGTGTGAAATCATCTCGTCCAACCAACCAATCATAAATGCAGTACAAATCTTATTGCCAGGAGCCCAAGTGATCGCTCCCACCGACAGTGTGCTGCTAGGGGCACCTCTGGGCTCGAACGCCATTGAGGTAGTCCTCGAAGAAAAGCTTAAAGACCTGAGGAGGATGGAGGCGCGAATAGGGGCTTTGGATGCTCATGATGCGTTGTACCTTCTTACAAGGTGCCTGGCCTTGCCCAGACTTACCTATTTCCTCAGGTGTGCCCTTCTTTTGACAGCCCAAAATTAATGGAATACGATTCACTCCTAAAGACAATAACTATGAAAGTGTTAAACCTCTCCCTGCAAGATGACCAGTGGGACCAAGCAACGCTCCCAGTTAGACTTGGGGGTATAGGTATTCGCAAGGCGACACAGTTAGCATTGCCGGCATTCTTATCCTCGACCAGTGCTACAAGTGAATTAGTGAAGGAAATACTACCAGAATACCTAAGGAACTCCATTGGGATTCGTGATCCCAAATTTGTGGAAGGAGCTGGTCGGTGGGACACACTCGCCAATTCACACACCCGACCAACTTGTCCAAACGACGGTAAACAGGCCAAATGGGATAGCCCCATAGTGGAGAACATCGCCAAAGCATTGCTGGACGTAGCTTCTCAGAAGGACAGAGCGCGTCTCCTAGCTGTGCAAGCCCCCCATGCTGGGGACTTCCTGTTGGCAGTCCCTAATTCCGCCTTGGGCACCCGCCTGGATCATCGGGCTCTAAGTATTGGTGTTGCTCTGCGCCTTGCCGCCCCTATCTCCACCGAGCACCGGTGTATTTGCGGCCAGGCACGGGCAGACCAATACGGCAGCCATGGTCTCATCTGTCGTAAGACAAAGGGAAAGATTGCCAGACACGAGGCAGTCAATGACATCATCAAGAGAAGTTTGGCTACAGCTGGGTGTCCAGCACAAAGGGAACCCCAGTTGTGCAGACCTGACAACAGCCAAAAACGCCCAGATGGAGTCACCCTGCAGCCATGGAGGGAAGGTAAACAGGTCGTATGGGATTACACCTGTGCATCTACATTGGCTGATACCTATTTACGTTACAGCTCAGCGGAGGGAGATGGGGCAGCCACCTTCAGGGAGACCCAGAAAATCCACAAGTACAGAGACCTAGAACGTTGTTACAGGTTCGTGCCGATAGGCTCAGAGACTCTGGGCGCCTGGGGTAAATGTGCACTCAAGTTTTTAAAGGAGGTTGGTGAGGAACTCATTGGGAAAACTAGAGACCCACGAGCAGCCAGTTTCCTGTTCCAGCGCCTCAGTGTTGCAGTGCAGAGGGGAAATGCGTGCTGTATCCTGGGTACGCACCCAACCTCCGAGGAGCTGGACGAGGTCTTCGAACGCTGATTGTTTAATTGTTATATATTTGTGTGTGTGTGTGTGTTCTCTGTAAACTGTAGCATTGCAATAAAATAAAACAAAACATACAAAAAAATAATAGGGGTGGTAGGAGAAGAAAAGAATTAAGTATTCAGTGAGAATCCACAAGATCTTCTCTGAATGCTCTTTGTTTTCTTCTTCGAGGATGTGGGTCCCTGCAATTGCACCAGAGGTGGTACCCCTAATGTATATATATATATATATATATATATATATATATATATATATATATATATATATATATATATATATATATATATATATATATATATATATATATATATATATATTGTTATGATCTCAGCCTGCAGGAGAAACGAGTCTCCCCCTTGAGAGTTATTCAGCAAGCCTGACCTAACTGGAAGGTGCAGGAATTATAGAGGCGATAACACAGATGTAAGATGGTGTGTTGGATTTAAATAAAAATTTAAGAATATGGGCAATGAACTAGAAAACAGATAAATGACTGGTTGGAAGATGTGGACAAGTTGCTGGAGGTGTGAGGCTCGCTTTGGGAGAGCCTTGACCTCACTTGAGGCCAGACTTCGCAGGGGGAAAGCCGCGCTTCGTCGAGCTCCCGCCAGAAGGGACCCCTAGCGATATTATCTCCAAGAGAAGAGAAGGTGCAGACGTTCCAGCTGTTGAATCGAGCTGAAGACGTTGCGGTCTCAAGTCCTGGACGGCGAGGAGAGAGTATTAAGCCGCCCAGTGACAGTTTTGTGGGCTGTGACAAGCGCCCTGGTCAGATGTTGTCAGAGGGAGAAGCGCCCTCGACCAGATAATCTGTGGTTTGTCTTTGGGGAAGAAGTTGCTGAGGACTTCGAAGCCAGCACAGAGGGAGTGGTTGATGAAACTCCAAGGCAGGGAAGGAGAGGACCTCGAGCTGTGAGGAGAAGCAGTGAGGAGGAGTGTCACGTGCTTCTGCAGAGGTGGTGAAGTGCCACAGTTATTCGAGGAAACTTTATGGTGCAGCAGCAAGGAGAGCTGTGGATGATCCTAATAGGAGTAGGGAAGCACCATAGTTGTTCAAGGAATCTTCATGGTAGCAGCCTGGAGGAGCTGCAGAGGATCCTGGTGTTTAAGCCCTGAGGAACCTGAAGTTGTCAGGGTAGTGAAATAGTTCTGAATGATCACTTGTATGGAGATGAGAGTATTTGTCATTAGCGTGAACGACGCAGTGAGAGGTGAGTGATCGTTTGCCATTTATGTGCCAAGAAGTGTATATTGAAGTTTAGAGCTACAGACGTAGGCAGGAGTACCTACAGATATATATGTATTCTAAGACTGATAGAATGGCCGATTGATTCGTTGTGTGGCACGGATCATTTATACTGATATATATATATATGTATGTTATTGCATTCAAATGCTGATTTGCCATAAGGATTTGCCATATAAGGGGACACATATAAATGGGGCCATAAGGACGAAAAAATTCGGAAAAAATCGTAATATTTTGAATTTTTTTAAAAATACTACGTAGTTCTGGCAACACTGTGGCGCAATCCCAATAATATTATGATATAAATTGATGTATTTATGGTGCTTTTCCATGCGTAAATGGTCAGAATCCGGCGCCCCGCGACTGTGGCGCGCAGAAGGTATTGCGTCGTATGTTCTAAATGTCAAATTTTTCGTAATAACGTCGGAAATAACTCTGTATGTATAAATATAAAATATACACTCGTTGGCAACTATATCCTCATAGTGGGCGGTGACTCTGGTAGACACCAGCAGTGGCCTGTTGTCTCCTGATGAGTGAGGATATATGTCGATGCGCTCTCTATTCTCGCTCCTGAATATTGCATTTCTTGGGTCTCCTGCACAATGACGTGTAGTAGGAAGAGTCACAAGATTAGAACAGCAAATTTGGCACTCGCTCACCGTCTTTATCAGGAAAAGAAAGCTGCTTTAGCGCAAAGACGAGTAATATCTAGTGGAGGCGGGATCAGCTGTGAGGCGTGACGCACCCGCCTCCTCACTCACCTTCCTCGACCCTCCTCACTCACCTTCCTCGACCCTCCTCACTCACCTTCCTCGGCCCTCCTCACTCACCCTCCTTGACTAATGAGAATGATATAACTGATTGATACTTCAGTAGAAAGGAGGTGATGCAGAAACCAACGACACTCACCACCAAGCCGAGACAAGCTCCTGAGGAAGGTGAATCCAGCTACGGGAGTGTCCTATTAGTGCCCATTGCAGTGCCACCTTGAGCCCCGAAAATACGGTCCAATTATAATAGGTTAGTATGTTTTAGTGTTATAATTGGATGTTTTTTAATAAATAATTGTAATATATATATGGGCAGGCATATATATATATATATATATATATATATATATATATATATATATATATATATATATATATATATATATATATATATATATATATATATATATATAATATTTTTTTTTTCCGTTTGTTATCAGGGAATTTACATGAAACTTACACACCTTGCTGAACGGATGCCTATCTGCAAGGGTGCCAATTATGAACGAAATTGGTCAACGTCAAGCTTGGCTACAGGTGGCCAAACTTTGATCTTATTTTACTCAGGTAAGTAATTTACAACTTCAAGGTGTTTCACAGCGTTCATTTTTTAATCAATTTTCATGAAAATTGCACCTTATATGTAGAGTTTGTGCTTCTACACTTATGTATAGCACGGTAGTCCAAAGTCCATTTATTGATTTTATAAATATTTATAAACATCATATATTGCATATTTTTGGAACGGAACTTTGAAAAATTGTATTATTGCACTAAACACTTTTTTGATAAAACTGCTATTTATAATCCTTTATTACATGCTAGTGTGATATCTAAGTGTTATAGAAATGATTTTAGTTGACACATGTGTTCCCTAAAATTTTTTAAAAATTTTTAAAAATTCGTTGCATAATACGTTGTGTATTTTTTTTTCTCCCTTTCTATTTAGGGTGTGATGCTGAAACTTGGACCAGTTACAGCCCTTTCTATAAACATTTCATAAATAAATTTACAAACAAATTGAACAACTTTTACTGTTCCACAAGTATGGCCCCTTATATGTGTTTATAGGTATATATATATATGTATACATTCTCTTGATGGTAGTGTAACATTATATTGTAAGACTTAATCTATTTGAGGAGGTTGATAATATTAGGTAATACCAAGAGTTAGGATACCACTTAGCAAGCTGAGGATAGAGTTCTGATGGTGTTGGAGTGCAACCTGATTATAATAGTACAGAGTATAGGATTCATCATTATTATTATATGTATGCGTGTATTGTCTATGTACTTCGTCCAGTAAATGTATCCAAATTTGCTGGTGTTTGCACTTGTCCCAGTGAGGCTTCCCAGGAAATAGTAAAGAAGGAGAGAGAGAGCAAGAAACAGGAACCACTGCTGTGGACAGGGTAAGACAGAAGTCTAGTAAGACAAAGGGGATTGAGGAGGTCATATTCCATAAGGAGAGAGTGGGGAGTCACAGCGGCTCGAGTGGGTGTGTGCACGTGACAACAAGGCTGCGTGTTGGAGCCGCATCCCCTAAACGTGTGACGTTGAGCCCCTCTCCAAGAGCCAGAAGTGCCTAGTGTGATCTACTAGTGAAATATGAGCATTTGTCGAGTTGTGGGTTGGGTGGTCCGTCAGCGGTAACACCACCCAAACCACCACCGCAACAATATATATATATATATATATACATATATATATATATATATATATATATATATATATATATATATATATATATATATATATGCTGCTCCAGTCATGTTGTTGATGCTGTTGCTGCTCCAGTCATGTTGTTGATGCTGCTGCTGCTCCGGTCTTTTAATGCCAATCCTGACCTTAAAAGCTTCATTGAAGGTTGTAACAGAACCCATGAGCACCACACCAGAAACAAATACCTTTTTGATTTCTCGACCGTAAGTAGTGATAACAGTGTGTAGTGATAACTGTGTGGAGTGATAACTGTATTTAGTCATAATATTGTGTAGTGATAACCGTGTGAAGTGAAAACAGTGTGCAGTGATAACAGTGTGTAGTGATAAAAGTGAGTAGTGATAACAGTGTGTAGTGAAAACAGTGTGAAGTTATAATAGTGAGTAGTAAAAACCGTATTAAGTGATAACAGTGAAGTGATAACCGTGTTAGGTGATAACAGTGTGTAGTGATAACAGTGTGAAGTGATAACAGTGAGTAGTGATAACCGTGTGAAATGATAACAGTGTGTAGGGATAACTGAGTATGGTGATAACCGTGTAAAGTGATAATGGTGTGAGGTCATAAGAGTGTGTAGTGATAACCGTGTGAAGTGAGAAAAGTGTGCAGTGATAACAGTGTAGTGATAACAGCGAGTAGTGACAACAGTGTGTAGTGATAGCCGTATGAAGTGATAACAGTGTGTAATGATAACAGTGTGTAGTGATAACATTGTGCAGTGATAACCGTGTGAAGTGATAACAGTGTGTAGTGATAACAGTGTGTAGTGATAAGCGTGTGTAGTGATAGCCGTGTGAAGTGATAACAGTGTGTAATGATAACAGTGTGAAGTGATAAAAGTGTGTAGTGATAACAGTGTGTGGTGATAACAATGTGAAGTGATAAAAGTGTGTAGTGATAACAGTGTGTGGTGATAACCGTGTGAAGTGATAACAGTGTGTAGTAATAACAGTGTGTAGAGATAACAGTGTGCAGTGAGTAGTAATAACCGTATGTAGTGATAACTGTTAGTGATATCATTGTGTAGTGATAACTGTGTGAAGAGATAGCAGCGAGAAGTGATAACAGTGTGTAGTGAAAACAGTGAGTAGTGATAATCGTGTGAATTGATAACAGTGTGTAGTGATAACAGTGTGTAGTGATAACAGTGTGTAGTGATAACAGTGTGTAGTGATAACCGTGTGAAGTGATAACAGTGTGTAGTTATAAATGTGTGAAGTGATAACAGTGAGTAGTGATAACCGTGTGAAGTAATATTCGTGTGAATTGATAACAGTGTAGAGATAACAGTGTGTAGTGATAACAGTGTGCAGTGATAGCAGTGTGAAGTGATAACATTGTGTAGTTATAAATGTGTGAAGTGATAACAGTGAGTAGTGATAAACGTGTGAAGTAATATTCGTGTGAATTGATAACAGTGTAGAGATAACAGTGTGTAGTGATAACAGTGTGCAGTGATAGCCGTGTGTAGTGATAACCGTGTGTAGTGATAACCGTATGTTGTGATAACAGTGTCTAGTGATAACCATGTGTAGTGATAACCGTGTGAATTGATAACAGTGTGTAGTGATAACAGTGAAGTGATAACCGTGTTAGGTGATAACAGTGAAGTGATAACCGTGTTAGGTGATAACAGTGTGAAGTGATAACAGTGAGTAGTGATTACAGTATGTAGTGATAACCGTGTGAAGTGATAACAGTGTGTAGTGAAAACAGTGAGTAGTGATAACCGTTTGAAGTGATAACAGTGTGTAGTGATAACAGTGTGCAGTGATAGCCGTGTGAAGTGATAGCCATGTGTAGTGATAGCCGTGTGAAGTGATAACGGCGTGAAGTCATAACAGTGTGTAGTGATAACCGTGTGAAGTGAGAAAAGTGTGCTGTGATAACAATGTGTAGTGATAACAGTGAGTAGTGATAACAGTTTGTAGTGATAAGTGTGTGTAGTGATAGCCGTGTGAAGTAACAACAGTGTGTAATGATAACAGTGTGTTGTGATAACAGTGTGTAGTGATAACAGTGTGAAGTAATAACAGTGTGTAGTGATAACAGTGTGTGGTGATAACCGTGTGAAGTGATAACAGTGTGTAGTGATAACAGTGTGTAGTGAAAAACGTGTATAGTGATAACGGTGTGAAGTCATAACAGTGTGGAGTGCTAACCGTGTGTAGTGATAACCGTATGTTGTGATAACAGTGTGTAGTGATAACCGTGTGTAGTGATAACCGTGTGAAGTGATAACTGTGTGAAGTGATAACAGTGTGCAGTGATAACAGTGTGTAGTGATAACAGTGAGTAGTGATAACAGTGTGTAGTGATAGCCGAGTGAAGTGATAACAGTGTGTAGTGATAAAAGTTTGTAGCGAAAACAGTGTGTAGTGATAACAGTGAGTAGTGATAACCGTGTTAAGTGATAACAGTGTGTAGTGATAACAGTGTGAAGTGATAACAGTGAGAAGTGATAACTGTGTGTAGTGATAACCGTGTAAAGTGATAACTGTGAGTAGTGATAACAGTATGTAGTGATAACAGAGTGCAGTGATAACCATGTGAAGTGACAACAGTGTGTAGTGATAACTGTGTATAGTGATAACCGTGTGAAGTGATAACAGTGTGTTGTGATAACCGTGTGAAGTAATAACTGTGTGAAATGATAAAAGTGTGTAGTGATAACAGTGTGTAGTGATAACAGGGTGAAGTGATAACAGTGTGTTGTGATAACCCAGTGAAGTAATAACCGTGTGAAATGATAACAGTGTGTAGTGATAACAGTGTGTAGTGATAACAGTGTGTAGTGATAGCAGTGTTTAGTGAAGCCGTGTGACGTGATAACCGTGTGAAGTGATAACAGTGTGTAGTGATAAAAGTGTGAAGTGATAACAGTGTGTAGTGATAAAAGTGTGAAGTGATAACAGTGTGAAGTGATAACAGTGTCTAGTGAAAACAGTGAGTAGTGATAATCGTGTGAATTGATAACAGTGTGTAGTGATAACAGTGTGTAGTGATTACAGTGTGTAGTGATAACAGTGTGTAGTGATAACCGTGTGAAGTGATAACAGTGTGTAGTTAAAATAGTGTGAAGTCATAACAGTGTGGAGTGCTAACCGTGTGTAGTGATAACCGTATGTTGTGATAACAGTGTGTAGTGATAACCGTGTGAAGTAATAACTGTGTGAAATGATAAAAGTGTGTAGTGATAACAGTGTGTAGTGATAACAGTGTGTTGTGATAACAGTGTATAGTGATAGACGTGTGTAGTGATAACCGTGTCTAGTGATAACCGTATGTAGTGATAACAGTGTGTAGTTTTTTTTTGTATTATTATTTTCTACCACAGACGTGGCCACACATTTACAATGCTAACCAGCATATATACATTTTCTTCTGTCCTCCATGGACAGGTTAGAGATCAGTTAAACATATAGTTCAGGGATTTATTGAACAATCAACCACAGAAGGTGATTCGGTACTTTTAAAATGCTAAGCTAACCTACATACGAAAATACATAGATAGATAGATACACAGATTTACGTATGCCTTACATAAAGTGTTTGAAGTGTCATTAATGTGCATTTACAAAGGTGAAATGCAATTCTGATCAGCTTCCATAAGTACTTTATACACATACATATACATACACACACATATATACGTACATATACATATATACATGCATATATTCACACACATGCATTCACATACATTTGTCTCTTTTACTCTGACAGGGTGAGATAGCTGACAGAGAAACTTGTGTGCAATTAAGCACTTAATCACTGAAGATGATTAAGGTGCTTTTACAAGCTCAGGTTATATAGTTATATCACAAACATACATTGTATAATTGATACATTACATGGTCAATCTTGGGTACAAGTCCAATATATCATCAAGTGTTCCAGTACTCATGTAGTAATTACACAGTTCAGCATACCTTAGCCCAGGGGGGCGAAAGTCAGCCAATATGGGACATTCTACAATATAATGTTCAAGAGAGTACATGTTTTCTCTTTCACAAAGTTGACACAATGTGTACTCGACATTTGGGTTTTGAGAAAGCTTCCAGATACGTCTATATCCCAGGCGTATTCTGGCCACTATAACATCACATTGCCGGGTTCTTGTTCTATTAGTCCCATATGTGAATGTCTCCTCACGATATCTATCATAATATTTAATGCTACAACTTTCAGGTCTTTGTGAATTTATTAGGTCGGTGATATCTTCATTAGATATTTGTTTAAGTATTCTCTTTGTCACTGCTAATGAAACACCCATATCAATTTCTACCACTGGTTTTCTACAGGCTGTCTTTGCAAGCATATCAACAGTGTCATGCCTTGAGATGCCAACATGTGATGGTATCCATAGGAATTTAATTTCAAATCTGTTTTCTTTAGCAGCTAAAACATTCATTCGAATATCACTGACTATTTTCTGGGTGTCACTACTATGTGCGTTCAATGCCAGCAGTGCACTCTCCGAGTCACAGTATATAAGTCTACTGCCTTTGTCTTTTAAAAATTCAGTGGCAAGGTATATGCCTGCAAGTTCGGTTGGAGTTGTACTTGCCCAGTCATTGACGCGCTTCATTGCTGTATGTACGAGAGACGATTGTTCAAATATATTACATGCACATCCGGTACATCGTCCACCTTCTTCTACAGAGCCGTCGGTATAGCACTGATACACATCGTTACCCATACTCTGAGTACTCTCAGTGATGCTTTTCTGTGTTAACTGTTTTAATAAAGTAGAGTGCACACTATCTTTCTTGGGCGCATTTACAAAATCAACTGATAGATCCCAGTTATCCCATGGAGTAATTGGTTGATTAATCATTAATTGAGTTGGGTACATATTTAATATTTTGATGGAGTTGGCTACCTTGTAGAACCAAAATACATAATCAGATTTCGTTCTTCTATGAACCTCAGGTGAGTGCAGCATATTAGAGAGTTTAGCTTGAAACTTCATATGTTGCCTAGATCTACTCAATGCCTTCACGCCGAAAACTGTGCTAATAGACAAAATTCTCTCACTTATGGTAGGTAATTTTAACTCTGCTCTCATATTAACTATTCTCGTGGACTTTGGAGCTCCAAGGATGAGACGCATAGCTTCATTTTGCAAGGTTTCAAGAGATTTCAGCTCTTTTTCAGTATACAGTGTGAGATGCAGAGCATTGTAATCAATCACAGAGCGTATAAATGATACATAAAACATTCTAGCAAGTCTCACGTTAATTCCATGATTGACACCAACAACAAGAAGTAGTGTGTAGTGATAATCGCCAACAACGATTGATAGTGATTATCACTACACACAGTTAGTGATACACACTGATAGTGATTGACACCAACAACAAGTAGCAGTGTGTAGTGATAATCGTATGGAGTGATAACTGTATTTAGTGATAACATTGTGTAGTGATAACCGTGTGAAGTGAAAACAGTGTGCAGTGATAACAGTGTGTAGTGATAAAAGTGAGTAGTGATAACAGAGTGTAGTGATAACAGTGTGTAGTGAAAACAGTGTGAAGTGATAACAGTGAGTAGTAATAACCGTATTAAATGATAACAGTGTTTAGTGATAACAGTGAAGTGGTAACCGTGTTAGGTGATAACAGTGTGTAGTGATAACAGTGTCAAGTGATAACAGTGAGTAGTGATAACAGTATGTAGTGATAACCGTGTGAAGTGATAACAGTGTGTAGTGATAACAGAGTGTAGTGATAATCGTTTGAAGTGATAAAAGTGTGTAGTGATAACAGGGTGTGGTGATAGCCGTGTGTAGTGAAAGCCATGTGTAGTGATTGCCGTGTGAAGTGATAACGGTATGTAGTGATTACAGTGTGTTGTGAAAACTGTGTAGAGTGATAAGCGTGTGAAGTGATAAAGGTGTGAAGTCATAACAGTGTGTAGTGATAACCGTGTGAAGTGAGAAAAGTGTGCAGTGATAACAGTGTGTAGTGATAACAATGAGTAGTGACAACAGTGTGTAGTGATAGCCGTGTGAAGTGATAACAGTGTGTAATGATGACAGTGTGTAGTGATAAGTGTGTAGTGATAACAGTGTGCAGTGACAACCGTGTGAAGTGATAACAGTATGTAGTGATAACAGTTTGTAGTGATAAGTGTGTGTAGTGATAGCCGTGTGAAGTGATAACAGTGTAATGATAACAGTGTTTTGTGATAACAGTGTGTGTAGTGATAACAGTGTGAAGTGATAAAAGTGTGTAGTGATAACAGTGTGTAGTGATAATCGTGTGAAGTGATAACAGTGTGTAGTAATGAGTGTGTAGTAATAACAGTGTGTAGAGATAACAGTGTGTAGTGATAACAGTGAGTAGTGATAACCGTATGTAGTGATAACATTGTGTAGTGATAACTGTGTGTAGTGATAACAGTGTGAAGAGATAACAGTGTGAAGAGATAACAGCATGAAGTGATAACAGTGTGTAGTTAAAAGAGTGAGTAGTGATAATCGTGTGAATTGATAAGAGCGTGTAGTGATAAAAGTGTGTAGTTATAACAGTGTGTAGTGATAACCATGTGAAATGATAACAGTGTGTAGTGATAACGGTGTGAAGTGATAACAGTGTGTAGTGATAACAGTATGTAGTCATAACAGTGTGAAGTCATAACACGGTGTATTGATAACAGTGTGTAGTGGTAACCGTGTGAAGTGATAACAGTGTGTAGTTATAAAAGTGTGAAGTGATAACAGTGAGTTGTGATAACCGTGTGAAGTAATAACCGTGTGAAGTGATAACAGTGTGTAGTGATAACAGTGTGTAGTGATAAGTGTATGTAGTGATAGCCGTGTGAAGTGATAACAGTGTGTAATGATAACAGTGTTTAGTGATAACAGTGTGTAGTGATAACTGTGTGAAGTGATAACAGTGTGTAGTAATAACAGTGTGTAGTAATAACAGTGAGTAGTGATAACCGTATGTAGTGATAATTGTATTTAGTGATAACATTGTGTAGTGATAACTGTGTGTAGTGTCGGGGTCCACAATGAGTGTGGGGGTTTGAGTGGACAACTGTACTGCAAGGACTTTATCCCTGATATCCTTTCAAAGCGGTTGCTCTGACAATAACCCTTACTCACCGTCGTTCTACGGGTCTTCCCTCGATCCTCTCGGGGCCACTGCACGCCCAGGAGAGTACCCCAGTCGATCTCCCAACCGGCCTCAGATCATAGAGTGAGTGGAGACACAGATTGTTCCCTCACTCTGTGTGCCCACCCCGGCAAAGAACTATCACACAGCCTTCAAGGTCGCCAACTGGTGTTTTTAGGTGTCCAGTAACACTACAGTGCTGTTGTGTAATTGTGGAAATTGTGGCAAGAGCAATTTCGATTAGACTGGACTCAGGAAAGTAATTATTTCTGTCACTCTTTTATTTCCTTTTCGCAATCACATGATATTTGGAGGGGATGATATTAAACACCAAAGAGTTTTGGTATATTACTTAAAAATCAACGAAAAATATATGCATCAATAAACGTATCAGAGATAAGTACAATGGCTGCTCTCTCCTCAGCAAATAATCTGGAACACACCGGACGGCAACACGCTTCCTCATTAACGTCACCTGTCAAATATCAGCTGATCCCGCTAGCCCTAACACTCATGGGAATGATTATTGCTTGTTGGATCTGGCATCGCGCACCTTGTTTCTTTAACTTTTCGCAAACCACTATATCTACCTTTCACATGACATATTTATGATTCCACTAGGTCGCGATACACCACTTCACTTGTCTTATGATCAATATCTTATTCTCACTGCACTCTAAGTGATTTTTCACCGTGCCAAGAAGATACACTATTCTTAATAATATTTACTGTGCACTCACTTGATCACTGCACTGTTCTTTAAATCTATAATTCCTCTTAAAAGCGATATTACTGGCAATCACTTCTCATATATTAGATCATTCAGTACATATATATATATATATATATATATATATATATATATATATATATATATATATATATATATATATATATATATATATATATATATATATATATATATATATATATATATATATATATATATATATATATATATATATATACTGTATATATATATATATATATATATATTATATATATATATATATATATAAATCATGGAGATCAATCATAGCATTTATATAAAGTCTGGGCTCATAGCCAAACACCAATAACTGGTTCACTACTAATATATATAATAATAATCACAGGAAATGAATTATAGTCACAGCAAATTCTTTAGTAAATTCTGGTGCTTGCACACACCACACATAGATATATGTAAACCGATACTGTGGGTACTCTGGGTAGCCTCACCACACACTGTGCACTCTGTGACTTAGATTCAGGTGAGACTTGCTCACGACATATAAAATATTCTGACAAATATACATAGCTAACTAAAGGGGAAATGGGAGGGTAACTGTAAACACCTACTTCACCTATCCTATGATGAGAGTTGAGTTGTAGCTTCTGGTCTAGGCTCTCGCTTCGTACACCCTCCAGAAACACAAGCCAACGTCCTTGGATGATCGCGTCTCGCCGCTTCGGTACACTGCAGGTCCGTGCTCCTCCTCCAGTACTTTGCAGGGTTGGAGTCGGTCTCCTGGCCGTCAACTTTCCTCTCAACTACGGCAGCCAGCCTACGTCTCGGCGGTCGTCGTACGTTTCCCAATTAGTTCCCTTGTCACTGAACTCCCTGTGCAACTGCCTCTCACCACTACGATGTCACTGTGAAGTTATCAGACGTCCCAGACGATACTGCTTAAGCTCCACACGCACAGCACCCGACTCCAGAGCACTTGAAGCTCACCACTCTGTCAATTCCCTCGTCGTCTATGTATGTCACTAGGTATTTAGGAAGACTTCTCGACGTGCTTGCTTACAACTGGTGACTTGTAGGGTTCCACATGTTGGTCGTCTTACTGTCAAACTTGACAGGATCGTCGATCACACGTCCAACCTAGTTGACAAGGCGTTAAACTAGGTTCGCTCACGGTGGAATGGATCAGCCACTAAACTGTCTCCTATTCTGGTGAACTGTCAAGGACGTCACACGTCAATGCCCGGTGCACTTCTTGCAACGCACCTGTCCCGGAGCACTTGTTGCTCAATATTCCGTCAATTCCTTATCTGATCCACACCTGGGTTGAAGGAAGACCTTACAGAGTGCGTGCTGACAACAGGAGACGCTTATATCCACCGGAGCACGGGTAATCCGTCACTCTGACAGGATGACCGGTCGCATGTCCTGCCTCTCGGACGCGTCGTGTGATACTGATGGCGCCAAGGCGCCGCCACGGCTGGACCCCCCTGCCTATGTGATGTCACATTTTCCAAAGTAGGTTTTCATTGGCTCTCAGTGCCACGTCGCTGACGGTGACCAATCTGGCGACACTGACATCACACAGTTTTGGCGGGAGACCAGAGCAGCCAGCGCCATATTGGCTTCCTAAAAGGCCTATCCCACAGGCCAAAATACTCTACTTTCACGAATTTCTCGGCTCTGCGAGAACACTATTCTCTCCCACATATGTTAAACTGATGCCTGCAACGTAGAGAACGCTCGGGAATAGTGGACATGACTCTTACAGCAGGAGTGGGAGAATTAGAAGGGGGGAACACCGTCACAGTAGTGATAACAGTGTGAAGAGATAACAGTGTGAAGAGATAACAGCGTCAAGTGATAACAGTGTGTAGTGAAAACAGTGAGCAGTGATAACAGTGTGAAGAGATAACAGTGTGAAGAGATAACAGCGTCAAGTGATAACAGTGTGTAGTGAAAACAGTGAGCAGTGATAATCGTGTGAGTTGATAAGAGTGTGTAGTGATAACAATGTGTTAGTTATAACAGTGCGTAGTGATAACCGTGTGAAATGATAACAGTGTGTAGTGATAACGGTGTGAAGTGATAACAGTGTGTAGTGATAACAGAATGTAGTCATAACAGTGTGTATTGACAACAGTGTGAAGTGATAACAGTGTGTAGTGATAACAGTGTGTAGTGGTAACCGTGTGAAGTGATAACAGTGTGTTGTGATAAAAGTGTGAAGTGATAACAGTGAGTTGTGATAACCGTGTGAAGTAATAACCGTGTGAAGTGATAAAAGTGTGTAGTGATAAAAGTGTGTAGTGATAACAGTGTGTAGTGATAGCCGTGTGTAGTGATAACCTTGTGTAGTGATAACCGTATGTTGTGATAACAGTGTGTAGTGATAAAAGTGTGAAGTGATAACAGTGTGAAGTGATAACAGTGTGTAGTGAAAACAGTGAGTAGTGATAATCGGTTGAATTGATAACAGTGTGTAGTGATAACAGTGTATAGTGATAACAGTGTGTAGTGATAACAGTGTGTAGTGATAAAAGTGTGAAGTGATAACAGTGTGAAGTGATAACAGTGTCTAGTGAAAACAGTGAGTAGTGATAATCGTGTGAATTCATAACAGTGTGTAGTGATAACAGTGTGTAGTGATTACAGTGTGTAGTGATAACAGTGTGTAGTGATAACTGTATGAAGTGATAACAGTGTGTAGTTATAATAGTGACAAGTTTTTACAGTGAGTAGTGATAACCATGTGAAGTAATAACCGCGTGAAGTGATAACAGTGTGTTGTGATAACAGTGTATAGTGATAGACGTGTGTAGTGATAACCGTTTCTAGTGATTACCGTATGTAGTGATAAGAGTGTGTAGTGATAACCGTATGGAGTGATAACTGTATTTAGTGATAACATTGTGTAGTGATAACCGTGTGAAGTGAAAACAGTGTGCAGTGATAACAGTGTGTAGTGATAAAAGTGAGTAGTGATAACAGTGTGTAGTGATAACAGTGTGTAGTGAAAACAGTGTGAAGTGATAACAGTGAGTAGTAATAAACGCATTAAATGATAACAGTGTTTAGTGGTAACAGTGAAGTGGTAACCGTGTTAGGTGATAAGAGTGTGTAGTGATAACAGTGTCAAGTGATAACAGTGAGTAGTGATAACAGTATGTAGTGATAACCGTGTGAAGTGATAACAGTGTGTAGTGATAACAGTGTGTAGTGATAATCGTTTAAAGTGATAAAAGTGTATTGTGATAAACGTGTATAGTGATAACCGTGTCTAGTGAAAACCGTAAGTAGTGATAACAGTGTGTAGTGATAACCGTGTGGAGTGATAACTGTATTTAGTGATAACATTGTGTAGTGATAACCGTGTGAAGTGAAAACAGTGTGCAGTGATAACAGTGTGTAGTGAAAACAGTGTCAAGTGATAACAGAGAGTAGTAATAACCGTATTAAGTGATAACAGCGAAGTGATAACCGTGTTAGGTGATAACAGTGTGTAGTGATAACAGTGTCAAGTAATAACAGTGATTAGTAATAACCGTATTAAGTGATAACAGCGAAGTGATAACCGTGTTAGGTGATAACAGTGTGTAGTGATAACAGTGTCAAGTGATAAAAGTGAGTTGTGATAACAGTATGTAGTAATAACCGTGTGAAGTGATAACAGTGTGTAGTGATAACAGTATGTAGTGATAACCGTTTGAAGTGATAACAGTGTGTAGTGATAACAGTGTGTAGTGATAGCCGTGTGTAGTGATAGCTATGTGTAGTGATAGCTGTGTGAAGTGATAACGGTAAGTAGTGATTACAGTGTGTAGTGATAACTGAGTATGGTGATAACCGTGTAAAGTGATAACGGTGTGAGGTCATAAGAGTGTGTAGTGATAACCGTGTGAAGTGATAAAAGCGAGTAGTGACAACAGTGTGTAGTGATAGCCGTATGAAGTGATAACAGTGTGTAGTGATAACAGTGTGTAGTGATAAGTGTGTGTAGTGATAGCCGTGTGAAGTGATAACAGTGTGTAATGATAACAGTGTGAAGTGATAAAAGTCTGTAGTGATAACAGTGTGTGGTGATAACCGTGTGAAATGATAACAGTGTGAAGTAATAACAGTGTGTAGAGATAACAGTGTGCAGTGATAACATTGAGTAGTGATAACCATATGTAGTGATAACTGTTAGTGATATCACTATGTAGTGATAACTGTGTGTAGTGATAACTGTGTGAAGAGATAGCAGCTTGAAGTGATAACAGTGTGTAGTGAAGACAGTGAGTAGTGATAATCGTGTGAATTGATAAGAGTGTGTAGTGATAACAGTGTGTAGTGACAACAGTGTGTAGTGATAACCATGTGAAATGATAACAGTGTGTAGTGATAACAGTGTGAAGTGATAACAGTGTGTAGTGATAACAGTATATAGTCATAACTGTGTGTAATGATAACCGTGTGAAGTGATAACAGTGTGTAGTGATAACAGTGTGTAGTGATAACCGTGTGAAGTGATAACAGTGTGTAGTTATAAATGTGTGAAGTGATAACAGTGAGTAGTGATAACCGTGTGAAGTAATAACCGTGTGAATTGATAACAGTGTGTAGTGATAACAGTGTATAGTGATAACAGTGTCCAGTGATAGCCGTGTGTAGTGATAACCGTGTGAAGTGATAACAGTGTGAAGTGATAACAGTGAAGTGATAACTGTTAGGTGATAACAGTGTGTAGTGATAACAGTGTGAAATGATAACAGAGAGTAGTGATTACAGTGTGTAGTGATAGCCGTGTGAAGTGATAGCCATGTGTAGTGATAGCCGTGTGAAGTGATAACCGTATGTAGTGATTACACTGTGTAGTGATAACTGTGTGTAGTGATAACCGTGTGAAGTGATAACGGTGTGAAGTCATAACAGTGTGTAGTGATAACCGTGTGAAGTGAGAAAAGTGTGCGAAGTGATAACAGTGTAAAGTGATAACAGTGTGTAATGATAACAGTGTGTTGTGATAACAGTGTGTAGTGATAACAGTGTGAAGTAATAACATTGTGTAGTGATAACAGTGTGTGGTGAAAACCGTGTGAAGTGATAACAGTGTGTAGTGATAACAGTGTGTTGTGATAACAGTGTGTAGTGATAACAGTGTGAAGTAATAACATTGTGTAGTGATAACAGTGTGTGGTGAAAACTGTGTGAAGTGATAACAGTGTGTAGTGATAACAGTGTGTTGTGAGAAACGTGTGTAGTGATAACAGTGTGAAGTGATAACAGTATGTTGTGATAACAGTGTGTAGTGATAACAGTGTGAAGTAATAACAGTGTTTATTGATAACAGTGTGTGGTGATAACCGTGTGAAGTGATAACAATGTGTGATGATAACAGTGTGTAGTGAGAAACGTGTGTAGTGATAACAGTGTGAAGTGATAACAGTGTTAAGTTATAACTGTGTGTAGTGAAAACAGTGAGTAGCGATAATCGTGTAAATTAATAAGAGTGTGTAGTGATAAAAGTGTGTAGTGATAACAGTGTGTAGTTATAACAGTGTGTTGTGATAACATTGTGTAGTGATAACCGTATGTAGTGATAGCCATGTGTAGTGATCACCGTGTGTAGTGATAACCGTGTGTACTGAAAACCGTATGTTGTGATAACAGTGTGTAGTGATAACTGTGTGAAGTAATAACCGTGTGAAATGATAACGGTGTTAAGTGATAACGGTGTGAAGTCATAAGAGTGTGGAGTGCTAACCGTGTGTAGTGATAACCGTATGTTGTGATAAAAGTTTGTAGTGGTAACCGTGTGTAGTGATAACCGTGTGACGAGATAACTGTGTGAAGTGATAACAGTGTGCAGTGATAACCGTGTTAAGTGATAACAGTGTGTAGTGATAGCCGAGTGAAGTGATAACAGTGTGTAGTTATAACAGTTTGTAGTGAAAACAGTGTGTAGTGATAACAGTGAGTAGTGATAACCGTGTTAAGTGATAACAGTGTGTAGTGATAACCGTGTAAAGTGATAACTGTGAGTAGTGATAACAGTATGTAGTGATAACAGAGTGCAGTGATAACCATGTGAAGTGATAACAGTGTGTTGTGATAACCCAGTGAAGTAATAACTGTGTGAAATGATAACAGTGTGTAGTGACAACAGTGTGTAGTGATACCAGTGTGTAGTGAGAGCCGTGTTTAGTGAAGCCGTGTGAAGTGATAACCGTGTGAAGTGATAACAGTGTGTAGTGATAAAATTGTGAAGTGATAACAGTGTGTAGTGATAAAAGTGTGAAGTGATAACAGTGTGAAGTGATAACAGTGTCAAGTGAAAACAGTGAGTAGTGATAATCGTATGAATTGATAACAGTGTGTAGTGATAACAGTGCGTAAAGATTGCAGTGTGTAGTGATAACAGTGTGTAGTGAGAACCGAGTGAAGTGATAACAGTGTGTAGTTATAATAGTGTGAAGTAATAACAGTGTGTATTGATAACAGTGTGTGGTGATAACCGTGTGACGTGATAACAGTGTGTAGTTATAACAGTGTGTAGTGAGAAACGTGTGTAGTGATAACAGTGTGAAGTGATAACAGTGTGAAGTGATAACAGTGTGTAGTGAAAACAGTGAGTAGTGATAATCGTGTGAATTGATAAGTGTGTGTAGTGATAACAGTGTGAAGTGATAACAGTGTTAAGGTATAACTGTGTGTAGTGAAAACAGTGAGTAGTGATAATCGTGTGAATTGATAACAGTGTGTAGTGATAAAAGTGTGTAGTGATAACAGTGTGTAGTTATAACAGTGTGTTGTGATAACTTTGTGTAGTGATAACCGTATGTAGTGATAGCCATGTGTAGTGATCACCGTGTGTAGTGATAACCGTGTGTACTGATAACCGTAAGTTGTCATAACAGTGTGTAGTGATAACTGTGTGAAGTAATAACCGTGTGAAGTGATAACGGTGTTAAGTGATAACGGTGTGAAGTCATAAGAGTGTGGAGTGCTAACCGTGTGTAGTGATAACCGAATGTTGTGATAACAGTTTGTAGTGATAACCGTGTGTAGTGATAACCGTGTGAAGAGATAACTGTGTGAAGTGATAACAGTGTGTAGTGATAAAAGTGTGAAGTGATAACAGTGTGAAGTGATAACAGAGTCTAGTGAAAACAGTGAGTAGTGATAATCGTATGAATTGATAACAGTGTGTAGTGATAACAGTGTCTAGTGATTACAGTGTGTAGTGATAACAGTGTGTAGTGAGAACCGAGTGAAGTAATAACAGTGTGTAGTTATAATAGTGTGAAGTTTTTACAGTGAGTAATGATAACCGTGTGAAGTAATAACCGTGTGAAGTGATAACAGTGTGTTGTGATAACAGTGTATAGTGATAGACGTGTGTAGTGATAACCGTGTCTAGTGATAACCGTATGTAGTGATAACAGTGTGTAGTGATAACCGTATGGAGTGATAACTGTATTTAGTGATAACATTGTGTAGTGATAACCGTGTGAAGTGAAAACAGTGTGCAGTGATAACAGTGTGTAGTGATAAAAGTGAGTAGTGATAACAGTCTGTAGTGATAACAGAGTGTAGTGAAAACAGTGTGAAGTGATAACAGTGAATAGTAATAACCGTATTAAATGATAACAGTGTTTAGTGATAACAGTGAAGTGGTTACCGTGTTAGGTGATAACAGTGTGTAGTGATAACAGTGTCAAGTGATAACAGTGAGTAGTGATAACAGTATGTAGTGATACCCATGTGAAGTGATAACAGTATGTAGTGATAATCGTTTGAAGTGATAAAAGTGTGTAGTGATAACAGTGTGTGGTGATAGCCGTGTGGTGTGAAAGCCATGTGTAGTGATTGCTGTGTGAAGTGATAACTGTGTAGAGTGATAACCGTGTGAAGTGATAACGGTGTGAAGTCATAACAGTGTGTAGTGATAACCGTGTGAAGTGAGAAAGGTGTGCAGTAATAACAGTGTGTAGTGATAACAATGAGTAGTGACAACAGTGTGTAGTGATAGCCGTGTGAAGTGATAAAAGTGTGTAATGATAACAGTGTGTAGTGATAAGTGTGTAGTGATAACAGTGTGCAGTGATAACAGTGTTTAATGATAACAGTGTTTTGTGATAACAGTGTGTAGTGATAACAGTGAGAAGTGATAAAAGTGTGTAGTGATAACAGTGTGTGGTGATAACCGTGTGAAATGATAACAGTGTGTAGTAATGACAGTGTGTAGTAATAACAGTGTGTAGAGATAACAGTGTGTAGTGATAACAGTGAGTAGTGATAACCGAATGTAGTGATAACTGTATTTAGTGATAACATTGTGTAGTGATAACTGCGTGTAATGATAACAGTGTGAAGAGATAACAGTGTGAAGAGATAACAGCGTGAAGTGAAAACAGTGTGTATTAATAACAGTGAGTAGTGGTAACCGTGTGAAGTGATAACAGTGTGTAGTGATAACAGTATGTAGTCATAACAGTGTGTAATGACAACAGTGTGAAGTGATAACAGTGTGTAGTGATAACAGTGTGTAGTGGTAACCGTGTGAAGTGATAACAGTGTGTTGTGATGAAAGTGTGAAGTGATACAGTGATTGTGATAACCGTGTGAAGTAATACCGTGTGAAGTGATAACAGTGTGTAGTGATAACAGTGTTAGTGAGAGCCGTGTGTAGTGATAACCGTGTGTAGTGATAACGTATGTTGTGATAACAGTGTGTAGTGATAAAAGTGTGAAGTGATAACAGTGTGAAGTGATAACAGTGTGTAGTGAAAACAGTGAGTAGTGATAATCGGTTGAATTGATAACAGTGTGTAGTGACAACAGTGTATAGTGATAACAGTGTGTAGTGATAACAGTGTGTAGTGATAAAATGTGAGGTGATAACAGTGTCTAGTGAAAACAGTGAGTAGTGATATCCTGTGAATTGATAACAGTGTGTAGTGATAACAGTGTATAGTGATTACAGTGTGTAGTGATAACAGTGTGTAGTGACAACCTTGTGAAGTGATAACAGTGTGTAGTTGTAATAGTGTGAAGTATTTACAGTGAGTAGTGATAACCATGTGAAGTAATAACCGTGTAAAGTGATAACAGTGTGTTGTGATAACAGTGTTAGTGATAGACGTGGTAGTGATAACCGTGTCTAGTGATTACCGTGTAAAGTGATAACAGTGTTGTGATAACAGTGTATAGTGATAACAGTGTGTAGTGATAACCATATGGAGTGATAACTGAAATTAGTGATAACATTGTGTAGTGATAACCGTGTGAATTGAAAACAGTGTGCAGTGATAACTGTGTGAAGTGATAACAGTATCAAGTGAAAACAGTGAGTGGTGATAATCGTGTGAATTTATAACAGTGTGTAGTGATAACAGTGTGTAGTGATTACAGTGTGTAGTGATAACACTGTGTAGTGATAACAGTGTATAGTGATAGACGTGTGTGGTGATAACCGTGTCTAGTGATAACCGTATGTAGTGATAACCTTATTAACTGATAAATGTATTTAGTGATAACATTGTGTAGTGATAACCGTGTGAAGTGAAAACAGTGTGCAGTGATAACAGTGTGTAGTGATAAAAGTGAGTAGTGATAACAGTGTGTTATGATAACAGTGTGTAGTGAAAACAGTGTGAAGTGATAACAGTGAGTAATAATAACCGTATTAAATAATAACAGTGTTTAGTGATAACAGTGAAGTGATAACCGTGTTAGGTGACAACAGTGTGGTGGTGAATAACCGTGTGAAATGATAACATGGGTAGTGAATGACATTGTTTGTGATTAATAACAATGTGTAGCGAGTAACAGTGTGTGTGAGTCTCACCGTGGTCAGTGATACCGAATGTATTGATAACTGTACTTTAGTGATAACATTGTGTTGTGATAACTGCGTGTGTAATATAAAATTGTGAGATATAACATGTGTGAAGCGATAACAGCGTGATGATAACACTGTGTATTAAAACATGAGTGTGGTAAACCGTGGGAAGGTTATCAACAGTGTGTAGTGAAACAGTGGTAGGTATAACAGTGTGTATGAATAGCCTTGTTTGGATAGCACAGTGTGTGTGATAACGTGTCATGTAAGTATATATAAATAACGTGTAAGTATAACGTGTGGTAGTGATAACAGATGTGAAGTGAAACCATGTGATGTTGTGATACCGGGTGTAAGTAATAACGTGTGATGATACGTGTTAGTATAACAGTGTGTTAGTGATAATAGTTGTAGTGATAGCCGTGTTGAGTGATACCGTGTGTAATGATAACCGTATGTGGAATGATATACAGTGTGTAGTGATAACAAGGTGTGGAAGTGTAACAGTAGTTGAAGTGATAACAGTGTGTGTCGAAGAACGTTGTAGGTAATTAACCGGTGTCATATGATAACAGTGTGTAGTTATAACAGGTAGACCGTGTGTAGTGATTATCAGTGTAGCTGTGAAGTGATAACATGTACAGTTAGTGATAAAATGTGAAAGTGACTAACAGTGTGAAGTACGCGTTGAGTGACAAACAGTTGAGTAGTGATAACTCGTGTGAATTGATAACAGTGTGTAGTGATAACATGTGGGTACGTGATTAACACTGTGTTAGGTGAATAACAGTGGTGTAGTGACAACCGTGTGGAAAGTGATTAAACAGGTGTGTAGTTGGATAGCATAGGTTAGCTGGAAGTATTTATCAGCTGGAGTCAAGTGATCAACCATGTGAAGGTAATAAGTACCGTGGTAAAGGTGATAACAGTGTTGTTAGTGCATAACAGTGTAGACGGTGATAGACGTGGTGTGTATGATCAACCGTGGGTGCTAGTGATTACCTGTGTAAATGTGAGAACACAGTTGTTGGGTGAATAACAGTGTATAGTGATAGACGCGTGAAGTGATAACCATAATGTGAGTGAATAACGAAAGATTAGTGGTGAGAACATTCGGTCGTACGTGATAAACCGTGTCGAATTGAAGAACAGATGTTGCAGTGATAACGGCCTGTGGGAAGTGATACATTATCAAAGTGAAAACAGTGTACAAGTGTGAGTAATCAGATGTCGTAGTAGCTTGAACCAACAAGTGTGAAAGGATACACCGGGAGTTAATAGAAACCCGTATTAAATACAGTACACTAGTGCTCTTAGTGGATAACAGTGAAGTGACTAACATGGTTTAGGTGACAACAGGGTGTAGATCGTGTGATAACGAGTTGGGGGGGTCAAGTGATTAACAGTGGTGTAGTGATAGACAGTGGTAGATAGTAGACCACTCGGTTGAAGCTGATAAAAGTGTGTAGATGATAACCAGTCGTGTCTGGTGGAGAGCCGTGTGGAGTGAAAGCCATATGCTTAGTGATTGCCGTGTGAAGTGATAGCGATATGTAGTGATTAGAGTGCCTTTGTGAAAACCTGTCGTAGAGAGTGATACAGCCGTGTGAAGTGATAATACGGTGTGAAGTCAGAACAGGTGGCTAAGCTGATAACAATCGTGGTGAAGTGAGACCATAACTGTGTGTAGATGATAACAGGGCTGAATAGTGAATAACAGTGCTTGCAGGTGATACCGTGTGACAAGGGATAAACAAGTTGTGTAATAGAGAACAGGGAATGGTGTGAGGTGATAAAAGTTGTGCAGAAGTTGATTCAACCGTCGGTGAAGTTGATAGACAATGTGTAATGATGAACAGTGTTTGTGAATAACTGCGATTGGTAGTGATTACAGTGTGGATAGGATTAAAATAGTGTGTTGAGGGTATACACAGTGTGGATGATAGTTAGCTCTGAGTATGAAAAGTGCGATAACAGTGTGTAAATAATAAGATGGGTAGTACATAACGTAGCTATGATCATGTGACAGGATAGAACTGTATTATGATTAACATGTGTGTAGTGAGAACTCGTGTGTAGTGATAACAGGGTGAAGAGATAACAGTGGTGATGAGATAACAAGCGTGAAGTAGATAAACAGGGTGATAAGGTGAAAACAGGTGAGTAGTGAATAATCGTGGTGAATTTTATAGTAGTGTAGGGTTACGGTGATAACAAGTGTGTAGTTGACTAACAGTCGTGTAGTGATAGACCGTGTTAAGATGATAACAGTGGGGTAGTGATCACGGCTGTGAAGTGATAACAGTGTGTAGTGATAAGCTGTATGTATTCACGTATCAACAGGGTTAATGACAACATGTGTGTAAAGTGATAACAGTGTGATGTGATAACAGTGAGTAGTGGTAAGCGTGTGAAGTGTTAACAAGATGGTGTAGTTCTATAAAAGTGCTGAAAGTGATAAGCAGGTGAGTCTGTGATAACCCAGTAATGAAGTGATAACCGTGCGAAGTGAAAACAGTGTGTAGTGATAACACAGTGTGTAGTGATAACAGTGTGCTGTGACAGCCGTGTGTAGTGATAAACCGTGTGTAGTGATAACCGTCATGGTCTGTGATTAACAGGGATGTAGTGATAAAATTGGTTATAGAATAAACAGTGGTATGAGTGATGAACATGTGGTATAGTGATAACAGTTTGTCGGGGTGGTCACGCGTGGCTCAATTAGGAAAGGGTTAAGCAACAGTAGACTGGATCTCCTCTCCCGGTGGGTGCTCCGCAAAAAAAAGCGACAAATAAACCTTACTCACCCTCGTTCTGAAAACGGTCTGCTTCCCAAGTCGATCCTCTACGGCATTCCCACGTGGCAGCCGGCCCGGAGAGTAACCCTGTCGATCTCACGAACCGCCCTTAAATTGGCACAGATGAGTGGGAGTGCACAGATCGGTTCCCATCAAATCTGTGTGCCCGCACCCTGACAACAGAAACTCTTACAAGGCCTTTAAGGTCGCCAACTGGTGTTTTAGGGTGTTCCAGTAACACTGCAGTGGGTGAGGTGTAATTGTGGTAATTGGGGTAATAGCAATTTCAAGAAAATATGGTAGCAGGGCAGATCACGCTAGTCTTTACTTCATGTAGCCGGTCACAAGACTAAAATGGAGGGGATGATTACTCAAACACCAAAGAGGTTATTGGCTATTGTTACTTCACTAAAAAAGACAACGAGAAATGAATCATTGCATCAAATGACAGGAATACAGAATAGACAACTGCGGCAATCTTCATAGCAGCATATCTGAAGCGGCACCGTACTGGGCAGACAAAACCTCGGGCAGCGGCCACCTGCGTCACCTGTTCAGATGTTCAGCTGACCCGTGTGACCCTCGCCGAGTCCGTGATATGAATTAAAACACAAGTACTAGTCTGTTCTTACGATCGCGAGGGTCCCGGCAAGCTGACATTCTGACAGGTGACGCGTAGCGCTTCCGATGTTACCATACCGGTGCGCTCCAGAATATTAAGCTATGAATGGGGCAATTGTCATATATTAGTTCTGATACATTGGTGCATATGTATTTCTCGTTGTTTTTTTTACGTAAAATACCAAAACTCTTTGTGTTTGATATCATCCCCGCCACTTTACTCTTGCTGACCGGCTACATACGGTAAAGCAGAGTGATCTTGCCTGAATTACCATATTTTTCTGAAATTGCTCTCTACCACAATTACCACACATTACACCTCAGCGACCTGACGTGTTACTGGACACCTAAACACCCCATTTGGCGACCTTAAAGGCTGTGTAATAGTTCTGTGTCGGGGTGGGCCACGGATTGAGGGAACGGTCTGTGCTCCCACTCATCTTGCAATGTAAGGCTGGTTGTGAGATCGACGGGGGTACTCTCCTGGGCGCGCAATGGAGCCTAGAGGATCGAGGGAAGTCCCGTAGAACGATGGTGAGTCAGGGTTATTGTCGGAGCAACCACCGCGAGAGGAGAGCCATGTCTACTGTTGCTTTAATCCTTTCCTAATGATGAACCGTGACACCCCGACAACTTTATCACTATACACTGTTATCATTTGACACGGTTATTACTTCACACCGTTATCACTATACACGTTTTTCACTACACACGGTTATCTTTACAGACGGTTATCACTACACGGACGGTTCATCACTACAGCACGGCTATCACCTACGACACTGGTTGAGTCACTACACACTGTGTACACTACACACTGTTTCACTTCGGGCACGTGTTATTACTTCATAACGGTTAGCACAAATCACTGTTATCACTTCACACTTTTATAACTACAGCCTGTTAACACTTCAACACGCTCTTATCACTACATATTGTTATCACTACACACTGCTTTCTCTTCACACTTTTATCACTATACACTGTTATGACTACATACAGTTATCACTACACACTGTTATCACTTGCACACTGCGTTATCAATACACAGCTCGTTATGCATTCACGGTTATCAACTACACACTGTTATACACGACACACTGTTATCACCTACACACTTAATAAATGCACACACGATTACCACTACTCACTGTTTTCACTACACACTGTTATCACTTCACGCTGTTATCTCATCACACTGTTATCTACTTCACACTGTTATCACTACACACAGCTACCACTACACACACTGATTAGTTCACTAAATACAGTTATCACTATATCACTACTGTTATTACTACACACTTATTATTACACCTGTTATCACTTCACAACGGTGTTGATCACCGACACCACTGTTTTCACTTACACACTGTTATCACTACCCGCTGTTATCACTACACACTGCTATCACTAAACAATGTTATCACTTAATACTGTTATCATTACACACTGCTATCACTTCACATGGTTTTATCACTGCACACTGTTATCACTACACACTGATATCATTACAGCACTGTTATCACTTCACACGGTTGATCACGTGCACACGGTATCACTACACACTGTTACATTACACACTTTTCTCACTTCACACGATATCACTACACACTGTTAGTGACTTCACACCGTTATCACTTCACACAGTTATCACTGCTACACAGTTTTCACTTAACACACTCTAATCACTACATATCGCGTATCACGGTGGTCACACGGGCAATGGGCACCTACATATGCGCTTTCACTACACACGCTATCACCCACACACTGTATCAGCTGACACACCATTTTAATCACTTCCAAACGATTGTCACTATGCCACTGTTAATCACTACACATCTACTGTATATGACAATGTATATCACCGACACACTGTTATCACGCTAACACGGTTATCACTTCACGTTATCACTACAACATGGTTCATTATTCTATACGGTTATTATTACTCACTGTTCACTCACTTCACCACTGTTTTTCACTACTACACGTATATCAACAACTACACTGTCGTATCAACTGACTACTTCTTATCGACTGACACACAGTGTTATCACTGCACACTGTTTCAAACTTCCAACGGTTATCACTACACAATGTTATCACTAATAATTTCAAAGTTATCACTAGCTTAGGTCATGACCATCAACACAGTCCAGATACTATACATGGATCGACTCACAGTGCACTACACACTGTATATCAACCTACACCTGTTACACACAACTGTTATATCACTATTATACACATGTTTCATTGATACTTTCACTCACACAGTTACTCACGCATGTTTATTAACGTATCAACACCACCATGTTATCACTAACATTATCACTCATGTTCATACAAGTTTATCACACCTTATCACTGTTATCACTACCGGATCTGACACGGTCAGTAACTAAATAGCACAACCTGTCATTACGGTTATTACTTCACCAGTGGATTATCACTACTCACTGTAAGAATACTTCACCACTATTACCAACTACCACTGTGTATCACGTCTCACACGGTTGTCACTACACCCGGTATCCCTCACACGCTATATCAACTACACACTGTAGCACTGACTATCACTGTATCACTTCACACACTATTACTTATCACTACTCAGCGTTTCACTAGACACTGTTATCACCTCACATTTTATCACTACACACTGTTATCACTACACACTGTTATTCAACATACAACATGTTGTCACTATACAACACTGTTATCAATTCAACCGATTATCACTACTCACTGTATTCACTCACACTGTTATCACTTCACACTTTATCACTTACACACGTTTATACTACACACTGTTACACAACATACGGTTAGCACTCACACACGGTTATCACTACACACGGCCTCTCACTACACACCTGTTATCACTACACACGTGTTATGCACTTCACACGGTTAATTATACTTCAACACGGTTATCACAACTCACTGTTATCACGTCAACACTTTCCATCACAACAACACTGTTAGTCACTGTCACACGGGTTCCACTACCAGCACTGTTCACACTACACCACTGTGTATCACTACACACTGTTGTCATTACGACACTGTTATGGACACTACATATGTTATCACTACACACTGTTTATCACTTACCACCGGTGTACACTACTGCACGTGTTATTAATACAGCACTGTTTCACTCTCTCTGTTATCTCTTCACACTGTTATCTTATCACACTAGTTATCACTACCGCGTCATATACTACAACACACTGTTATCACTAAATACAGTTATCACTACATCTCGGTTAATCACTATTCACTGTTATCACTAACACACTGTTATCTCTACACACGGATATTACTACAGACTGTATCACTACCACTGGTTATCGTTTCATACGGGGGTTATCAGCCACACACTGTTTATCACTAGCACACTTTTATCACTTCTCACTGTATATCAACTACACACTGTGTATCACAAAACACGGTGTTCAATCATTAAACACTGTTCATCACGTGCACAACTGTGTAGTCACTACACAAACTCTATCACTTACACACTGTGTATCATTACACGACGTTGTATCACTCGTCACACGGTCTCATCACTACACCACTGTTGTCACTACGTCATATGGGTTATCACTACACATCTGTTATTACTCGCACACCTTTCATCACTTCACACGGGTTTATGCACTACACACGGTATAGGACTTCACCGACCGTTATCACTGTCAACACGGTATATCCACTCTACACAGTTATCACTCTCACACAGTGCAATACTACACATGGCTTCACACCACACGGCTATGCACCACACACTGTTATCACTACACACTTTTATCACTTCACACGATTATCACTACAACTGTTAGCACTTCACATGGGTATCACTACATACGTGTTTATCACTACTCACCTGTTATCACTTGACCACTGTTGATCACTACACACTGTTATCCCTACACTGTAAGCCACTTCACGTGGTTAATCACTAAACACTGTTATTATTTATGTATACATCCTGTTTCATTAACTGATCATACACTGTTCACCACTGTTATTCTCATTATGCACTCACTCGCTACACTGTTTCAACACGCTGGTTTATCACTAAGACTGTACACACGGCCTGTTATCACACTTTACTATCACTATCATTGAAGTTATCACTAAATTACACATACAGTGATCACTACATACGGTTTATCACTACCACTGTTATCACTACATACCGGTTATCACTAGACACGTTTATCACTACACACGTCTATCACTATACACTGTTATCACAACACACTGTTATCACTTCACACGGTTATTACTTCCACGGTTATCATTACTCACTGTAAAAACTTCACACTATTATAACTACACACATGTTATCACTTCACTCGGTTCTCACTACGACACTGTTATCACTACACACTGTTAATCACTAGACACTGTTATCACTACACACTGTTATCAATTCATACGATATCACTACTCACTGTTATCACTAGCCTGTTATCACCACACTGTTATCACTTCACACTTTTATCACTACACACTGTTATCACTTCACACAGTTATCCTTCACACGGTTATCACTAACACGGTTATCACTACATACGTTATCACAACATTCGCATGTTATCACTACACACGGTTAGCACTCCACTCTCTTATGACTTCACACCGTTACTCACGTTCAACACCGGTATCACTTCACACGGTTATTACTTACCACAGTTATCACTACACACTGTTATGACAACTTACGGTTATCAGTACACACGGTGTATCACTACACACGGTGATCACTACACATGGCTATCACTACATACGTCGTATCACTACACAAAGTTATCACAACACACACTGTTATAACTACACACTGTATCACTACACCTACTCACGTTATATCAATTCACCGATTATCACTACTCACCTGTTTCACTAACACAGTTATACCTTAACACTGTTATCACTGTCACACGGTTATCACTACACACCTTATCATCACACGATATCACTTACCACTGTTATCACTCCACTTTTATCACTTAAGTTATCACTCACACTGTTTCACTACATGTATCACTCACCTGTTATCACTACATGTTACTCACTACACACGTTTCTCACTAACACCTGTTATCACACACACACTTATCACTACAAACACGTTATCACTCACACACTGTTATCATTACTACATCTGTTATCACTTCACACTTTTATCACTTTCACCATTGTTATCACTTCACTCGGTTCTTCACTACACATGTTATCACTACACACTGCAATCTTTACGCACTGTTATCACTACACACTGTTAATCCATACGTTAACTACTACGTGTTCACTACACACTGTTATCCTCACACTGTTATCACTTACACTTTTTATCACTACACACTGTTATCACTTCACAATTTTATCACTACACACTGTTATCACTTCACACGCGTTATCACTTCACACGGCTTCACTAAACACGGCTCTCACTACACACTGGTATCACTACACACTGTTGTCACTACACACTGTTAATCATTTCACACAGTTATTCACTCACATGGGTTATCACAACACCCGTTATCACTTCACGTTACACGCACTCGTTATCACTACAACTGTTATCACTACCACTGGTTATCATTTCACACGGTTATCACTAACACTGTTCACTACACGGTTTATCACTACACACTGGTATCAATGTACACTAGTCTACCAACACTTATCACTCACACGGTTATCACTCTAACACGGTTATCACTCAACCACAATCAACACACATTTTACACACGGTTATCACCACACACGTTACAACTACACACTTTTATCACTTCACATCTATCACTACACACGGTGATCATCATGTTCACATGGTATCACTACATACATTATACTACCACGGTTATCACACGTTATCACTACACACTGTTATCACTAACACGGTAACACACGTTATCACTAAACACTGTTATACTACACAGTTTATATACGTTATCACTAATCACTGTTATCACTACACACTGTTATCAACGTACAACTACGTCTATCACTACACCTGTTATCACTCACTTTATCACTACTAATGTTATCACTCACCTGTTTTCACTTACACGTACACTACACACGTTATACACTACATACACGTTATCACTTCACATACGGTTATCATTACACACGGTTTTCACTACACACGGTTATCACTACACGGTTATCATCTACACTTACGTCTCAATATACGTCACCTGATTATCACATCACACTGTTTCACTACACACGGTATTACTCATTACACAGTATCCTTACTGGTTATTCATATCCACTGGTTATCAACTCAACACATCTTTACTGGACTACGGCACTGTTATTCTCACCATCGTCTGTCTTCACTAACACTGGTATCACTACACATTTACACTCACATTGATATCACTGTTACGACCGGTTATTCACTAATTTCACTACTGTTATCACTACAGTACTACACACGTTATACTACTCACGTTATCACTAGACTCTGTTTCATCTGCACACTGTTATCGATCTTCACCTGGGTACTCTAACACGGTAGTCACTAACTGTTTAGTCACTTACATGTATCACAGGTTATCTACTATCACGAGGTTATCACTACACAACAGGTTAATCACTGACAAACTGGGTTATCACCAACATATCGGGTATCACGTGTACACCACGGTTCAGGGGACACTACCACCACGTCTTATGACGATCACTACACCAGTTATCACTTAACCCACGTATGATCACTATCACACGGTTTATTAACTTCACACAAGTGTATCACATACACACTGTTATTGAGCAACGCTTACCGGTTATCAGTGACACACGGTGTATCACGTACACCACGGTGGATCAACTACACATGGCTAATCGACACATACGGTTAATACACTACACAACAGTTATCACAATGCACACTGTATGAAACTACACCACTGGTTATCACATAAACACACTTTGTATCACTACACACCTGTTATCAATTCACGCACGAATTATCACTACCTCAACCTGTCATTCTCAAACTACACAACAGTTATACCTTAACACTGTTATCACTTCACAACTAGTGATCACTACACACACTTAGTCAATTCTACACAGCGATTAAGGCACTAGCTTCACTGCTATTCGCACTACACACTGTTGATCACTCTCACACTGGTTGATCACTTGCACACTGTTATCATACACACAGTTGCTCACTACACACTGTTATAACTACACGACTCGTTATCACGTCACACCGGTTTGTAGCACCCACCACACACTGTTATCAATAACACACTGTCGATTACTTCACACGATTGACTATAACTACAACACTGTTATCACTTCACGTCGTTCTCACTAACAACACTGGGTAATCACTACACACTGCAATCTTTACGCACTGTTATCACTACACCCTATTATCATTCATAACGATTATCACTACGTACTGTTATCACTATACACTGGTATCACTTCACACTGGTATCAATGTCACATATGTTATCACTACACACTGACTATCACTGTGCACAATGTTATCACTGGACGGCCCACCTGTTATCACTTCACCACGGTTATCACTTCACACTGGGCTTCACTAAACGACGGCTTCTCACGAACAACACTGGTAGTCGGACTACAGCAAGGTTGTCACTCACACCTGTTAATCGATTTGCACACAAGTTATTACTTCAACCTGGGTTAGTCCCAAGCACACTGTTATCACACTTGTACGCACCGCCGTCACCCCTGATGTATCACTACACGCTTGTTATCAACCTACACACTGCTTTATCATTTCCACACGGTTATCTACTGTCACACGGTTATCACATACA